>NW_004624879.1:996921-1032776 GCF_000247695.1 Heterocephalus glaber | reverse complement strand
GTATCAATATCTCACTAATTTCAATATTTTAAAATATAATATTTGTAAAGAGTCTGAGATTTGCTACAATGATATACCAGAACTGGGTATTAAAGAAGAGTTCACTTTTCTGGTACTGATTCAAATAAAGGCAGATGACAGAAAACAAAACAGTATTTCTCTTTCTTTCAGTTTTCAAATGAGATGAGATCTGCAGTGAATTTTTCTTATCAAGTTTCTTTTTAATGGTGTGTTGATGTAGGAACATTACATAGTACTCTGGCTGCAGATCAATGTGACACTGACTAAATATAGATTTACTTATGTGGTAGACTAAAGGAGCCATGCTGGACAGATGAGTAAATAATGTCTCTTTTAACAAGTTTATAATTATGTATTTATTACATAAGCTGTTCCACAAATAGCTCCAAGGAACTATTACAAACCACGCCTAAACAATGCTCATTCTAACAACAACCAAACCAAATATGAGGGGCAGCCTTGAGACAGGAGCATGAAGTAGCTCAAGGAGACAAACCAGTGGGAGTCTACATAGTACTGCCTTTATCTCCTCCTTGAGAGGAATGATAGGAACAAATGTGGTTAACAAAAGCCTTTTTGCAGAGGCTAGGAAAACCTAGAGAATCATCTGTCTTGGGATATTTGACAAGCATTTTATGGATAAAGAAGGAGAAATGTTACATGTGTATTAATTATACAAATGTGTAGCATAAATTAAATGTAAATGATACCTAAAATTGGTACATATGACGTATCTACTAAAATGTCACCCTAATAAAATATTAAGCAACCAAACCTGGCTTCCTGATTGAGAAAAGAGTAAAAGGGAAAGGGGAAAGGACAGCCCTTTACTTTGGTCTCTGTTCTGCCACATTTCAGTGCTTTCTCCTGGCTGTTCTTCCCACAAGGAATTCTTTTCCACTTTGACTTTCTATTCATTTTAAAGATGTACAACAAATAAAATCTCCTTTTGAAGTTTTCCTCTAATTTTGGGAGCCAGATAGTCCTCTTTCTGCGAACTGCAGTAGAAGCTAAATATTTATCAAGAGCGTATTGACATGGTAAGGTTTCTTCAATGCTTTGTCTTACTGAGCTGTCCAAAACACCCTGAGGTAGGCATTTACTGTGCCCAGGTTTTAAGACATTTAAATATACATCTTCCCGAAGTTTTGGTTAGAGTCTTTCACAAAAATAATTAAAATTATTTATATAGGCAGGAATTATGTCTTTTTCTTGATAGCTAACATGGAACAAGAAGTTCCTCAATAAATGCTTCCTGAATGAATGTGACCTGCAATTCATATCTTTCTTCTATATGCCAGAGATAACACAGCGATATATAAAAGTGTACTAATATCTATGAGGTGGAAAGACATGTTGTAGGTTTTATTTTCTCTAACACCTTGGGTCACAGAGGTAAAGTGATTCATCTCAAATGTGATCATTAAAATAATAAACCATGGAGATCATGAAATTCAGGTCTTCTTTCTACAGGACAGCATGCGGAAGACCTCAGAGCAGAGCAGCTTGCCCAAGGATACATGGTCAGGAGGGAGCTGAGACTCTAGCTCACCCCAGAC
The DNA here is from genome assembly GCF_000247695.1 of Heterocephalus glaber. The sequence goes on along the minus strand of NW_004624879.1, from coordinate 1,031,196 downwards.
AGTCCCCTGTCCTGTGGCCCTTCTCCACTGTCAGGAACATTCCCACAACAGGTATTCTGCAACTAAGTACTGCTGATGGTCCTTATCCAAGGAGAAAGAACAGAGTACTTCTTCTAAAACATTAAAAATTTTTATTTAGGGCAGACATAGACTCTATTCTTTTGAGAACATGTCTACTCCCTTCTGAGGATGCCAAATACCATCTGTCACATGACACATGGTAAAGGTGACTATCTTTGGGAGTCCAACAGACAGAATTTGAATCATTTACCAACCAGCCATATATCCTGGGACAGATTACTTAACAGCTCATGAACCTCAGTTTTCTTTCTTTTCAAATGGGAATGGTTGCCCTTAATCCATATAGCTAGTGGGAGGACTGGAAATACGTCTATGTCAAGATTTACTTTCTTAATCCTCAACGTTACTATGTTTTAAAAAATGTACTCAGGACTTGTCTTCATGGGAGTGGTAAGATATTCATACTTGAAAATTAATATCATGAGGAAAGAAGCATTTATTGGTCAGCTTCGTGCTGTGGGCGAAATATCTGACATATATAAGTTAAAGGAGGAAAAGTTTGTTTTGGCTTATGGTTTCAAAAGTTTCAGTCCATGGCCAACTGGCTCCCAGGCAGAAACATCATGGTGGTGGGTACGATGGAGGAAAGTACTTGCCTCACCGCAACCAGAAAGTAGAGAGCACAAGGAAGAGCCAGAAAGCCAGGAAGGGGCTTGGAACAGGATGTACCCCTCAAAGGAATGCCCCCCAGCAACCCAAATGGCTCCCATCTTTTAATAATCCATTCAGCTATGAACTTATCAGTTGATGAGGTCAGCACCCTCGTGATCCAATCACCTTGCTGGGCTCCCCCTGTGAATACTGCTGGACACTTTATATTTAAACCACAACAAAGCATGTTCTTGGAGGTGCTAAAAACAGGAGGCAGTGCACACTATGAAGGACACATGGTAAAGTGCCAGGACCATCAAGGCAGGAGAAGGGTAGAGAGCACAGGTATGAGGAGAAAGCATGGACAAAAGCCCTGGCTTTCGTGGGAAGAATGGGCAAGGCAAGGTAGGCATGCCAAGCAAGTTTAGGATTGAATAAGTTGAGTAATTTCAGTGGGCTCTGGTACTGGCTCTAGGATGGTTTAGGACAAGAGAATTCTGGCTTGGTGTGTGAGTCTGATAAAGGAGGTGGTTGGGAACAGGGGCTTTGGATTGCTTGGTTGGCATACTAAAGACATGCTCCTATGCAAATTGTTTATTATCTTTAGGGATAATCTACCCCTGGGAGTCTCTCAGGATTAGGAAGGCCTTAACATGTCCAAATGTCATGAATACAAAAGCAAAATCCCAACACAATTAATACACTAATCTTACTAGAAGACTAAGGGAATACTGCTTAAAATGACTTTCTCAGACTTCTGTTATTCTATGATCTGGCCTACAGAATGCATTGCAAATGTGGAATGCATTTATCACATTATCCAGAAAGGAACACAAGATCAAAAGAAGAATGAAGGAGAAAGTCTGCTTACTCTTATAACAAGTAAGAATTGTGTCCCTTTATTTTAGAAATACAAGTTCCTAGGGATCACAAGCAGGCTTAATCCTTGGATTGTAAGATGCCCTCAGTTAACTCTAAAATCTGGGGCTTGATGATTCTCTGTTGTTCTGTCCTCTGCCTTGAATGTTTAATAGCATCTCTGATCTCTACCTACTCTAGATGCAAGGGGACCAACATAACCCTCAGCTGCAAAGCAGTATTCCAGACAACTTACAATTCTTTCATTCAGGATCCTGAAAAAAGTCTCTTATCATTCATATTCTAAATGACTTCTGATGGCGGCAGAGTATCCTCATTCTTTCTGGTCTAGAGAGGAAAATGAAGTTACAAACCACAGTGAACTAAAAAGCAAAAGTGAGACAGACTGTAGTAGATTCTGTCTGAAAGAACAGTCATGAACTGTTTGTAAGGTAGATTAGAATGTGTCCAGGTTTATCTATGCCTTGCAAATCAGGACATGGACTTTCTCAAGCTGCTCTAGTTGTCCTTCAATGAGGGGAGAAGGAAAAGAGGCCAGCAAACTTTTCCAGCATTCCTCTCTTGCCCTTGCCTGGCACAAGAAAGCTTATGAAACAAACAGGCAGCTCAGTGTTTCAGTTTCTTGTTTTCTTAAACAGGACGGACAGACGTCACATATGCAGACAAATGCTAAGTTGACTAACATTACTGTTGGATGCAAAAACAGGCAAGGAGCATAATGACCATTTGAGATTTGCTATACCAAGATGGGCCAGATGTTCACATATAAGAGAACACATGCCTGGGGACCTCAAGGGCAACACTGAATCCCTTGACTTTTTAGTACTCGTGTTTGTTGGAATCTGATTAGCAGTGACTATGAAACTATGTAGGCAAAATTAGAGAACGAAATGGACACTTGAAAGAGAAAAAGAAATGCAGAGACAGGACCAAAGAAACACTCATTTTTATAAGTAATTGATATTTTTAGCACACAATAAAGTATTTTCATATGGCATTAGACCTGTCTTCATATTATCCATGGTCACTGAATATTTCATTCCTATAAAGGAAATGATTACTATACCTGACCCAGAGTTGAGGATAGGGAATTGAAACTATGTCAATGTTAATATTTTAAAAAATTTAAATCCCTTTTAGATTCTTAGTTTATTAAGTTATGGCATGCTATAAATCAAGGGAGGTACTTTGTAACTAATTGTTCATAAAAGAAATATTCATTGAATGTATGCATTGACAACATATAACACTGGACAAGATAGACTGGATTGGATAAGACCTGATGGAGCTTATATTCTACAATAGAGGATATAAAACTTGAACCTAATTTATTCTAGTTGACAGAATTTATAAAACCTTCTCTCCCAACCTGCTCATGTGGTTCAAACAGCGAAGATAAGTAAAGTAATACCTTTGAATAAAATACCTGAATTACATATTTGCTTGAAAAATAAACAGCAAATCCAAGCCCGTTATAAATTCAAATTTATGGGAGGTATTGTATCTGTAACTATTATAAGTGCTAGTGATGTTTCAGAGTTCTCAATGAAGGTAAGCCTGAACTAACTGAGAATAGTGGTGGGAGAAAATCTTTGGATTTTTATCACTAGTGATATACTCTTACTTCAAAATGGGTTATTTAAGTATGTGGTATACAGAGAAAGGGTTTGATTTGTGTATTCTGTTCTTACACATTTGTAAGCTTTAGTTGGGATCCTAAAACAGTAGCACTTTAAATTTCTAAAATATAGAGAATATATTTGCTTCCCATTGTGTGGAATGCACATAATTCTTAGGCACTGCCCTAATTCTCTTGAGGGTTAGGTACATTTTTATCCACATTTGTTTTTGGTTTAAACTGAGTAGCTAACCTTTTTGTCTATCAGCTTAAGGTATTTATGTATTACACAAAGCTGGAATTTTGTATATAGAGGGATTTGCCTAAGTTTGGCTTTTGGTTCAGCTGTTTTCTTTTTTGAGATGTTTCTTAAACCTATCCCTTTCGAGAAAAAAGAAAAGATAAAAACCTGACACAAGTATTCTCTTCAGTGTCTTAGTAAATTTACTGAATATACATTCATAATTTATTGGATATTCATTAAATACATGGTGTAGATAAGCATAGCACTTTTGCTGAAACACTTGGTTAGAGATGAATAAATTTGTGCCTTACTGTACCTTTCTGTGGTTCCACAGACAGCAGTGACAGGAAAAGTACTTTTAAAAAATTAAAAATGCACAGAGATTAATTAGTAAAAAATAAGAAAGAATAGTTACGAGACATGCAATCGGAATGGAGGAGTTCCAACCAGCATTTGATAGGAATTTCAGAAGAAAAAATGGAAACAATAGCAGAGAAGAAATTTAGACAGGTAGTAGTTGAGAATATTCCAGAAGTAAAGTACAAGTCCTGATATTGAAAGTAATTGTGGTGTTAAGATTATCGAGGCCTGGCCTATTCTGGATAAAAATAATTTAGAATTGAGACAGCAGTAATCTAATGTTGTGCTGGAGAGACTGTCAGCACAAGGCTTAAAATTAATGGGTTTTGTCTTTCAAGTGAAAAGCACTATAATAAATGTAGTACCTTAATATTTATTATGGTGAATCTAAGGACAAAGGAGATTAAATATGACACATCATTTATTTTTTACAAACTCTGGAAAACAACAAGAAGTAATAATTTGAGATAATGTAATTGTGTAAAGCCTCTCATTGTTTTCCAGAAGCAATATAAATGCATTCTTTCAGAGAATGTACTCACAATCATTGTGCAAACACACTTCTCAATTCTCATTGTTAACTTCTTTTCTTTTACAGAACAAACATGATCTAGTAAAACTGAGATCCGTTTAAAAAGAAAAGAAAATGAATTCCAGTACTATAAATATAGGTTCTACTAATGAGCCCTATATTTATAAATGTACAACATCTATTTAATCTATCACTTTAGGGCTATTTGAAATTACAGGAGCTCACAAAGAATGACCTGAGGCTGTCTGATCAAGGAAGCTGGTGATTTTTTTTTCTAATGCTCTTCTCTTGTGAGGTGTTGGAAATAGTACTGTTTCCTACCTCTCCCGGAGAGTTGTATTTTGATTTCCTCTTACAGTAGGGAAGGAGCCCTGTGCTCAAGGGCCTTGCTTGGGGCTCTCCCTTGCAGACTGGTCAGGCTCTTCCTCTCTCAACTCCTGGCTCTGCTAACTTCACTGGCCTGAGCATCTTGGCTCTGTCACCACACCCAGTTTCGACTTCAAGAAGGCTGAGTTTCCTCCTGGCTCCACCTTGCCCTGTCTCAGCAGACCACGCCCTTTCCTGCACCCAAGAGGACTGCATATCTTTGTGTTTGGTGAAGTTAATATCAATATTATTTCATTTAGCTCTTGATATACCAAAATAAACAAGTGTGCATGCTAGGAACACTGAGAAGTTAGAGTTTTAAGGGATGGCCCCTGTTTTGAAGGCATGGACAATTTAATGGAGGAAAGAAGAATAGGATGTGAATTCACCTGAACAAAAGAAGCAGAACTAGAGCCAAATGGCAATAGGTGAGTGCCAGAGCAGTGGTGAAATTATTATTAACTGTTTTAGAGTCCCCTATGCATTCAAATTTTTGTCCTATCTGGTCTTTGTCATGTTGACATTTTAATGATGATTTTATCGATTGGTAGATGCTTACTACAAGTTTCCAAATGTAAGTGGATACCCAGGAAATATATTTGGTAACTGTCATAGTTTATGCATAAGAAGATTTGTAAAGTAAGAAGGAAAAAGCAGTGCATAAACTATCTCCCCAAAGATGCTAAGCTTTTGTTGTGGTGGTGTTTTGTTCTCTGGAAGATAGTGGCCTGAAGTAGAAAGTTCCCTCCAATATTAAGTGTTCCTGGCAGAGCTGACTTCCTGTTTTTCATTACTGACATCGCAAGAGCCCTGCCTCTCTCTTCTCCCCCAGCGCCAATGTCAGCATATTCAGGAGGTGATTCATTTCTGTCACCCGAATCATAATCAGCCTCAGCATCCTAGCCCATAATGCATCAATGTCAGACCCCTGACTTCTTGATATCTCTGTCCCTGTGAGCGGCCTGAAGATCACACCACACCTGCTAGCTGAGCCCGGAGCCAGAACACCCGGCTGGAGGAAGTGGGCCACGAGGGGCACATCGCTCTCTGCCAACTTGTGCAACCTCCCTGACAGCCTTTGATAATGTTGCAGTTTTTCAAGGAGCACCTTAATTTATTTGATGTTAATCACTTTGTTAGGTCCTGTAATAGAATCAGTCAACTGTCAAGAGCTGCCTATGTTGCTGCCTTTTTCCTGGCAGGAGGACTCAAGCTTTCCTGAGGCCTGGTCATCTCACACAGGCCCAGCTCTGCTCTAGCATCTCGGTTTCCTGCTTCAGACCCAATGTGGCTGCAGAGTGACTTCGGCATTCGTTTTTGACCCCATAAAATCTCAAAAACCATTTCCACTTAGCTATTCTTCAATTCCAGTCGATGCAAATCACTCCTCAAATCTGCACAAGGGATTTTTCAGGACAGTCCCAATCTGCCACCTCTATTGAGTTAATTATTTCCAACCATGTAAACTGTCACATACTCTTCTTAGAGTTTCTCTCTTATCTTGTTCCTGCCGTGCGTGCTGTCTTTGCTTTGCACTTCTCCACCATCACATGGCTGCTGGAATAGAAACCTCACCAAAATACACATCCCTGACTTGAGCTATAAAGAACAGGCCATCATCATTCTAAGCAACTTCTCTTAACTCGATCTATTCTGGGATAAGAAGATTTATTCTTCTGCATACATTGAAAATGAAGTTCCAGGACCATTGTCAGTAGCTCATAGGCTTCAAGTTGCCTAGGGATTTGAAAATAATCAGTTGTTTCATATTCTCATCTGCTCCACACAGGATCCAGAGTTCACAAGTACAAGTCATTTGGTTGGGCTCACATCAGGACCCTGACTTTGGTCCCAATGCTGTATTTTCACCAGCTGAGGGAGTGGCCTCAGGCACACATTTGTAACCAGTGATAATGATACATTCATGCTTTCTTGTGGCTGAAATAGATTCCAGATATAATGTGATCCAACTCTTCATTTTACAGCTAAGTCTGTAAAGAACAGAGAGATTAAGGGACTTGCCCAAGGCCACTCAGCTTGTTAAATTTGTATATTTAACATATTACTTTAGCAATTCCTTTCCAGCACTCTTTGGCTTTAGTATTCCCACTGAGCATTTCCTGAAGTGTGCTCGGAGGAAGACTCCTAGAAACATGTAGAACATTTTTAATGTAACAGAAAACTGCTTTTCAGTTTTTATGTATACTCCAAAGGGTAATTGGAGAAGAAAACAGGAAGAGGAAGGGAAAATGTATTGAGCACCTACCTACAGGTACAGGTACATTCTATGGACCAGTGATGGCGAACCTGTTAGAGGTTTCAACGATACAAACAGCCCACTGCGACACGAGTGCCATAGGTTCACCAACCCTGCTATTGACTAATGAGCAGTAGCATGGATTGAGGAAATGCTCAGAATACTTCACATATATTATTCATCCATTTAATACTCAAACATCTAAATACAAACTTTTAAAAAGGAATTATCCCTCTTTTTACAGATAAGGAAATCACAGCAGAATCATTAGTGAAAAAAAGTATTCTTGCAGGATACACACAAGAGTCCTTGCCACCTTCCCTACAGCAACCATGCTATAACTCTGTGGAGGGAGTTTCATTTATTTATTTATTTAATTTATTGGGACCTTGCACTTGTGAGGCAGGTGGTGGCACCACTGAGCTAAATCCCTGACCCAGGAGTTTTATTATTCTAAGAGTACACATGAGGAAACCAAAGCTCACAAGGATTGTGTGGGTAAAGCTGGGGAAGTAGGACCTGAACTCTTGTCTACCTCTTTTAAATCTGCCATGCAACTCCTCAATGTACTGATCAAAACAAGGTGACCTAAGGCATTTTTATAGTCCTTCAGAGTATCTTGCGATAAACATACAGTAGAGTACTTATATTTTGACTTTCCCCTCCTCTTTCTCTCTGTCTGTTGTGATGGAGGGATGAGATGAATTTTAGCAATTACACAAGGCCTGGTGAAGTTCCTCCTGGACCAGGATGAAGGTCATGCAGGGCGCTTCTCCCCAGGTGTCTGTGTAGCTGCCGGCACAAAGGCTGTTGAACAAGCAGGCTGCAAATGAGATTATAATGGCAGCCTGGCATGTCTCTGCCTTAAACTCTCCGCAGTGGGTTGGATCTACTGCCCTGTCTGATTCATGAAAGAATTTTCCTGTGGGCCATTATCAGGAGAAAGTCCTCCATCTGTCGGTGATGGTCTTTGCAGCAGCTCTACCAAAGGACAGAGTGAGAACAAAGATTTAATCTGAATTCACTCAAGTACTACAGCTTCAGGGTGTGAATCCCAGCTCCGGCAGGGGGTTGAACAAATAGTCACAGTATCACCACGGCCTTACACTTCGACTGTGGAACTTGTCACAGTGAAGAACAGTGAGATCTCTTCTGAGAGGTCTGCTAGGGTGTTGTTGTTCAGAAGACTGCTCTGCAGTACCTGTCTCTGAAGATGTTTACCAGTTACAGTGCATCATAATTAGCAATGGAAGAAAAGCTGCTTGCGATCCTCAGCTTTATTTCTTCTGCCAGGACAGACACAGCTCGAGGTCTTGCTTTATGTAAGATTATCTTCTAGATGCACCTTATATGATTTCATGTGGAGGGTTTGTGCTTAATCTCATAATCCAAAGATTGTTTCACTTGAATTTGAACTTATTTTCATCACTTTTTTCTCCAGTAATATCTGTTCCCTAATTTTACTGAATCATCTCCCTATTTTATTTCCTAGAGTGAGAGAATGTTATTCTCATAATGACCTTAAAAGATCATCGCTTTCCCAATGAAAAGGGAAATGGGGACTCTCATGGACTCTGCTGTGGCCTCCACTTGCTTCTCAATGGACTTCGGGCATTTGGACTTTCACCTTTTAATCTGTTATTGTTCATTATATACAACTGGTGAGTGTCATTTTATAGATGGTGAGTTTAAACTGTCAGGCCTGGGATCCTTTATAATTACGGTGCCAGGAAAAAAAAAGTAACAGCTAAAACAGCTGTTTACATTTATTATATTTTGGGAAATAGGATTTGATCAGTGCTAGATCTCTTGCCATAGAACAATGATTAGTGTTTTATAGGGTACAATTAAACTCAAAACATTGTTTTTCTTGCAAAGGCATCTGCATAAAAAGCTGCATTCTGAAAACAAGTCAACATTTTAAATGCCAAACATCAGCTACAAATACTCGGTCCTGAGGGAATAAGGCCTTTTTAAAAAACATTGCTAAAATTTTACATTTCTTGGTAAAATATTCTACTCATTATTTTGATGCTAAATGTGTACTATCAAGGGTGACAGAAGAATACTCACAGACCAGACACATAATAATAATTTGCCAAAATACAGATTCTTAATTATTGTTATGGATTGAATTCTGTCCCCTGAAAATTCATAATTTGAAGCCCTAACCCCCAGTGTGAGTGTGGAGATAGAGCCTTTATGGAGGTAATTAAGGTTACATGAGGTCTTAAGGGGTGTGGGGGGCTAATCCAAATTGAGCTGTTGCTTTTATACGAAGAGATGTCACAGAGTTTGTGCCCTCTTTCATGTAAGGACACAGTAAGAAGGCAACTGTCTGAGGGTTAGGAGGAGAGCCTTCTCCACAAACTCAGCTTAGACTTTCAGAACTTTTTAGAAAATAAATTACTTTGCTTTGCTTTGTGGTACCCAGAATTGAACTCAGGGCCTTTGCACTGAGCTACACCTCAGCCCTTCATATTTTTATTTTGAGACAATGTCTCACTAAATTGCTCATATTGGGCTCAAACTTGAAATTTGTTTTTGTTTTTGTTTTTTTTGTTTTTTGGGATTTTTGGTACCGGGGATCAAACTCGGGACTTTGTGCTTGCAATGCAGGTGCCAGAACCACTGAGCTAAATCCCCGGCCCCTGAAATTTTTTAAAATATATAACTTTATTATCAAACACACACATATACAAAAATTAAAATTATTAAAAGAAAAACAATGCAAGGGAAAAACTATAATACTATTCAAATATAGAACTAAACCAAAGCAAAACTGAAAAGTACTTAAACATTTTTCCATATAATTTAAAAAAACATTTCAAGCATTAACAAGACATCAGAGGATGTGATTTATTTTAGAAAGATTTTCAAAACTAATATTGAACAGGGCCAGGGATTTAGCTCAGTGGTTCCGGCGCCTGCCTCGAGAGTGCAAGGTCCCGAGTTCGATCCCTGGTACCAAAAAAACCCCAAAAAACAAAAAACTAATATTGAACAAATAGTGGTCTGAAAAAAAATTCCAATTAGCTAGTAGACTCCACATAGGAAATTTTGTTTTTAAACCATCTAATCTGTGGTATTTTGTTATGGCAGCCCCAAAAGACAAATAGTTTTGTTTCTTTTTTGTACTGGGGATAGAACTCAGGACCTTGCACTTCCGAGGAAGGTGGCAGAACCACTGAGCTAAATTCCCAGTCAGACAAATAGTATTATGAAGTATCCCTTCATAAAGTTGAGAACTTGATGCCACTTGGCAGCAAGCCGAGGGTCAGTCAAAATATGGAGACTTAGACTGAGGTCTGAAGTGTGAAAGATTGCCAGCAGTGGTAAGATTTTTCTGGACACTGCAGAGGATATCAAGGTGACAGTATCAAATATCTCTCTCCTTCCCCCATTCCATCTTCCCTATATTCTCAATAACAGCCTTAGCAACTTCCTTTCTCTGTATAAATTCGTACTCCGAGACCCAAAGTGTGACATAAACGTGTTAAAACTCCCAAGTCTCTACAACACTTGTTATAAAACAGTAAAAGCTCACAATTACTTTAATTCCATCAGAAATATGAACATTCCACCATTTATCAAACATGCCATCATACATCTGACTAAATCCACAAGCACATAAGCATAGGACAGTTCATAAAAGTATCTCCCTTTTACATAGTTTGTATTTTCTACTTTTCATTTACTTGGGGGTAATGTTCCAAAGATGAAATAGAACGGCCTCCTCAGTCAAATAGAGTTGTGTGGCAGTTATGGGCAGAGTTTGGAAATGAATCGGAAGAAAAGGGGCAGGCATATTTAAGAAACACCTGGTAGGGTTATGCGAAGTCTTACAACACCAAATGCTTTTGACAAGCAGTCTGAAGTCCACTAATCACTTGGGTGAAATTCTTCAGCTTGTTCCACTTAGCTCCAAGTGCAGCGGCAGTCTGACTTCACAGGTTTACTAGAGTCCTGGGGAGAAGTGGATACAAGGCAAGACACAGCCTTGAAGGTAAAAGGTCACTGCTGACCGTCTAAAGCCACCCAGCATCTTAAAATGAAATTTCCTATCGTTGCTTTTGGATGTACTTCAATAGAAGATCCTTTTAAAAAAATCTAGTTTCTTGTTCAGAAGTTGCAAATTAATGACAGTTGATAAGAAGTAAAGGTGCAATATAACATCTTTATATAGCAGGCGCTTGACTTTGTGGTTTTCAAAATGCAGCTGGCTTTGGAAACGTAACTGGAGAGCCTATTTTTCTGTAGCCAAAATAAAAAAAAAATTTAATTCCTTACTTGGTCAAAAAAATTCACTCTCTAATAAAAGACATTCTTGTGCTACAGACCCTAATTAAATGAAGAAAAAAAAAACCTCAAGAGGTTATTCTAGTTAATTGTGGGATGGAGTGCGGCCCAACATTCTATCTCTGATAATGACAAAATCGATTTCACTAGTGACAAAGTGTCTCAAAGGCTATCTATCTTTTTAGTACAAAGAATGCTGAGGATATCTATTTCAATATGTCAGCATCAGCAAGAAATTTGTTTGCACTGCCTCAGAATTCTCTCAGCACACTGAGCAAACATTCCGAGCATGAAGTGGGTTCTGGCTTTGGACCAGATCTTAGGAAAGTCCATGTGTAACTCTTGGGTTGTGATTGAACTACGGCTGCTGTTGGCTCCTCTTTCTTTTCAAAATTGAACCTCAGGCTTACGAAATACAGCCCTTTATGTGACTTCCTTGGTATAGACTTTCTGGCATGTTTCTCAGAACTATGAGAAATGCCTGCAGTGACTCCCAAGATGGTAGCTGATCCAGATGACAACGGAATTTACACAGCAAGGCCAAGTGTTCACTCTCGGGTGTCTCTTGGCTTTTATGGTGTCTTCCAAGTATTGCACTGAGTTCTTTATTTGCATTATCTCACTTAATCCTCATGACGGGTCTTGGGTGGTAGTGACATTAGCATGCTTGTTTTGTAGACAAAGAAGCAGAGAATTTGTAATAAAGGCATATGCCCAGGTCAACTAGAACAATAATGTGGACATTTGTGTAAAGATTGACCCTTATAAGGGGAAAGTCATTTGTTTAAATATGGGATATGTTTTGAAAAAAGTTTTGGGGGAACTGCAGATGTGATGCTTTCTAGAGGACACGGGGTCACAGCATTAGTTACCACAGCTACTCTGTGCAAAAGAGATGAACAGGACAAAATTCTCCAAGAAGGCTTGAAAGAATTCAGCTTTAGAGCTCCCAGCCACAGGCCCCTGTGTCTAGACACTTTCAATGTACTCAGGCACACGAGCACATACAGTCTCACACACAAGGACACTGGTGTGCATACATAACATGCATGTAAACACAGACACATGAAAATACAGGACGCTCTGTTAAATTTGAATTTCAGATAAACCATATCCCTTTTGTATAGTTATAGTCCATATATTATATGGCATATGCCTATCCTACAAAATCTCCAATTTATCTGGAGTTCAAATTTAACTGTACCTCCTGTGCTTGTGTTTGGTAAATCTGGCAACTTGAGTAATGTGTGGATGTGTTTCTGCTCATACATGCATACATAAATTTGTACATATGCAAAAATATATTTAAATCTATGCACCTAGAAAGACAATGATATACAGCACTCCTGATCCCAGAATGAGGTCCGAACCCTGTCCTCATATGTGCCTATTTCCTCTGTATTTCCCATATGTCAAAGTACTCACATTGGTTGTTTCATCCTCAAAGTCTTTTTCTTTTTTTTGTACCAGGGATCGAACTAGGGTCCTTGCGCTTGCGCAGCCGGCGGCTAAACCACTGAGCTAAATCCCCAGCCCTCAAAGTCTTTTTCTTACTGGATCATAAGCTCCATTACCACTGTGACACTTAAGACTCAGAACCCTAGCACAAAGCATACTCGATGAACCAAAAGACACAGAACAGACGTTAAAGCCCCCATCAGAATTTGGCCAAAATAGATCAGCCCAACATAAAAGGGCAGAGAGGAGTGCCCAGCTGTGAATAAAAGCAGGAGTCAGCAACTGAAAACCATTAAGGAGATAAAAGGGCCTGAAGTTTTAGACCTCACTGTGGGATGGAAATGATTATATTCATGCCAATGTTTTTATCTCTTTGATTTTGAATAAGTATTTTTAAATATTCCTAAGGTCAGCTCCCTAGGTAATGGTAATTTTGCACATAGGTACATTCCTCACACCCCGACCAACACTGTGACCCCTTCAGGCATGCTCCGCAATTCCCAGGTTTTGTTTTCATATTGTACAGTGCGCTCAAGATATTCCACTTCACCTCGAGTTCTGTTATTATGAATGCCATTTAGAAATTTTTACTTTCACCAAAAGGATTCAAACCAGGGGATAGAAGAGAGGCCAGAAATGGAAGCCTCCTCTCGCTCGCTCCGCATTACATTAGTGGCATTTTAAAATTATAGCCTCACCGGCTTCCTTAAGAAATACTACATCTTTCATCTTTGGTGGCTGTGATTAAGTAACACTCACTTTGCACAGCGCCTGTGGTGGCATAGCTCCATTACAAAGGCCTCCTGTGAGGCACTCAGGTCATTAGAAACCACACAAATGATTAGGGAACAGTAGCAGAGCAGCTAACAAACCCTTCGGATTAGGGTTTTCTTTCTAATTGTGGCAAAGAACAAAGATTGAACTCATGAATAAAGTAGCTAAAGTGGAAGACCACACACACACACACACACACACACACACACACACAAGCAATCTCGCAATGTCAAGTACATTTCTAAGAACGTTTTTCCCAGGGAGCTCTTGGCTGAATTTCCTGATCTCGGGAATTAGGGTTATTTTTTTTGGATTCCACAAGTTCCTTGAGTCATGTCACTCAACACCTAAACCTCCGTGTGTTTAGAGAGACAAGTTCAGCAAGCTGCTGTCCTGCACTGAAGCTTTATCTCCTCCAGTGTCTCTATTACAGACCTGAACCCCTGAATTGGGGCTCATTCTCAGCTCTAAGCCCTGGGTGAAAACCGATTCCTCACAGCAGGCACAACGGAAATGGGCATCCTGTGCTCCATGCCATCTGCCAGCCCATCAGGCTCTCTTCATTGCTCAGGCTGAGGAGAGGACTTTGGCCAGAGCCCATGGTGGCTAAGGCAGACTCTCCCTGGGCAAGGGGCACACACACTCCACAACACCCACACAATGTTTGTCTCGACAACACAAACATTTAGTCCGCTTGTCCTGAGCTCCTCACAGCCTGTGAAACAGAGGCCCATATTTTACCGGGACATTGACTAATCTTTCGGGGGTGGAAATCTGGCTTATGTGGCAAGTGATTGACTATGTGGTACCCTTTCCCCCGAGCTAGTACTAAGCCCAGACCCCAGCTGGCATTCCATCTTCCCAATGACATATAAAAACGGGGAGCCAAGCACTCTAGGCTATTAGGGATCCCAGGACACTTTTAGGAAGGACCGAGGGTTTAACTTCACCATGTGGCAAAATGCCAACTGGGAGACCAAAGTTCCAACTACTCCAAATCTGTCCGTGCTCTGTGGATTGTTCTGTTGTGTGCCTCAAAGATTAAGTAGCATGCAGTGGGGCCCATTTATCTGTTAACACATTCTTGTTTACCCCAGGGGTGGCTGCATTTCAGCAGCAGATTTAACCAAACCCTGTATAAAATATTGTAGCATGCAAGAGTAAATAAATGCTCCATGAAATAAAACATTTGATGATCAAGGAGGCATTTTCCTATAAATGAACTTTTTTTTTTAGTAAAATTTGCAAAGTTGCAAATTGTGAAGGGTGAAGGTAGGAGCAACATATGAAGACAGATGTTATTTTGGTGCTAATTATGTGTATTGCCAATGAAGTTATGAAAATATATTTTTCACAAGGATCCAGCCTAGACTGGCTGTACATGAAAACATGTACATGAAAACATTTGTTTCACATGAGCATCATTTTTCTATTATCTAGGTTTGGTTCCCAAATGAGTTCTGTAAACACTCTATTTGTTACCTCTAGCAGTTCCCTTTGGAGACTTAATCCTACATCTCCAACTCTGAAAAGGAACTTCCTGTGGGGTGCCCCACTGCCCCAGTCATTAATAGAAGAGACAGGAAATTCTGGAGCTGCGTGGATTGGATTTATATGGATGGAAAGACAAGCATCCACTATTTGCTTCCCTCAATCTTGCCCCCAACTCTGACCCTGGTTGTGCTGTTTCTTGTTCTCTGCTTTAATCCAAGCTTTATCCAAATGATGACACACTGGAATTACAGACCATTTTAAAGACTCTCACTGGCTTTCCTAAATCATTCCAGTCTGAGTCTGAAGATCCACTCATGTTCCTGCTTAAGTTTATTCCACACTTTGCCAGTGCCTCCAACTCAAACTCAACACTGTTTCAAGTTATGTAATCCCTGAGCCCCGCTTAGCAGACCCATGCTGCCAAAATTCCCTTGAAAGTTCACAAATTTCTCCAAGAAATGTCAAGGAAATTTATATTTAGCCTCAACATGAATTAATCTCAGCTATGTTTTCCAGTATCAACCCATTTCTTATAAAATGCTCATGTCTACCATCGCAGACACAATGTATCATACATATATGCAAATGGTGAGGCAGCTTCTCACTTGCTGTACTTAAAACCCAATCTTATTACCTCATAATTGAATTTAAAGGAAAGCTTTTTGTTTGTTTCCTTGGGAAAAAATCCAAAAGTATCAGAAATGTTGCAAAAATGGTACAAAACCCACTGTGTATCCTTTATCTAGAATCATCTATTATTAACATGTTGCTTCATTTATTTTAGCAGCTTTCTCTGTGCATGGAGAGACTGGATATACCTTAATACTAACAAAATAACATACACCACTTTCTATTTGAAAAGAGTATTTGAGAACATATATGAGAATGTACATATATGAATATATACCATACTATTGGAGAGTAAGTTGCACATAGTGTGGCCTTTTATTCCTTAATACATCATTGTGTAAGGCCTAGGAATAAGGATAATCAGTTATCGGTCCATAGTCATTAGCCTTAGTAAGCTTAACACTGACAATACTTTTATCTTGCTGTCTGTATTCTATTTTTGTCAACTAGCCTAATGATATGTTTTGTAGCATTTTCTTTAGCATAGGACCCAGGCTAGAATTATGAATTGTATATCATTGCCATCTATCCTCAGTCTCCCTTAATCTGGAGTCATACCTTAATTTTTCTTTGTCTTTTTGATGACACTGACATTTTTGAAAACAATGGTGCCTTAAGGGGATCTTTTAAGGGCTCTAGAGGGGGTGAGCCTGCACAGAGAATGGATTTTAATGGGTCATGTATATAAGTAACATGATATTTATTACTCATGATACTAAAGTCACATGATACAGTTGACACAGATGCCAGTGTGGTCAACTAACCAGTGCATGAGCAGTTCTGCGAGTGGATAGTTGAGTCATGGTCTTGTATTGTGCATGGAGCTAGGAGCTACTCAGTTAGCTTGCTTATCCTGTTGATTATAGCAATAGTAAAGTGGAGAAATCTGCCATGTGATAACCAAATAACCTAGCAGTAAGAAGTTGGAGGGACAGAGGGGGAGGGAAAGGAGAGAGAGAGAGAGAGATCCATGGAACTTTTGGAGTGCCAGGCCTTAGATCCTGTGCCTCAGCAGCCTGGAGGATGCCACCGTATTTTCAACACCAGCACATATGAAGTCATCTTAATGTTGGAGGTGTTTCACTAGGAAAAAGTCAAGTTTCCCTTTGTATCCAGTTAATGGTTAGGCAGATGTTAGGGTTTGGACCTGGAAGGTCCCCCAAAGGCTCTGGTGTTGAAGGTTCATCCTTAAGGCAGCAGTGTTCAGAGGTGGGGTGGAGGAGTGACTGAGTCATGAGAATGGTGGCCTTAGTCACAGCTGCAAGGGCTCTTAGGAGGTGGGGACTAGTCGGAGGAAGTAGGTCACTGAGGGGCTGACTTCAAAGGCTCTCTCTCTCTCTCTCTCTCTCTCTCTCTGCCATCAGGTGATGAGCATTGCTCTGCCATGATTTTCTGCTATGATTTTTCTGTCTAACTATAGGCTCAGAAACATCAGAGCCAGCCAAGCATGGACCGAAACATCTGACACTGCCAAAAGACACCTTTCCTTCTTTGTTTTTCTCAGCTACTTTGTCACAATAACAGAAAGCTGACCGGTACAATATATTAGATCATAGGAAGATTTCCATAATATGATTTCTATGATGTTTAAGGTTTGAGTACTTTTCAAACTTTTTATTTAATCTGAGAAATCTACTCCTTTCTTGCCATTGCTAGAAGTTATGTGTTCAGACTCTCATCTTTTGCCAGTTTATGTATATCCAGCATCTATTATTTTACATGAAAAACTTCCACCCACTTGGTGATCTTTATGACATTCAGTGAAACAACAGTGATGGTAGCAAAAGTAAAAACTCAGGGTGGGAGCGCTTGTTCTTCTGCCACTGATTTTCTAGGTGTGAGAAGGTGCCAATACCACCCAGAAACACAGCTCCTTCTGCCTTTGCTGAGAGCTGAGCCTTCTTCTTCTTCTGTTTTTTAAATTTTTTATTTTTATTAGTACATGTTTGCTGTCCATAATGACTACAAAATAATGGAGTAGAGACCAGCAGCAAAATGCAGCCTGTCCATGACCTGGAATCAAGACATTTGGAGAACAACAACTTGGTGAAGTGGTGGTGGTGGAGGGGAGAAGTGGATCTCGGGTAATTGGAGGGAGCTGACTCCCTCTTCCCTTTGGAGTCTCCCATCTCGCCCTCTTCCTTGTCCACCTCCTGAGCCCATTTGCACAGAGGAAAGAAAGAGGCTCTGCCCAGCACAATTAAGCCACCTACACACAGATTTATCCAGCAGAAAACAAAGCCTAGTGAAGAAAACATCTCCACCACCTGGGTCGTTGACGTCAGCAAAGTGACTTGGGTTCCAGCAGCTCTTTAGGAATAATGTCTCTTGCAGAGCCACGGGACAGAGCTTGTGGGTGAAGCCACACATTAGGATCCTTCTACCAGCAGGAGTGGAGGGAACTCTGGGATGCTTCTTAGGCAGTGGTACACTAGAATGGTTTCTCCCAAGCAGTGGAAGAGAATAAAGCAACTATGTCTTCAGGGGCAGGGAGAATGGATTTGGGGTCAGACTGGCCCCTATTACAAATATTACCAGGTAATATTCCTATTACCTATTGGGAGACTTTGAAGAAAACTCTTTGGCCTCTCTGAGTTTCACTTCTGTTCATATTAAGGGGCTCAGAGAATGCGTGTAAAGTGCTTAGCAGATGCACTGGCAAGACAAAAGGTAGTATGGCACATTAGTCCTGTCTTATGCCTGAGAAACTGAGGTGAAGCACCATTCAGGAAGCACTGAGCAGGTCTGTGGTTTCAGCTAGAGCCAGTTCCGGATTTACGGCTGGGGTGCTGTGGAGCACAGACGGTTGAAAACTAGGACAACAATGGCTCAGACTTTTGACTCTGGGTCTCCTTATCCACTATCCTTGAGATAGAGAAAGGCACATGTACCTCCACAGATACAGGGGCCCCTGAAGAAGGGGACCATGGTGAACAGCCAATGTCGGAGCAGTTGCAGAATGAGGGGTGAACCTGTGACCCACAAAAGGACTGGGGTGACTACTTCAGCATCCGCCATCATTCCTTTCACCTTCATAGAATCGTTGTAGACTGCAGAGGTAGCTTCTCTGTCACTGAAATTATTTGACTTTTAAAAAAACCTTTGGTCTAGAGAAGTGACCACTCACTTCACACAACTCTGTGAGGCATGCTGTGCTAATTGATTTCATTGGGACACTCTTTTATTATGATAAAACATTCTGTTCCCTCCCACAGAAGGTGGCGGGACTGGAGCCTGTGGTCAAGCTACAGGCAGTCTCAGGGCCAGACTCCTGGGAAGAGGTGCAGAGGGGAAGTGCTGGGCTTCCAGTGGCTCTCAGTCACACCGCTCTCCTCCTGTGTCACCTCCTTGCTTTTGGGCTTGGCATCATTAGTGCAATGCCACGTCTCACTGCACATTCTTTCCAGGTCACTGAGACACGAAGTAGTCATCGTTCTTAATATTTGTCCTTTCCTCTGAGAACCGGCAGGGAAATGGAGAAGGACAAGAATGTGGGAGCAGTGGCTGCCCATAGGGTGGAGAATTAATTGGCATTCACTTCTCATCCTGTTAAGTGGTGTGTCACTTCTCCCCTCGCACAGTCTGGGGGCTCATGCTCAGTGTGGATCTTGCAATTACTTAGCTGAGTAGAGGTAACGTGCCCCATAAAATGGCAAGGCTGGGTCAGGAATCGATCACGGATAGGATTCTTATTCCTTATTACAAGGTAAGGCACAAATAAGTTACCCATGTTTTTCCCTGAAAACGATATGAATATACAGTTAGGGATAACATCTCTTGCAGAACCATAGGATGGAGCTTGTGGGTAATGTAGGGTGAAGCCTTAGTTGCACATTAGGATCCTTACACCAGCAAGGGTGGAGGGAACTGTGGGAGGCTTGTGTATTAATAATGTAATGTATACAAAATAACGTATATTGTAGCTTTCTATGAAGACAATACATATGCAGGTCTATATATTTCTCTAACGCTTTCTTCTCTTAGTCTTGATCTCCTCACCCCTGTGGACTCCAAGCTGGGTGAAGGTCTTGCTGTTGCATTCACTGCTGTAACTGGCACCTGGGACGATACTTGCCACTGTGGTGCTCAGTAAGTATTTGTTAAATATATAAATTCATATGAAGATCAAGTGTTAGATTTTATTTAGTCTAAAACATTTCAAGTGATGGATATTGTGCTCTATTTTTTATAGCAAAACGTGTGTAAACAAGTTTCAGTATTTTAAAGAAGCCCCCTTTTAGTCAAGGTGCCAGTAAAATTGATAAATGCTTGACACTAGAAAAAAATGGAGTTATGTGGCCTCCTTCCTACTGACTCATCACTTTGTTTTTGTTTTCCTATCTCTTCCATAAATTTGAATCTGTAATTTCTGCTTTGATCAACCTGATTTATAAGGAATGAGGCCAATCAAGCTTGAAAATAGAATTTCAAAGTTAAAATTTCACTTATGAGGATGATTCACAGGGTGAAACATTTCTACTTCTGTTTCTTATTAGGGTCTGCCCCAAGCTCTCTTTTGACGGAGGGTACTTATGTTGTGTAAGCCAGAGAGACCAGAAACCACTTCCCTACATGTTGCCTCTTCTCAGTTTTGTTCTAAAATAAATGGAGGTAGACTCTTGGATCCATGTAGGCTATTATAAAAGTGACTGCTAATATCCAATCCAAATACTGAAAATCTGGCCATTTCCTTCAAATAATCTGCATATTTAGAGTAAGACTAGTTCACATAGGAAAGAGGAGTGTGGCTTCTTATGAAGGTCCAATTCTTGCTTTCTCTGAATTAAGTCTGATACATTAGAGATGTGCCTACGCCTGTTTGGGTGTAGGTAGAAAGCACTATCTTGACTCTGGTACAACTCTATTAGTACCTTGGCCTTCCAAATTTTACTTGAAAAGCGAATATATTTTTTTCTACTAAGTTTTGTTTTACCAAAATCAATCTATCAATCTATCTATCTATCTATCTATCTATCTATCTATCTATCTAAAAAACTTGTCAGATTACCCAACTCTTTCCACCTTTTTTCCTTGAACATATCTGTGAGAATGTCCATATCACCTTGACCACTTGAGGCTAGAAGGCTGTTCTGTAATCCTCCACTGAATAGCAATAACTAATGTTGAATTTCAAGGTTGCAAGGAATCAGTTGCTTTTGGCTCTGAACTTGCTTATGTTATTTGTAATGTACAGAAAGACTGGGTCAAGTAGAGTTGCTAGAAAATATTGGTAAGGGTAACATAGTAACATAAAGTGCAGAAAAAAAGGAAAAACCTAGAAGGATTCAGTGCTCTTATTCCTTTGCAAGCATCTTTAGGTTCTTATTTCATTTTTTTAAAACACCTTAGAAATATGTAGTGCTATTATGTATCAAAAATAAAACTAAAAAAGAAAAAGCAAACAAAACTAAAAGGCAGAAATTATAGTCATTGGTTTTGTTTTGTTCAAAAATGATCACACTAAACTATATTGGTAGACTCATATTCCAACAAAATCCACAGATTAAAAGATTACTAAATGAATGTACAGTGTATTTTTTTGGTTGAAATGCACAATCTGCAAAGAGGATAGCTACTGCTTTTTTTGTTCCTGTCAGATGAAGTATTGTTTTCCACCTGTTAACTTTCAGTCTGTGAGTTTCTTTTTGAATCAAGTGTGTTTCCTGTATGCAGCATATTGTTGGATCTTGCTTCTTGACCCATTCTACTAGTCTATTTCTTTTGATTGGTGAATTGAGACCATTAACTTTGATGGTTATAACTGATATGTATTGAATTATCCTTGTCATGCCTTTTTCTTTTTGTTGGATTCTCCTCCTTTGCATTGAATTTCTTGTTGTGCCTGATGGATTAATTCTGCTGGACTTCCTGGGGTTGTAATCCTCATTGTCTTTACCTATAGTATTGTTTAAAATTTTCTGGAGTGCTGGTTTGGGATTCATGAAGTTCCTAAGGTGCTCTTTGTCATAAAAGTCTCCTATTTCTCCAGCAATTTTAAAGATCATTTTGCAGGGTACATCAATCTGGGTTGGAGGATGTTTTCTTTTAGGGCTTGGAATACATCACTCCAAGCTCTTCTTGCCTTGAGGGTTTGCATTGAGAAGTCTGCTGTGACTCTGATGGGCTTTCTTTTGTATGTGATTTGTTTCTTTTCTCTCACTGCTTGTAGAATTTTGTTCTTCTGTTGGGTTTCTGGAATCTTAACAATTATATGCCTAGGTGTAGATTTTTTGATCAAGGCTATTTGGAGTCCTATATGCTTCACTTATCTGTATGCCAAGTTCTTTTCCCCTGCTTGGGAAGTTTTCTGCCATCACTTCTGTGAACAGTTTTTTTATGTCATTTGCACTCTCTCCTATTTCTTCATTGACTCTGTTCAGTCTGATGTTATTCTTCTTTGTATTGTCTAGCAGCTGCTGGATTGATTTCTTATGGTCCCTTACTATTTTAAAACAATTTTTCTTTTCCTGGTCACTAATTGCAATCTTATCTTCTATATCTGAAATTCTGTCCTCACATTGGCTCATTCTGTTGCATAGACTTTCAATGGGAGTTTTTAATCTCCTGGAAATCTGCTTGCATCTGTTTTAATGGATTCTATTTGTTTCGTATGTTGGGGTTGCTGTAGGTGATCTGGAAGTCTGGTTTTGAGGCTTGTTTACGTGTCTTCTCATTTTTTGAAGGGGGAGGGGTGTGCTGCTGGCACTCCTGTGGCTCACCTCCTCTGTGCTGGGAGTGGTGCTACAGTGGCCTGGAAGCCTCCTCCTCTGCACTGGGAGCAGTGCTATGGTGGCCCGGAAGCCTCCTCCAGTGTATTTTTATATTTATATTTTTGAGCTAGACCATACTTTCCTTATTCTCAATTTTTTTCTGAGCAGGTTTATATGCACATATATTTTAAAATGATTTCCTACTAAAACTCTTTTTCCAATCTTCCATAGTTACAAAAAGAGGATAAAGGTTTATCCTAATTTAATAATCACTAAACAGGTGACCAAGAGTATCTTCTTGAAAGAGTCAAAGGTATCATATTACAGTGCTACCTGAATACTCATGTTTCTAGCAGCAGTCATAATAACTAAATCTTGAAGAGGGCCCACATGTCATCAACAGATGAATGGATTAAAAAAATGTGGTATTTCCACACAATGGAGTACTACTCTGCCATAAGGAAAGGTAAACTTGAGTCATTTGTAGGAAAACCGATGCATCTTGTGACCATAATGTTAAGTGAAATAAATCAGATACACACCTTAAAGACACACATGCATTGTTTCTCTTCTGTGAGAAACTGAAATTATAAATAAAGAGTAAAATAAAAGATAAATAATAGAAAGTAGGAAGATTTTTCTTAAATGGGAAGGAGATCAAGAGATAGAGGGAGAGGGAAGGAAGGAGAAGGGGATGAAAAAAATATTGAGATGTGTTATGTACATGTACAACTCTACACAAGAAATGTAAGCATTATGTATTGCAAACATGTACTTCTAATAAAAACAAAGAGAATAAGTCCTCCTAGAACGGCTGATTCAATCATTCTACAGGAGAGAAAATGAAGTGTGCAAAGACTCTAATGTCAAGTTGTCATCAGACCTCTAGTTGGTGAGACAGATGACATGGCTGTCAGGCTCTGGATTGTAAATACAGTGCTTTTCTCCACCTAAAATGTTTCTGAAAATTGAGATTTTCCTAAAAGCATTTTTCTTCTAAAGATGGACAGCACAATTACTCAGGTTTCTTTTTCCATTCATTCATTTTCTCACTCATTCATTCATTATGCACACTTTCACTTAAATGTACTTTTTTTTTTTGGTTACTTTGTCTTCAGCCCTGAGCTTAAAGCAAAAAATGAAAAATGATCCAGTTATGGCTCCAAATACAAGGGTCCCAGTGTGATGGAAGACCTCCCCACAGCCTACATCCAATACATGCTCTTTATCCTTGTTCCTCCTCTTCCCCTCTTGGGTTGAGTAGAACTCATCACTCCAAATTTCCAAACAAGAGATGAGACATGATATATATTGGCTTCCCACAAGCTTTTGTGTCTTCAACTCAGCATGCTGAAAGATGTGTGTGTGTATGTGTGTGTGTGTGTGTGTGTGTGTGTGTGTGTGTGTGTATGTATCTGCTAGAATGGTCAAAACAGACAAATAAATAAAAAAACTTGGAAGTAAGTGTTGGCAAGGGTGTGGAGAGATTGGAACCCTTGTATATTTCTGGTAGGAGTATAAAATGGTATAGAAACTATAGAAAACAATGTGTGATTCCTAAAATATTAAATATATGATATAGCAATTCTACTCCTAGGTATGTGCTCCAAAGAATTGAAAGCAGGACTCAAATAGACAGTTGTATGCCAATATTCATAGCAGTATTATTCCCCATAGTCAACAGATAGAGCTAACTCCAGTGTGCATCAACAGAAGAGTGGATAAACAACATGTGGCATATATACACAACACAACACTATTTACCTTTCAAGGGAATGACATTCTTATACATTCTACAACAGGGGTGAGCTGTGAGGACAGTTTGCTAAGTGAAAGAAGCGAGACAAAAGACAACTATTGTATAATTCCACTTATATAAAGTACCCAGAATAGGCGAATTTAGAAATATTAAAAAATAGAAGAGTGATTATGAAGGTCTGGTGGGAGCTGAGAAAGGGGAAGTCTTTCTTAATTGCCTAATAGAATTCAATTTGGAATAAATAATTTTTGAATGAGATGGTGAAGATAGTCACACGAAAGTATAAATGCAATTAAACTATTGTTAACTATATTTTACCACAACAAAATAAAGTGAACAAACAAAAACATGAATGAGGACCCTTTATAATCATTTTGACTTGTAACTATCTGCTCATTACTGGTCAGCCAGGAAGCTCTTTGTCCTCTACACTTCTCTTTCTTCCACTTGGCTTCAGGAGTTTGCATAAACAAAACTAATATAGAGGTTGGTATATTCCCATTAAGGCTCTCTGTTTGGTGGCTTCTCTTACCACTAAATTCCAAAGCAGCTTGTATCTGCACATCGGATTCCTCTTGGCTCGGCCCATCTTGACCCTCGTTTCCAGCATGGAGCCCCTACTTACCTAGTCTCGGGCCTCTTCTTACCACTATTCATTCTCTCAGCTGAACTGCGGCACTTCTCTTTTGTGATGGGATTTCATAGCACTATTTCTTGAACCAGATATCATCTTCTTTTCATGGGGAACCCCACTGATCTCCTGTTTTCTGTTGAGATTCCTCTGGTGGGGCTGACACATGCTCCTAGTGCCCTTGCTGCATTTAACACTTCCCTTTTCTGCACACAATTTCTACCAGTGCAGTGGTGAACTTGGGGACTGTATCACATTCTACTTGGGAATGAGACAAATTACTTGATTTTTGGGGGATTTAGCATATTCAGGGATAAAATGAGGATAATAACACTTAACATTCATAGGGTTGTGGTAAGGATTATATGTGAAAACATATATAGAATACTGAGCACAGTGAATATATAATATTATTATTATTTCTTTACTCTAGACTTTATCTCTAGAATAAATGCTATTCTCTTATCTTTATCTTACCTTGGGTTTTAGGAATATAGCAGACAAAGAAAAAAAAAAGAATATAGCAGACACTGGGCATAAAAGAAAGTATAATTGGCAGAATAATATGAAAAATTGAGTTCCTATCCAAAGTGCTTTGGGATAACTAAACAATAATTCTCACCCAACTTCCTCTCTCAGAAAAACATATTGTGGTATAATCATGTTCAGAACAATAAAATGTTCTCTTTGTATAGGAACTGAAGTTCAGCTCAAACTCAGGGACAGAGTCCAGTTAGGTGCCCATCTCCGTCCTTCAGTGTAATACGTAGAAACCCCAGATCCTGACTTGCTGCTCCTACTGGCTCCAAGAACACAGGCCAGCTCTGACCATGCTCCCCTTACTAGTTATCAAGCTGGCCTTTCTGTGAATTAGTCCCTGACTTTGCCACAGTCCAGTGATATGAGCTTTACCCTTTACAGCTGGGACCAAGTCCTTTCCATGTATCCTTGTGACAGTGAGTAGAGCCTGCCTTGTTACCACACAGCAAGGTGTATTACATCTTCATCAGCTTCCCTTGGGTGGAGAAGGAGCTGACCTTCAAGTCTCCATTGTTGGCTCTGTCATCTCCAATTTCTCCTTGTCCTCCTGATGCCTTGTCCCAGATGTATGACCTGGAGTAATCCATGCAGTCCTTTGAGCCTCAATTTCCACATCTGGCAAATGAGGTCAACATTACCTATTATTCTGAGATGGCTAAATGGGAACAACAGGCTCACTTTTATGAAGTACTGAAATTATAAGTAATTTTTATGTGACTCTGGAATAAAGTTTCAAAAGCCAGGTGTCACAGTATAAAGTTTGTGTGGTCTGGGAGTTAGTGACAGATGTATTTTGTTCCTGGAGTCACCAGCAAGTATCTTTGTGACCTTTATAAAATTAATTAATCTCCTAGGGATTCACTGGCTTCCTCAATAGATAATAGGTTAAGTTGGTTAATGTTTCAGTTCCTTCCTACCTCTACATTTTTGATATGTCATGAAAAAGAAGCAATATCTCCACCTATCAAACAGAAATCCATCCAGCTGAGCTCCTACTGAATGATGACTTTAATGGTCCAAGTTTGGGGTCATTTCTGCTGAATGCTATTAGGAGCAGTATAGCTACCTGGCTATACACCAGCTAACTAATACAGTGAGTCTCTAAATGTGGTTCTGAGATGAGCGTTGTCAGTATCAGTTGAGAACTTACTGGAAATGCCAAATCTCAGGTCCCAGCTAAGATGTACTGAAGTAGAAACTGATGATGGGCTCAGCAGTCTGTCCTTTAACAAGCCCTACAGATGATCCTGATACTTGAAAAATGAGAACCATTGCACTGATACCTGAATGCACCCTTGGCTCCCCCTCCCTCTCTCTCACACACATAGATAAAACCTTTTATTTTGAATTGGGATGAAACATACATTAGAATAAAGATATCCATTCTGCCTTACTGACTTATCCCTTCTAATTTGTAATTTTTTAAAATTAAGAAAACCCCTCAGGATTGTCTATTGATCACCTTCATTTCCGTAGATTATTCTATTTTGAAGGAGAAATGTATGCCCAGTAGAAAATTAAGAAAATTGCTGGGGACAAATAAACACTGATTGCTAGGGGAGAAGAAGGCCACTTATCACATTATCTCTTTGTGAACAGTCACTCCCTCTGTGTGCAGCTCACTCCAAACATCTTACATTCTAATGTGGTGGGGATGCCTCCAAACAGTGGTTTCAGTCATTGATTTTTCTTGCTATTTTCATTATCTACTTAAGCACAAAACACATTTATTGTGTCTTCAAAGACAGCATTCAGCTGATCAAATTGCCATATTTGAAGCAGGGTATCAAATATAAATGGACACTGCTAAACAGCCTCTTTCTCAATCCAGAAGAGCTTGATCCAAGCATGTGGTGAGGCCTCAAACCCAAGGACATATGTCTTAAGGAGCAAGTGCTCACATACGGTTTGGCACCAAGTAAAGCCAGGAACTAACAGCTCCTTATAACGTTGGTCACAGGACTTATCTGTGTGAAGCCCTCGGTGGTCTCCTTGTCTTCTAAACAGTGTCTTCTGTAGGACGGCTACGGCAGCCTCATCTCCTGGTGCATCCTGCTGTCTGTCCTCTTCTGCCTGCGTGTGGGTAATATCTCACCCTCTGGGCAGTCCACACTGTGCACTTCCTGGTCCCCACCTGCCTCTCCTAAGTGTTCGCTCCCTGTGGCTCCTGTTATGTGTTAGCTTGCTATTCTGTACACAGGGCTGCTTTCTGGCTTCGGATGGTGAGCAGGAATGTATCAGGTATTATTTTTCTTTGAATCAGAGTAACAGCATAATAGGTTGAGTGAAATAATTTTATTTTCTGATTACATCTTCCAATTTTTTTCCTGCAGATTTTTTAACTTCCAGAGTAGTAGCTTGGTTAAAAGAAGACAAACACACATACACACAGACAGACAGAGAGACAGACAGATGGGGTGGTGAGGGGGTTCTTAGGTAGGAGTTTAATCAAAAGCAAAATTTTCCTCTTGTGCTTTTTCAGCCAACTTGTGTTTTTTCAGCCAACTACAGAAATAATGATTTTTAGAGGAAATTTGTCAGAGTTTGTGAACAGCACTTAAATTAACTTTCCCTTTATTTTCAATAAATGGAATGTAATTAGAATTCATATCACTTTTGTTGTTTTTATAGAAACCCATGAAGGTCCACCAGAGATTAAAACATCCTAAGGAAAACATGAACTGAGTTAAAAAAAATTAAAATTATACATATACAGACAGTGAGGTAGAATAATTTGAAAATCATAGAATAGATAGGAACTGAGTAAGTCAGGAAACTGAGTTTTTACTCTTCTTAGGAACTGTGTGACCCTTTTAGATTTCACTTTTCTGTATAACTCAAAAATAAATGCCAGCAAAAAGATTCAAGAAGGAACCATGAGGAAGGTGGGGAGAAGCATTCCCAGGGTCAGTGTGGCGGGGTGGGGGGGCGGTCAAGGGCAGACAAGAGCAGCGTCATCAGTTACCCAAGGAAGGAGCATCTCAGAAAGATGCAAACGAGAAGGTCTCGACTAGCTTTAGGACTTCGCTGAGTTCTAAGACAAAGATACAGAGGAGGGTGAAGGACCCTACCAAGAAAGGAGTTCTAGAAACCAGAGCCAGAGTCAAAGCTTCTAGACAAAAATTAGGTAAAATCCAGGCAGCAGTCAGATCATGCAATAGGCAACAACAAAAGGGGAAATCAGTAGTCAACAGAAGGAGGATTGAGTTCAGGCCAAGTGTTCTACTTCTTGCAAAGTGCTCAGTGATATCCCATGTGCCCATACCTTCTAGTAAGGCAGAAGAACCCATTTCGTCCAGCCATTCAGACTCATCCATCTGCTCCCACCTCTCTGAGGGCTGCAAATCCCAACTGCCAAGCTTGGCTTCAAAGGAACAAGAGACTGAATATGAAGAGTAGAGCTCTGAGAACTGCTGTTCAGAGATGTTGGGAAGAAAACCAAAAACCCATTTTTATCATAAAAGAGGTTGTGGGTGTACTGGTCTTTTGAAAAAGACAGCAATTACTTCAGCGATTTGCATTTTTATTATGGAAAAAGTACATCCTATTAAAGGAAATGTGGAAAGCTTTGAATATTCAAAGGAAGAAAGAAAAACATAACCTACTGTCCCATGAGTGAAATACAATCATTGAGTATACTCTAGAGAATTTCCTTTTAGTCTCTTATTTTGTGCCCAGGCATTTAAAAATATTCTTGAAATCACTGCTTACTATAATCACTTTTAATGGTTTGCAAACAACTTACATAGTTACACCACTTCTCATTTAATGGATTCACCATAATTTATAATATTATACCTCTATAGTTGAATGGGTTAGGAGGGCAAGATAAAATATCTAAAGATCAGTGAAAGAGAATTGTTCATGCTTTTGATGATGGGGGTATGGAAGGAAAAAACATAATGGAGTTCTGGACAGATAGAAAATTCAAAGTATTTTTTTTTTAAATTAAGAGAAAATATTTATTCAGAGGAAAATGAAAATTATTAAGATGGGTTTATATTTGGTCATGTGGTCTATTATTATTATTTCTGCCACTGGAAATTATGACCTATTTAAAATTTTTGTCACGTTATGTTATTTCTAGAGACTGGATTCAAAGAGCTAAAATTACTATATAAAACATAAATATTATGAGTATTTCCTATTGTTTTCTAGAAGCCTTATATGACATATAGTCAAACACGATATGTCACTGTGAGTATTTCATCTCTATCAGGCCATCATCATGTGTATTATTACTATTATTATTTATTATTATTATTATTTTATTTTTTGGTACCAGGGATTGAACTCAGGACCTTGCACTTGCAAGGCAGGCAGTGGCACCACTGAGCTAAGTCCCCAGCCCCATCATGTGTATTATTTATTTCAAAACTCTTTCCTAATTAGATGAGTGACAAATAGTGCCTCTTATTTATTTTTTGTCCATACTAGTAATGTTTAGCATTATTTTAATATTTTTAAAGCTAATTTTAGTTCTTTCTTTGTTAATTATTGTTTAAAATCCTTCAAGGTTTGTCCAACTGCACCTTAGGAAATCAATATAACTAATAAATCATGCTTTCAAATTCATATTTACAACAAATATTCTCCCATTACCTGTAGTAGCTGATATATAGAAGTTTTATGGTGGTTATTCTGATGTCATGGTTTAGAAGGAAGCCATTTGGTCACTTTACTCAGTCACTTTTCCTAAGATGTGTCCCTAAATGATTGACTCCTTACATATTGAAATGTGAGGAGACATGAATCATTCATCATCTCACATGAGGGTCCTAAGGAGACATTAGCCATTTAGCTGATTGAGCTAAATAAAATACAGAGTAGAGAACTTCTTCCTTAAGGCAAATCCTCGATGGGTTTCCAATTATAAAAATAATATAAATGTAATCTTACATTTGCTAGTCCTTTTCATTTTTCTCTCTTTTAAAAAATAGTTTTAATGCATTTGTCATTAGTGGTTTGTGCTGCCTTGGGAAGCACTTATGAATGCATAACATAACATGAAGGAGTTCTGCAAAGAACTGCAAAGAAAGTAGATGTTCTACTTTCTCTGTTACTTATGTTACGGGGATTCTGATTGCATTAAGTATTCTTTCTTTCACCCCGGAGAAGCATACATCTGCTTCTGCTGACATCTGTTCTCCTTTGTGGGTTCTGAGGAAACATTTATTTCTTTTTTGCTTTTCTTCCTGTTTTAGCAATGTCTGCTTCTCGTCTTAATAAATCACCTTTGCTTGGCAATAGCTTAATAGAAGGAGAATGCATAGCTAAAGAGAGACTGTGTAGCACAGAATATAGAATTCTGAGCAATGTTCTTGGCTTGCTCCATCTGCCAGTCACTGCAAAACTAGGCATGGTGCAGTGAATGTTTTTTAATATAAACGGTTATAAATAACAACATCAAGATCATCAATTTCCCAACCATGTTTTGCACAGGGGAGCTGGGATGGTGGATGAGATAGGAAAGGGCTTACTCTGAAGACATAGTTCCAAATATTTGTTCTACCATATCTATGGGTCCCCTTTACCTTCCTCTATGAAGTTGACCATTACTTCCCTTTTGGAAGTGCAAAAGTCCACCATAGCATCAAGAGACCAAGTGGGGCAAAAGGCTTCATACCATATTTACAAACAGTTTTGATCTTTCTTTTCCACAGGCTCCTGAATTTCCAGGATGTTGCTCTCATATCCTGATTAATTTTCCCACCCATTCAGGTCTGATTTGAAAAGTCTTACTGAAAGAAAGGTCATGGTACCAATTGCTTATCTTGCCTAAAAAATGGAATATTGACTGGGAGAAATAATTGGCAATATATCCAAAGGACTTATTTTGAGGATGTATAAAGATATTTTCCAAATTACAATGGAAGGAAAACCCATTAAAAATGAACAGGAGAAATTAACAGTCACTTCATAAAGGGGAGAAACCAAATGAGCAATAAGCATTAAAAGAAAAAAATACTCAAGATCATTACTCATCAAGGGAATACAAATTAAAACCACACACAGAATCTACCAGTCACTGACCAGAATGATTAAAATTAAAAAAGACCAGCAATCCCAAGCACTGTCAAGGATTTGGAACTTCTAGGATTCACACACACCATTCATGAAAGTATAAATTGGTACAACCACTTTGCAAAACTGGCAGTATTTATTAAAGCAAATCACATCAATTCTGTGACCAAATAATTCCTCTCCTAGGTTAGTTTCTTTCTACTTTCCTCTTTAAAATGTGTGCATATTTTTACTAAAAGACTAGAAACAACCCAAATGTTGATCAACAAGAAAACAGTCACATAAATAATGCCATATTCACACAAAGAAAAGTAGTGAGTAGGGATTAGCAAAGTACAGCCCTCAGACCAAATCCTGGTAAATGGCATTTGTTGGAACATGGCTGCTGCAGTCATTTACATATTGTTCATGGCTGCTTTTGCACAATATTTACTCCCTGCCCCTTCATAGAAAAAGTTTGGCTATTCTGCATAGCACCTAAGAATAGACTATTGGAACAGGCAAGAACATGGGATGGATCTCATAGACATTATGTTGAATGAAAGGAGCCAGACATGAAAGGGTACATACTATACAATTTCATTTATACAGAATTCCAGAATAGGAAAAATTAACTGCTCGTGTTGGAAATCTGAACTGTGGTTATATTTTGGGTGATGTGCACTGAAGAAGGCACAAGGGAGTCTTCAGGAAGCCTGGAAATGTTCTCTATCTTGATGTGAGTGGTAGCTACAGGAATGGCTTCATACATAAAAGTTAATTGAGCCGTATACACAAGATTAGCACACTTCATTTTTTATAAGTCAATTAAAAAATTAATGGAATCATGAACTTGTTGGCTCTTTGATAGGGAGATTGACTGAAACTCTCCATATGTGGCTGAAAGATTGTTTTCTGTGACTTTGGGAAAAGGTGAAAGCTCAGTTCTCATTGTTGAAAATGAGGCTGGCCAAACTTGCTTGCTGGAGAATTTATAAGGATGTTACCAAGCATTTGGAGATAGTAAGAACTTTGTTAAAAAGCATGTTATCTACAAAAGAATGCCTGCATTTTTGCTTAAGTGCTTGTCTTTCCTCTTCACTGACCTTCTGTTTTGCCACACTATTTTTATGCCATTTCTTATTTCCTTATTCCTTATTCACCTATGTCTGTCTCTTTTTTTCCTAGTATATTTATAGTAAATTGCTTGCATAACCCTTGGGCCTACATTAATTTATCTTTGAATGTTTTTCATTTCCCCCTTGTGTTCCCTTACTCCATTGATTTACCTTATTTGATATTTCTTCATTATTTTAAAATTCACTTGGCTGCTGTTCAACATTCTTATTTTTTCCTCTTTTGGTTGTCCCTGTGTCCTAATTACCAACCTAACTAGGTTATGAGAACTCTTGCACAGAGTCCCTAACCCATATGTTACAATTGCATTGTACGGATCACTCCAGCTTAGGTAAAGATTGATTTCTTTCTTGCTCCCTCTTTTACACAGTGCATAATTTAGTAATCCAGTGCCATGCCTGCAAACCTACAGTAGTACATGATTTATTCATTTCTTGTCATTTATTTCCAGAGAACTAAAATTATATGTAACTACAGCCTTTTTTATTAGTATAAATGAAAATGAATAAGAGGATATCTGTGGAGTAGGCTATATAGCAACAGCTGGTAATCAAGATGATAATAAAAGATTAAGGTTTCTTCCTTTAAAGCACTCCTGAGCACTTTGCAGTTGTGTTCCCACTGATCTTCATAACACTGTGGCCATAATAGGAAAATTGCTAAATGTTTCTTATAGACCAAAGAAGGGAACTTCAGAAAGTACACAGACTTCACATGGTTTCCTCACCTTGCGAACAACACTGCATAAGAAAGTAGGACATTCAGCTGGGGAAATCTAAACATGTTTTTAAAAAATTTCAGTTCAGATAGAAAAGGGGTGAGTAATGCTACTAATATTCTCAGAATCCCAAATGGAGGTGGGACTTTCAAGAATTTCCATTTCTAGAACTGGAGAATCACTACAATGCCTTTATACCACCATGCTTTGGAATGAAGCTGTTGTGGACTCACTTGTGAAGAACTCTTAGCAGATCATCTTTCTCTCAGCATCACAATTTTCAGGCTTGAATGAATACTTGAAGTCACCAATCCAACCATTTCCTTGATACTTGAGTCATCTCTACCACATTCCGCTGGACTCCTGAGAGCACCTCAAATGCTTCTTCTCATTGGTTCCAGTTATACCAAAAGACTACACTCATGAAGCTCTTTGGATATTGGAACACAGCTTGCACACATCCCTTGGAGAACTCTCTCTCGGACTCTCTCTCTCTCTCTCTCTCTCTCTCTCTTCCTCCTCATCCCCCCCTTTTGGGGTCAGATACAGCAATCTCTTGCATCATACTTTATATAGCATAGTTTCAAGTCCCCACTCAACCTAGTCACGTTCTTTTCTATGGCCTTCACCTATTTTTCTTCTCTTAAAAATGCAGGGACAGAGCCCGCTGCACACAGGCAGGTATGTGCACACCCTACCGAGGTCCTGAGTCACACAGAACACCCCGAATCAGGCTGCTGCAGACAGGCAGGTCTGCCCATGCCCTACCGAGGTCCCCAGTCGCACGGAAGATGCCAAATCACCCCACTGCAGACAGGTAGCCACCTGGTTCCACACTACAAAGATGCAGAGGACACCAGACCACCAGACCAAGGTACTGAGTACTGCTGCTCCCAGCCCAGAGGTAGGGGCTTCTGAGCCACCATCCCATTGCTCCTGGTCCAGAGGAAGGGGCTTCCCACCCACAATCCCTCCCGTGGCTCCCACCCCATAGGAAAGGGCTTTTGGGTCACCATCCCTACCTCTGCTCCCGGCCCCTGTCCCACCTCTCCCAGCTCAGAGGAGGTAATCTGTGCAGGCGCTAACAGCCCCCTGCCCCAGTCAAAATGAGAAAACATGCTAATAAGTCTCAAAACCAGACTTCCAGATCACCTACAGCAACCCCAAAGGGAAATGAGATGGAACACTCTGATA
>NW_004624879.1:852094-991661 GCF_000247695.1 Heterocephalus glaber | reverse complement strand
AAAGGTACAATTCCCAATGAGAAATGTAATTGTGTTGTATACCTACAATGTACCAATAAAAGAATTTAATTTAAAAAAAAAAGAAAAAAAATGCAGGGACATAAAATGGACTGAAGTTTTCCATCTGTGGAATAACCAGAACAGAATGGTTACCCTTTTTCCTACTTGAGACAGTGATGCAGACTCACTGTTGGTTAATGACAGCTTACCCTGTCACCATGTTCAAGTCCTTCAAAACCACTGCTCAGTACTCATGTGAGCCCCTGATAGATATTGTACAAATTGACAGCCTTTATCAGATTGTCACCGGCAAAGTCACTGAAGGTAGCTATACGAACTTAACTTGATTCAAGCCTTTCTGCCTGGACATGCTGTCTCTTATAGCTTGATTAAGAGTTCTGTATGCTATGTATTTTGAGAGGTTTGGAAATACATGTATATAATTTGGTCATTTAAATAAGAGTGTACATCAATTCATTTGTTCATTTTCTAAAACTGTTTTTCTTTAGAGTAAGAGTTGTCAAACATTTACTTTAAAAAGGCGGCTATTAATATTTCTGGCTTTGTGGGTCTCATGTGTTTGTCACATTTACTCAGCTGTTGCTGAAACATAAAGGCAGCCACAGACAATACATTAATGATTAAGCATGGCTGTGTTTCATTATAACTTGGTATTACTTACCAAAGCAAGCAGTGGGCAGAATTTGATAAGTGGTCATGAGTTGTTATCCCCTTCCCTACAGAGTGTCTGAAAACATTTCACAATTATTATATTGTCATTATCTTTAAACACTACCTCAAAAATGGTAAATTATTAATTGTATTTCAGAGATTGAGAATTTAGTAATGTAGGGACTACTGCCATTAATAAGAGCAATCAGTACATCCCACTGAAGCCATCTTCCAAACCATCTCCCTTCTCAGCAAACGGAGACCATGAGATACTCATCTTTATTGAGAAAAAGAATTTAGTGATGTCTCACTTCCTTCTTTTGTCTTCTGCTGGCTATCTTCTTCATGTAGGTTTGATTATAATGATTCCTTAGCAATATAATTTAACAAGAACCTCTTAAAATCCATTACCCTGGTGATCAAGGGAGAGCTGCTGCTGGTTCAGCCCTGGACTTGTGAGCAGGGATGGAGGGCTGTAAGTGCAGGTTCACTCTTTTCCAGATGCTCGCCTAAAAGACCCGCTTTGTGAAACAAACATTAAGAATGGCATTAACTCATTGTCACTTAATAAAATCATGTGTGGGCTTTGCATCTGTACAGCCAGTGCACTTTTTAAGTGGGGCTTTTACAGCAGGGCTTCATAGTTTCACGGATTTTGCAGTTTAGGGTGATACAGGGGATTCCTTCCCCTGTCACTTTAGGATCAAAGAGGGGATCACTGAAGCACCTGGAGTGTGCTTTTCATACTTAATCTCTAGCTCCACAAAAATGTTCTGAACACCTGCTCTATGCTACTTGGTGTGAAAGATGTTAGGAAATCAGAGATGATAAACTAGGGCCTCAAGGAACTCAGGCTGCTAATGACTAAAATGCAGAGAAAGACAAAGCTCTCAGTTTTACCCCCTAGGAAAACCTCGTTTTTACAACTCAGCCTTCCCTTACCATGAATATACTTTGGAATTTTTCTGTTCTCCCTAGAGTTACCTTCCTTAGCATTTTAATCTAGGAAGCATTTGTTCTTTTGAATGTCATGTAGTGTGACAAATTAGTTCTCTTACTTCTACTGAAACACTTAATAAGCTGATTCACTTATTCACCCTAACTCTCCCCAGACGTTCTCCTAGTCAAAGTGTAACAGAGTTTCTTATTCCCAGAGGGTCTTCTAATGGTTCATTCTGGGATATTCAGAAAACACAGGTAAAATAAATGCCAGAACCTTAATAAAAAATGTAGGTCTGAAATCTATGGTCTGGCTCTGTTTTCAATGATCTTTGCAGATATATGGGTGAATGTGCTGTAGAGCTGAGCATATCAATCTTACTGATTAATCTAGACCACTGATGGTATAATCAGTAATGCTAATGGTGGTAGCCTTTCTACATGACCAGAGAGGCTACCAAGTTGTGCACTTTAACCTCCTCCCATCCAACAATACTCAGGTGGAAAGAATTGAAGACAATGAAATAACATTCAGCTAAGGAAAATGGCACGCTCAAATGAGCAGCTGAAGAGCCAATTTCTTAAGAAACTGACCCTCTAAACATTAAGAATATTCTGGATTTATTTCTTGGAGCCTTGGATGTAGAATAAATAGGTAGAAAAAACCAATATGATCTCAAAGAAGGTGTAAGAATCACTCTTTCCTGGCCTTGCAGGATCTTTGTTAAATGGCCCCAATTGATACCCTCACAGGACTGTTGTGACAACCCACCCAAACAAATTGGATTTCCTGAACACTCTCATGGTTCACTTTCTTCCGCTTCAGCACTTGCAAACGTTCCAGTAGTGCTTAGACTAGCATTTTCCAATTTCAAATCAGTATGTTTATCTGGAAACATGAAAATCCAGTCCAAATTTGAAGACAGCAAAGAGTTAATACTTAAAGGGAAAAGCCAGTATCTACAAGGAATGAACTCTATTCCCTTTTCAATTTCTCTCACTTCTGGCTAACTTTCCTCACAGATTTAATCACTCTCTCAGTATCAGTCACAATCAGAATCTCTCCCTGATGGCCTGCACATGGCTGCCACTTGGCTTCAAGACAACAGGGCAGCCAGCAGCCACCTTCCAAGCCCATCACTCAGATCTACCAGCTCCGTCCCTCCGGCACCCTTTGGAGGCTGAGTTACCGGCATGAATAAATTCAGAATGCCTGCTAACATGGGGCCATTTCAATGAAATTAACAGCGAAAGCCATCAAGTATGAGGGTTTGATTTTCGTCCAAGGAATCTAGGTTGATTTTAGTCTGCTTCTCCTTGGCATTGGAAAGGGAGGCTAGGATTTCAATAATTGATGTTGCCATTGTTGCTGTGTTACTTTGCTCAGGTTGAGGACCCTGTGTTTTCTTTCAGAGCACTCATTATTTCTTGTTCTTGTGGGGACAACTACCCTGGTTTCTGAAAATCAGCATTTCCTTGTCTTGCCTCCCACAGCAGCAGTGCCAAAGGAAAGCTCTTTTAATCAACTCTGTGCCATGAAATGACTTGAAGCCATGACTATGAAAGTTCATCCCCAGAGGTCCTGCCTGCCCAAACTGAAGCCTTCACTTCTTATCCAATTTCCTTTTTCTCTGAAGCAAAAGAGAAATTTTTCATTTTCTCTGGAATTGAAAATTCAGGAGGATGCTCAAGGAGGAATCTATGCCAACATCAAAGAGGGCTCAGCATAGAGGGCTCTTCCTCCCATGTGTTCTGTCGGCAATGCTCTGTCGTGGTCTGTAGAGTGTGTGACTCTGACTCATAGAGCAGGACTCCCAGCCCAATCAGCAGCTCTCCTTTTGGCTCGTCTCTCAGGGCCTGAAGGACTTGGCTTTCTTTTCTGCCAGCCCTTTCTAATGTTCCCTCATACTTTGATGCAGAAGAATCAGATGTGTCTCTATCCTCTTTCCATCTGTGTATACCCAAGGCTATGTATTTTCTAGCCCTGTGTTGAGTACCCATCAGTCACCGAATGATCCTTTTATATCAAAAGGCTAACCTTTCCATTTCCAGCATTCTGAGTTTAGTACTGTCTTTCGTGTATCTTTCAGGTGTTTTAAATGCCAGGTCAATTAGCGTAATTTCAGAATGACAGTATTCTGGAGGTGCAGGGTATTTGGAAGCATTGAAG
Organism: Heterocephalus glaber; assembly: GCF_000247695.1. Next base: position 987,880 of record NW_004624879.1, on the reverse strand, counting down.
ACTCTGCCTGCCTCTTTCCTGGCCAGATCTATTTGTGATCTCTTCCCACATTCATTTTCGGAGGCTGAGTATTTTATTCTTGGAAATTTTATTCCACAACAAATGAGATGTGGAAAACTACTGCAACAGCCTCAAAAGAGGCAGTCATTTACCTTAAATGGTTGCTTTTCTTTTAAAAACCGGATTATAAAAGTTGTCTCCTGTTCTGTAGTAAATCAGTGTATCAGAAAGCTAATCTTGGTTAATTCTTCATGAAAGACACACCTATTACTTAATTGCATGATTCAGTTAAATTCTCCTTTCTAGTTGTGGTTCCTGTTTGCCTAGCCCTCTTACGAAGCAGTGTCAGGGGAGGGAGTTACTTAGGTTTGGGAAGGAAGTGACTTCCATCTATGAGGGTGGCACCTTCTGGCACTAACTTCGCACTCAACTTATGGAGATTAGTTAACACTCCACTCTTCGTTGGGTTGGCTCACCCACAGCACCCAGGCCCCATAGAGTGTTTTAATTTTAACCTTGTAAAAGAAGAAATAAAATGAACATCATAACTATGAATTCTGTTTATCTTTTTTCAAAGCAATTGTAAAATATCTATTTATATGTCTATTTTTTTTTTTTAATGGGAGAAAGAATCCATGAAGGCAAAAGTATCCAGGACCCATGAGTCATAATGTGGCTCTGGTCCAAAAAGATTTACTTCTTATCCACTAGGTCCAAAATGTGCTAGGAACTTCTGACAAATTGGTAGTAATAAAAATGCTATTGAGAAATGTAATTTGTTTTACTTCTGGGCTCCTCCCTATCAGCCCGCCTTCTCCTCTGTACCATGACTCCGGACTGTTTGCCCCAGGCTGTGTTCTCCCTGCTTTAGTAGTCACCCAATCTGCACCACAGCATGCTGATCCAGGGACAGTGAAGGAGAATGACGTGCCTCCGTGCAGTATCTGGCACTGTGAGCAGTTACAGACTGCGGCAATGACACTGCTCTGTAAAGACAGCAGAGTTTGGGGCTGGAGGGATCTAAGTGCCAATCTTGGCTGTATCATTTATAGGCTGAGTTGTCATGGACAAATCATTTACCCACTGTGACTATCCTATGGAAACTAGTGATCGCAATGGCTACTTTGCAAGTTGCTCTATGATTTGAAGATAATTTATGTATGACACTCAGCACAACTAACTATAAGCACTTTGTTTGTTAAGCTGTAATAAGGTGAGAAGTAAAAAGTATTGCGGAATAGAGATAAGCTGACAGTACAGTAAATGGTGCTCAGGAAGTGGTTGGTGTTACTCCTCTTGAATGACTCTTCCATTCACAGGACACAGGACTCAGGACTCCTCTGCAGCTTATGGTCTCTTCAAATCTATGGATGCCCTCGCATCACCACTGCTCTTCCCTCTTCCTCACTCCTGGGACCTTGCTGTAGCCAATGTGATCGGCCTGCTGCTGCACAGTCCTCCAGGCCAACTCATGTCTCCGGGGTTCTGCAAATACTGTCCCCCTGCCTGGAACACCCCAGGCCTTTGCCTAGAAAGAAAATTCCTTGCATTCCCTTCCACATACTCTTTCATTTTCAGTTCTTCCCTATTCCACATCAGTTTTCATTCTTCTCACTCCAATACAGCTTGACAAACAAAGATACTGTTTAAAAGTACTTATGGTTAGGTCTCAGGAATTTAAGTGTAGGATTAATAATTTCTCAGATCATCATTTAAGCATGAGGAAATAGAGTGGAAAAAATAAGATTTTAGAAAGTCTCTTGCCCATCTTCAGTCAACTACTCACAGTTAAGTTTTAGAGGGAGACGTTTTACTCATCACACTGGCTTTCTTGCTCTCTCCCTAACATAAATGTTACAGCTATCCACGCATAGCTTTTGTCTAACAAGTGACAAGTAAATTTTCCAAATATTCTCATTCTTTATTAAAAAATACTTTGGGCCACAAGTTGTCAGAAACTTCATGAACCAAATTTGGAAAGACTTCAAACTTCCATAATAGAATTAACTATGGATGATTTTAAATTCAGCTGGCTAACCCGGAAATGGAAAAAAAGGACTATAATTTTATAAAACTCTGGATAAAGAGATGAAATCTTGATTTGACTAAGAAGTAGATTGCAATTACAAATTATGATTATTTAATTTATTAATCTATTAAGTCTATGCTCATTTTTATTCTATTTAGCACTTGAAACTGAGAGATCAACTTTACTGAAATAACTTTGATGATTGTAGATAATTCATAATTAAGTTCTTAAGCTTGGTTACAGAATATTAATGCATTGGGACCAAATACATCTTTAATGAAAATTTGAAGCTGAGTGTTTTCAGGCTTCAAATATTTATTATCTGTCCTTTAAATGTTAGCATCTTTGACACAAGTGTACTACAGCTCAATGCTTCTATGGAGATTAAAATATATATTGTATTAATATGAGTGATGGTTTATGTCAGAATGCTGTCAGAATTCATGTCAGAAGTGCTGTCAACTTCTCTGATGAAAAAGATTACAAAACAGACAGCTGTAAGGTACAGTGAGGAGGTGATTGGAGATCTGTGTTCAATTTTAGCCAGGAAAGCTAGTTATGAGACCTCTCCACATTAAACAATACCCAATCAGTTCTACGGACAGTGAGATGACTTCTAAAAAGGAAAATGGATGAGAAACAGACTTATTAGTGAGAGAAGAAGCCAGAATCTGACTGTAACCTAAAGAAGTTGGCAGCTACAGACTAATACCTACTGGGGGAGAAGGTGAAGCCTAGGAAACAAGAGCAGGACACAACAGGATATGTTATGCAATATGTTATAAGAGCTATTATAATGTCCTACAAAATGAACATTTTAAAAATTCCGAATTCGGAGTCTATTTAAAATGCATTATCCAAAAGGCTATTTGCTATCTTTAGAAGTGTAATGCATTTTAAAGTAATTCTTTTGCATTATGAAGTGTGAAATCAGAAAGTTCGACATGGGAAGACTATAACCAAGGGCTCTGCCACTATCTGGTGCCATGAGTCAGGCAGGGATCCCATTATCGACAGGCAGGTGTCACATTTACATCAATTTTGCTTGTGCAGGTCATAGGGTGCAAAGTAGCCAAGAATCAATTAGTAGAGAATTTCAACATTCTCTACCTTTTAAAGCTAATACTGAAGGATATCTGAAATATTTTACCCCTGAAAGCTCTTCAGTATATAAAATGTATTCACATACATAAAATAAGTCTTTGTAAATGTACTATCAAGAAGGCAATTACACCTAGAGAAAGAAAAACAAGGATAAAAGATGATTTGATCAAGTGAGTGGCTATTATCTCTCTGCCATGAGATCATATTATTTTCACCTGATATGTAATTTTGGCAAAGAAACTTTTCTTAAAATCCAAATAGTTAGGGTTTATAAAAAATTGTGATGAATGCCAGCTTTGTAGCACTAGACCATATCTAGCAAAACCAAAAGAGATTCATAGGTATAATTTTGAAGAACAGAATGGCAGTGGTGTTAGTTTAAACTCTAAATTCTATTTACATTAAAATAGACATTATTAAATGCCACTATGTATAATAAAAGTGGTAGATTTCATTATATTCTCAGAAACTCTCATTTATTTTAAAATTTAGTATTCATTACATTTATCTGCGCTTTTCATAATGAGGAATTTTGCCCTGTACATAGACAATAGAGTGAGAGATTATAGTTATGATGAGATTCTCTAAATTCTTCTACCTGTACTCTCTTCTCTTAATGTAGAAATCAACCCAATTGTTATCCTGGGAAAAGAAGATCCGAGTGTAAGAACTGTAGGATTTATTTTACATAAACAGCTATTCAGAACCCCTAAGCCAGGGATTTTAACTAGGGCTTTCATGTAGGTACCTTGTTGCTTATTATGCTTGCACACTTTGAATACTATTAAATATCATCCAGAGAAGTGTCTCAGTATCTTGCTTACCCTAGACCTTTAAAAATGTATACAGGAATGGCACTAACATAACCTCCCAATTACAACTTGTATGTGATAATTGTCACCTACTACTGAGACTGAGTTTCCCTTTCTAGAAATTGAGACATTAAGACCTACCTCCCTGGGGTCCAAAAAAAGATAAACAAGGTGATGAATCTGGAAGTAATTTGCAAACTATAAGGCGTTATCCCAAGATTAAGTGGATTACTATTGGAAATGTGTTTTTCAAATAACACAAAACTAATGACATTATCTCAATTGATTACGGAAGTCTCCATGTGATAGAAGAGTAGCAATTAATGACGCAATTTTACAGATGAGACCAATGAGTTTTCAGAGTTGTTAAGCTAGTTGTTAAAGGTCACAAGGCTGATATGTAAAAAATTTGCCTTCAGCCAACTGTTAGAAGATTTACTTACCATCTTGAAAGTGTATTATTTTTCTTCCTTACTTCTTTGCATTTTATGTAGCATCTTACAGATGAGTGTTACCATATATCTGCACACTTAAGAACCTCAAATCTTCAGTCAGTTACACATTACATACTCTCCATTATTCTCCATACACTCTGTACTCATTCTCACCTTCATCTTGGCACCTATCCTTTGTGTCATTGTCCTGTATTCTGCCCTAATGTTATGAAAATATTCTGAAATGTTTCCAACACTCATCCCAAGCCGAGGTGTTGTCCTAACATTTTCTACAACAGCTCTCTTAAACCACCTAGCCTTTCTCTAATCTTGCAGAGTAGCTGGGTTGGTCCCACACAATCTAGCATGTGATTGGATTCCAACTTTTTAATAATTTTGTGTATGCATTTCTCATCTGTACACTAGATTATCAATTCAAAGGGAATAAAACTATTTAAAAAGTAGCTCTGATAAAATCTGAACATGGATTAGACTGAATGTAAGGGATTATAAAAGAAACCTTTTAAAAGATATCATTGTGATATTTCAGTTATTTTTAAATAGGGTATACTTCATATATATATATCTATATATATATATATATAGATATATATATATGAGTATTTAAGTAAAAATTATATAATGCCGAAGACTTGCTTAAAAATAATCCTGCAGGGCCTTGGAGGAGAAGACAATGCAAGGATATAGGGTTATAAGAGATGAAACAAGACTGGCCATATATAGATAATTATCAAAAGAAGATAATAAGGAAGTGGGAGCTCATTATATGCCATTCTGTCTAGTTTGTGTATGATTGAAAAGTCCCATAATAACAGGTTTATGAAGATTAGCAACAAAAGCTAGCACAAAAGAAAACCGACATTTTCCACAAGCATTAGCACTTTTAGGCATACAGCAGCTTTAGTTAAGTCACGAATATATGGTGAGAAGAATACTTTGATGATTCTGATCACCTGAAGTTAATTTCTTATTTTGAAAAATAGAAAAGGTTTAAGAAATTTTCACTCCAGGAATAAGCTTTGTGATGAGTTATTTCTGCTCTGAAAAAAACAACCAAAGGTGAAAGAAGCTCCTTGGATGACTCTGGTCTCCATACCTTCATCTGTAACCCTTATTATCCATGCTTGCACAATCTATTAAAGAAATATAAATGTGGATTGCTTTAGTACTGGATTTAACTTATTTTATCTACAAGTAGCATTTCTTAAGAAAAGTAAGAATAATAACACATATATGTTCAGTTTCCAGCTGTCTAAGTGCAACTGTAGAAGAAAAAGATAGAGAATAATTGATAAAGTAAAAGAGAAATTTGACCCAAATCCCAAAAGTAATTCATTCCCTCACAGCAAAGTAGGCATTAATGAACAGAAACTAAAGATGCTGGTCATCTCCTATCCACTCTGTCCTTTTACTTACTAACACTACTCTGAATTTCTGGGCTGAGAATTTAGGGCAAAACTGTGGTCCATATAGAGTGAATGAGCTGACATGCTCAATCATGACATAAGGCCAGACACCATCCCTTCCTGAGGCAAAAAGAAGAAAGCAAACATTTACCAAGAGGTCCAGGTAAAGTACTTGATAGATTCTCAAGAAGCAATTTAACAAGACTCACTTTGCCACTGAACATGCAAAAGGCAGTGATTAGCCTTGGCTACTGCTGGAAACCATCTTGCAGCCACAAGAGTGGCCAGCCTCAGGGAAACTGGCTCCCACTGGATCAAGCTTTACCTGTGGCTCCCATTTACTCTTTTGATGTCTCAGTTTTGAGAAGCAGTACATTTACTACATCATTAAAAGTACTTTGAACTTGGTTTTCTCACCAAAGCATGCTAACATTTCAGCTGAAACCGAAGTCCTGAGCATGATCCACTGATAGTACTTCTGTTCTGTGATGATCTGTATGTGTCTTCTTGTCTGTTTTGTGCCTCATCACAGTGCATCTCCAGATGGCTGAACTAAATGATGAATCTGATGGTACACAGGTCCTCAGGAAGGTGGATGCCGTTCACTGAGGATACCAAACCTTATGAAAAACAGATGTCAACATGCCTATAAAACATGTAAATGGCCACTGCACTTTAAAACCCTTAACTGTATATGATGAAAGTGGAAAAAGTTAACTGTGTCTATGAATGTCAACGACATATGTCAATCTACTTCTATCAGTGAACTGAACCACAAAGATCAGAAATTAACGCCAAAAGGACTTTTAAAAAATATGGAAATAGAGCTTTTGCAAATTGGAAGGGGGCCAACAGTTGGAGGGAGCAGGGAGGATGGGAGGGGAAGGAGACAAAAAAAGAATTAAGATTTGTGATGTACATGTGCCAGTTCCCCACAATAAATGTAATCATTATGTCCTGCAAATATAAATAAATAAATAAATAAATAAATAAATGTATGTTTTATCTTTGTGGAAAGAACAGAAAGATAGCAAAATGTCTCTGGATGCACTTGCTTTATTTATTAGATTTTTTTTTGTCTGCTTTTTGAGTCATAGCTTGAAACAAGAGGGGCGAAAAGAGCTTATGCAGGGAAGATTATGGGATGCTTACCAAATGTGTGGTAGACTTATATCTGCAATATAATTCAATGAGTCATACACCTTCAACAAACATCGTAAAGGGTTGTCTGCAATTGTTACAAACCCAAAATGCATAATTCTCAGGGCACAGCCCTTGGTGGGGCACTGGCTTGGTGAAATTAATTGATGCTTTCAGGCACAGAATGACATGTGATTTATTGTACTGCTGTTCTAGAACAGGGAGGCTTTAACTCTGAAATGTAAAGAATGCCAGATTAGTATCACCTGAGAAGGTATCTCTTGTTATAATGATTTATCAAAATAGAATATTTCCAAACCAATATTCCAAAATTTTAAAAAATGACAATGTACTTTTGCTTCTTGGTTGGCTATAGTTTTGAATTCCTAATACATGAGCAAAGTGAAGAGGATATCTGCTTAGTATTTAGAGAATCCAACCAAAAGCCTTGAAATGGTTGTGAGGATCTCACCTAAAAAGGGTTATGCATGTTTTAAGTGCTTGTAGAGAGTCAGGTGCATGTCTAACACTTCGCTAGCGGTGCACTTCTCAGGGCTAGTTTCACAGCATGCAACCTGTGCAGGGTTTGGAAGGCTCCACACTTTAATGTGATGTAGTTGTCATCTTAAAATTCCTAAGAAATTTGAATAAAGTGCTTTGCATTTTCATTGCACTGGCCCTCAAAAATTACTCTGCTAGCTGTGGTACTTAGGAATGTTTTATTTCTATCTATCCATAACTTGTAGACCATTACAGAAGGTAAGAGTATAAGACAGCTATAAAACAATTATTGAACAGAATTATTATTTATATTATTATATATTATATATTATTTATATTATTATATTTATATTACTATATATATTGCCTACACAAATTGTCATAAAGCACCAAAATGGGTAAACATGGATTAAGACATAAAACAAAATATGCTGAATTATTAGTGAAATATGACATAACAGAGCGAGTCATGGAGAATGAAGAAGTCCGGCTGGGCAGGATTTGGTTGAGAAGATTTCTCAGAGGACTTAGCACACATTATTATTCACCTTCTACTTAATACTAATGATCACTTAGGGAGCACCATCGCAAGGCTCAGACAGAATGGTGGGGCCAGTGTGACACAGCTAATAAAAGTTAATGTTGCATCCTTACCTAAGTCCATCTCACTCCCAAACAAAGGCTGTTTCTTTTTTTTTTTTTTTGTCTTCACTATCTCTGCATAAGTGTGTGCATATCTGCATAAGTGTCTCCCATGACAGATAGCATAGATGGGGGAAAGCATTAACAGATACCTACAGGTGAATGAGTAAAGGTTGGGTGACACTGTACTGGAGATGATGTGAAAACAAGAACACTAGTAAAAGCTACCATACACTAACACTTGCAATTATCCTAGTTTTACAAGAGTTGGGAGAGATGCCCAGCACTACACCAGCAAATGGAATGTGCCAAGGTGTGCTCCCAGACCTGCCTGAGTACATGCGTGATCTTCAGCATCTCACCTGCTACCTGTGGGTCGAGGGGTGAGGGGCCCAGGTTTTGAAGGGTCGTAAGAGCTTAGTGGGGAAGGTAGATTTGGGAAAGTGGAACTGAACTGATAAGAGAAGTGTCTTGGAAAGATTAATGCGACTACAGGACACAGGACAAGGAAAATGTGGGTCAGAAAGGGGAGCAGGAAACTTGCAAAAGGGCATCCACTAATTCAAAGGCAAAGTGATGAGAAACTGGTGGTGGAATTGCAAGAAATGAATGAGGGTGAGACATTCTGGAGAGAGATGTGTATCAGAGAAAAATAAAGATTATCTCTTAGTCAAATTTTACGACTCACAGAGTCTAACTTTACCCTCTCCATTTTTTCTTTCTGTTCTTCCTCACATCTTTATTCCTAATCCTTGCTGTCATTTCCTGCCTCTCTTTTCCCTCGTTACTCATTCTGCATGACTCCTTCTGTTCTTACCCTCTGTTTGTTGAAAGTTAGGCTAGATTTTAAATGCTTATCCTTGGGAATGTTTTTCTAAATTGCTTTTAAATTAGGCATTTCATTTATGAATTGTGTTCTCTTTAAAGGAGTTAATGGCATGTGAGCTATCATCTTTTTTCTCTGCGAATTAGTCTGGTTTTTCAAAAATGTATCATCAAAATATGTACAAGAAAGGGTAATTATTCAACTCAAACTATAATTGTGTTTAATTGACACTCCAGAAATATCCTTCTTAGTAACATCTGAAACAATTTATTAAGGTGTTTTTGAACATTGATTCATAGCTAGTGTCTCATTTGTAGCACAGAAAAGACCTGTGATAATTTTGTTATTATGGAATGTAAATTCCATGGAGATGTTGTATATCATTTCTCAAACACTATGAGGCAAACTCTCAAGCAATCTTGAATATCTTATACCATGTCGGGTTTACTGACTATTAGCCAACTGTCTGGCTGTCTTTAAGATTTTGGCAGGAAACTCAGTACTGCCAAATCAGAAGGGAAGGTGGTGCACTTCTTACATTGCGGATTCCTGTCTGTCTTCCCAGCCTCCCAGATGACTTGTCAGTTACCTCGTACTCCTGCTTTGCTGCTTCTCCACATACAGTCAATATTCAACTCTGTAACTGTTTCCACACCCCTTTGCTATACTCTAGAATCTTCCACAGTGGGGCTTCAAGTTGATTTTCCAGCTGTAGGTGTTTCCTGATTTCCTCTGTGCCCCTGGCGTGCTCCAGTGTCCACCCTGCAAGGACACGCCCTGGCCTTTCCTCCTCCCATTCTCTACACCTCCAGTCCTCTCGATTGACTACAGCTACTCCCAGTCTCCATCCTTTCAAGTCCAGCTGGGCTTCCACCTCTTTCATGAAGTGTCCTCCAAGTTGGCTTCCAGCAAAGCAACGACGCACTGTTAACTCACCTTTCAGCTTGTCTCTTTCACCAGGCACTAAGCACCTTAGGGATTGGAATTATGCTTAGAGTTTTATAGACAGTCATTTATTTAATCCTTTAAACAGCCCTGTGAAGGAGCAACATGTCCCCATTTCATGGATGAGGGAGTCCAGACCTAGGGAGGAGAAACAGTCTTGCCCAATGCCACATATCTAGAGAGGGACAGAACTGAGCTTCAACCCAGGAGATTGGTGTTGGGAGTTCCTTTTTTTGCTTAGCTGCTACACTCTTCAGCTTTTCTGACCAGTTTTTATCTGTGCCTGCCCCACTTCTGACAATTCCCTGCACATAGTAGGCAAATGGGGTAGGGAAGTTTTAAAGATGGAATCATATTAAACTGATTTAGTTAAGACCTGAAAAGGACCTGACTAATCAGAGGATATGAATGTTAACAGTCTCTTCCCCCAGCTCTCTCCTAATTACTTGGACCCGTGGCTATCAATATAGTAGTGAGAGGCACCAGGAAAATGTGCAGGAGCTTATATGAGAACTATGTATATTTTATGTCCATTTGAAAAGTAACACTTTATCACACCCCTGGGAGCTGCTGGGCATGGGTCTGAATATAAATAGGTATACTTACTGCTTAGTCAAATTACCTGGTATGACACTTAGCCTGTACTGACTTGTTCAGGAGCAAATCACATTTGAGCAGCCTAGCTAAGTAAAAGACTGTGCAGCAACTGAGAAGATGCCTGAAATTCTGCTACTGAGGAGCGTCAGCACCATCACATTCTGGGCTTGAATGGGGCTGGGTAGGAACCACAAGTCTCCTATTTTCTTGCTGACTCTATAGGTGCACCTGTTGCATAACCTATGTTGCATTAGCAGCATCTGTCTATTCTCTCTCTCTTCATTATTAATATCCATACTCATACCCATATCTACTTTAGATCTAAAACTTGATCTCTGATATTCATGATCTTCTTAGTAGATTAAAAAGCATTACACTGGGATTGTCTGCTCCCCTGGTCTGTCTTCTAGCTTTTCAGCAGTCCACAGCAATGTTAGAACTGCCAGATTTCTCCCTGTCTTACATAAGGATCAAGTAAGTCATGGTATGGTAGTGTGCTTCCTAGAGTTGAGATTTATCATATCTTGTGTTGATATGCAAGACTCCCCTCAGACCTGCAGATTCACAGTTCACTTATTATCTGAGATTGCGCTTAGCTTTGGTCTAAGGAACATTGAGGGTCATTGATAACAATGAGAATCTTTGTTTTCCTAAGCTAACCATACTGAATTTAAGTACTGAGAGAACTGGTGAGTAGAATCTGGCATTCCTGAGGGCCTGTGCTAGGGTATTGGGAAGGGGTAGGGGTCAGGCTGCAGGTGGGGTGGGGTAGGCTACTCCGGAGACAACATCCATTAGGCTCCACTATGCCTCCTGCATATTCACTATTCAGAAAGTGATTTTTCCGTTATTAAAACTCTTATTCCATTAATGGTTGTGCAACACATAATTCATTTACAATTACATATGGTCCTATAAAATCTCTTCTAATGTCAGTCACTTAAAACTTTCATTGCTTTTAAAATTTAGCTCTTTACTGGTTAATAGGTTGGTATATTACTTTCACAAATCATATAGATTTCAAAGCTCCTGAAGGAGGCAATTATAACTTCCATATTACTTAAAACAGAGTAGGTGCTTATAATTGTTGGTTGCCTTAATCTGATTTCATGAGAGTTAAAAAGTCTCCGTTTAAAAATAAGTTTCTGTGGGAGCATACATTCCCCTTAGGTTGAATTTTGTTCTTTAGTTAGATAATCAGATTGATACTTTAATGAGAGGCATAGCATTGAAGTGATGGGAGTTTTAATTTCTATTCGGGGAAGAGGATCATTTTGACAATGAAAGTAGGACTGAGTAGGTCTTAAGTGCTAACCATGAAGCAAACGATGTATGTATTAGGTACTTCATATATTATACCTTATTTAGCTTCATCCCAGAAATGTTCATCCTATTATATTTTATATATTTACTTCATCTACCTACCTGTAGATGCCATTTTTTATCGTTAAAAATCCAGGAAAACCCAAAATATAAATAAAGAACACAGGAAAAGATAATAAGAAATAGAGGGGTACATCTTTTGCAAAAGGAAAAGGGGCCAAGAATTGGAGGAAGGGGACAAAAAAAGAATTGAGATGTGTCATGTACATGTACCAACTCCCCACAAATAATGTAATCATTATGAGCTGAAAATATGTAGCAATAAAATAAAAATTTAATAAAGTATCTAGTTCTAACAACATACTTGGCAGGTACTAAGCCCATGAAACTATTTGCTTGATGAATGAAGGAATGAACGAATGACTTTATTTATAGGCTGGGAGATGAGAAGCAGAAATTTAAGTGAATTTCCCAAGAGCGCCCAGGTACTGATTAACTGAACTTGCTTCAAGCTCACATCTACGTATCTCCAAATCCCATCCACTTTCTATAGTAAGTTGGGAACTTGAGACATCCAACTAAAGCTCATTGATCCCAAGGTAAGTAAAGGAGGCTGAGGAGGGTATAAACTTAATTGACATTGTGATTCGTCTGAAGCTCCAAGGTGTTTGAAGCATTCCTGAAAGTCATCAATTCAGCTGATTCTGGGCTGCTGTGGAGCACCAGCACCTGCATTACTAGGATGCAACTGGCAGAGTTTTAAGCCTTGGGTCACCCTGATTTCTGAATTAAAGCCAAGTCCCTGTGCTTATTCTCTTCCACTGAAGGCAGGAAAAGAAGGTCAATAAAAGGAGAGAGGAAAAAAGAAGACCAAAAGAGGGAAAAGGAATGTTTCTAGCAAACAAGTTATATCATATAGCTGATTCTCTACACAATATTTTTCTTTCCACTGGCTAAGCGTGTCACTTAGCCTGCTCTGAGGGTGACAGAAATCCTTCTGCTTCTAAGGCTCACACCATCGCGAGATCTACAGCCATTATTCTGTGACTCAGGTTATCTACAGATGCCCTTTTCAAGAACGACCCTGGAAATGTCACCAAGCTGCTGCAGCCCGTCCACTATGCAACAGTGACTCTGCCATCACGGGGCTCCCGATTTGCAGACTCATCTGACGTTTTCATGACTTGTGTTCAGTGGCTCCTTTCATTTGCCTCTTCAAACATGAAAGGAAATGCTGCCAAGCTCAAACAACCATTTACAGTTATTGTGTGGCAAAAACTGGGCCTCTCACAATGGCAGCTTCTTTAGCATCTTCCTCACTTAGGGGAGAAACCATGAGACTCAGAAAACATGACGGGATAGTGCTCAAAGGGGCTTTGATGGCAACAGATATAAAAGGTTTTAACATTTCTCCTATTGTTCAGTTTTCCAGTCATAATAAAAATGTGATTCTCACAGAGAAGAGCTCATCCAATTCTTTCAGCATCTATATATAATATATAATATATATATACACACATATATACACAATACATATATATTCCTGGTACATATATGATATATATGTGTGTGAATCAGGAGGCTGAAATAATTGATTTATAAAATAAATATATAAATGAATAATATAAATATATTTCTGCTTTCTGCCTTCCTTAAATGTCCTCAGCTCTTGATATATTTCATTTTTACAAAGATTTTCTAGGTGTAAAAGAGTGAGTGTTAGACCAATGTATGCTCTGATTTCTCCTTTACCTCTATGTAGCTTCCAGAAATAACCCTTATCTTGATATCTATAATTAAGTGGCTCCATCTCAAAGGCTGGGCAGATTTAACTTACTTCTATTATGAAATGAGCTCTCAAGAGAATATATTTCAAACTGTTCAAAGTTTCCCAAAGAAGGTGAAGATTGGAAAGTAAACTTACATTTGGATATTTTACCCTCTGCCTTTAGAGTGAGGCACAATCTACAAAATATTAGGGACTTGGTGACATGCACCGAAGATGCTTCTTATCAAAATTGGCTTCATTCATTTATTCATTAGTTTTGTTTATTCACTCATCAATAAAATTTCTGGGTGTACTTATTGATCTTTCTCTATCTCCTTCATTCGATCCTGCTTAAAAATCTGGGTTTCAACTTAGACATCTTTTCTAGAGGAAAAACGTTCTCAATCCATAGGGGTTTCTAAAAGCTGTTTTAGTAAGAGCAGTGGTTAACCCAGCTTTTGAGGGAGTAGAGATGTTGAAGAATGCTTCTTAGAACAGAGAGAAAAGAATGAAAAATGTCCCAGGTAGAGAGGAAAGAAGACTGAGAAAAGAATGCTCCATTTTAAGAAACTAAGTACATCTCAGTATGTCTGGGGGAGGAGGAAAGGTTAAGATGAGAAATGAAACCAGAAATATAAGCAGGAGCAAAAGAAAAAAAAAAAAAGAAGAAGAAACTTGTAACATACTAAAATGCTTAATTTAGCTTTCATGGAGTAGTAAAGGCAACCGAGGTGATTGTATCGGAGATAGCAAATGATCACACTATCTGCCAATGAAGAGTGAGCTAGAGGCACAAGGAAGGGCAGAGTCCAGTCAGGGCGCAGAAGCAGTAATGCAGGCAAGAAAACATAGTGTGTGAATAAACAAATGACAGACTGAATTGAGTGGCTCAAGTCCAGAGATGCTAAGGGAACATGAATGACAGGAAGTGACCGGCAGAATTTATGAGTGAGGGGAAAAGGCACCTAAATGATGTTTTTCCTCTCACACTTGAGCCATTCAGGAGATATGGCACTGGTTTCTGAGTAAATAGCACTGAGGAGAACTAGACTGGGAGGACCGGGCAGACAGCCATATGGTCCAGGGTGTCTGGGACTCCAAACTCTGTTTAATTTCTGATAATCCAAACTATACCTCTTTTTGAGAGATTACTGGTATAGAGTGATGTGCCATGTGATGCGACACTTAGAAGGATGGTTAAGGTACCGTCTTAGTCTTGGTGACTTCAGCCTAATGTGGATAGAAAACTCAACGGGGAGGGAGAACGTGTGAAGTGCCGTGATGAACAAGGTCCACTGGGAGGGAGCTGTCCACTTCTGGACAGCACAGGTTTGGCCAACTGTGATGTGCTGACCCTTTTGGTTAGTTCTCTGTGGCTCAAAAAACCAAGACTTTTTAAGCCATGAATTTAATATTTGCCTGTAGGATTCTGAGCAGAAATTGGGGCTCAGACTTAAAAGGGCTTGGTTGTTTTAGAAGGAAACATCATGATGCCAAAAATGAAGACTTATTCATGGCATTCTGATTGTCCCCAAGGGCTCTGTTGCATGGGGAGTCCCTCTTCTCCTAACTGCTAAGAGTGGATGTTCAAGATTATTCAAGGTTTAAACTCTAGGACTTTATACTATCCTACCTAATCTATTCTTCAAAGACACAAGAAAGTAAGTGTAAATATACCCACACTGAAAAAATGCCTTGGACACAAATTCTGTTTTTTATTGCCATTAGTAAGGCTTTTCCTGGTGCCAAATATCACTGTTCTTTGAGCTTTTCTTGGGGCAAGCAGACCATGGGCCAGGGCATTCTCACACACCCACCTTATAGAAACCATCTACACCATGCTCTTTGGGGATTTCTTTATTTATTTGTCTTTTCTTTCATTTATGAATCTAAATGTTTTGAGTACCCACACTTCATGGAGTTGGAGGGTGGCCTAAAGATACTTAACACACTATCTCTGTTGCCATGAAAAATCACAATATATTGTGAAACATCAGACAGGTTAAAATAGACCATAAAAAAAGGGAGTACATTTTGCAGGTTCTAGGATCTGTTAAGCCCAGTTCATGCCCTTGTAGGATTTGTAAGCCTACATTGAATGGTTGTAGAAGTAGCAAAATTTCCATTTACTCACTCTTTCCTCTGTGATAGGCAGGATGCTATGTTGTACTTATATGCCATTTCCTTTGTCTCCACAATAAGCCTGAGATATAGTATGATTTCCATTCTCCAAATGAAGTTATTGAGGCTCTATGATGTTAAATCTATACCTAAAGCTCAAATAGCCGGGGAGTTGATGTAGAACTCTCTCATTTATTGCTCTATTTTTACTCTGTATGAGCAAAGCAAAGAAAATAACTTTTAGAATCATGAAGTATGGGTGCTCAACTACAGTGTTGAAGTAGCACGCAAGATCACTACAGTTTCAAGTGAATATATATATATTTTTTACCTAGGGTTTACATCCTACAGTAGAAACCTGATTGTCAGTTAAATTAACTTGCAGTTGTCTTTTACTTGCAAATAATGTCTTATATTTCTATTGAATCTATTAGCTGAATCAACTTATTTTATTTCTATAATTAAATGTAACACGTTGCTTTCATTTGCTATCCCCCGGATACCCTTGTAAACAAGATGTTTCTTGTAATTTTTTTTCCCTGGTAAAAATCATTTAATAAACAAGTATCTGCAATCCATTGTAATATGTGCTGACAGCCTCCTAACCATGTTTGAAATATGAAGGCAGTATTTCCAAGATGACTCAAGCCAATTGCTTTAATACTTCAATAAAAATAACTGCTATTAGAAGGCTCAATACTGAAAGCACATACTTTCAATCCTGGTTCATAAAATTTAATTTGGATTTATTTCAGGATAATAATCATTGAGAAAAGTCTGTAAGAAAATGATCGGACACTTGGGTAAGGACCACTAATCTGTTCTGCAAGATTGCTGAGCTCCAGCAGGGTGGTTGGCTACATATATATATATATATATATATATATATATATATATATATATATGCCATTAATTATTTTCAGGAATATTTTCTGTGACATTGGTCTCAAGGTGCTCTGTTCAAATTCCCTGCCTCAGCAGAATCCCTGCCACATAACACTTGAATAAAATGACTTTATATCAAATTGGATTCTCTTTGGCTTGGACCATATGACCAGGTTTCATGGGGCTACTTCTTTCCTCCTATATCTTAGACGGTTTCTATGACAAATGGATATAATTCCAGTGATCTACAAGAATGTTATGAGCAAAATGGTGGAGAATGAAATTCATTCAGAACACAGAATTCTGGATCAGGAAGAGAATTGAGTTTGTGTTTTCCATACTTCGGTTTACACATGACACAATGGAAGTCTTAAAAGAAATGATTTGCCCAAGATCACTGAGCCAGAGGCTCCAGGGTAGGATACTAGATTTTCAGTCCAGTGTGCCATACTCTGTACCAAACCAGAAGGAACAGGCATTACTTAGCTATGACAATAGTAATACATCTATTGAAAATTTAATAAGTACAGTATGTGTATCATCTGCCCTAACTCTCAAAAAATTCTACAGTTCCTACTTTCTTTATGAGAAAACTGAGGTTGAGAGCAGAACTTGCATGGGCCCAGTCAGCTAGGGAGGAGTAGTCTTGAGGTTGGCCCCGGCTAGGAGCACAACATCCCTAAGTGAGGAGGCTGAGCCACAATTATTAAGCCTAGTGTTGGGAGTACTTGTGTATGGGCCAAACAGAGAAGGCAACAAAGATGAAGTCTTTCTATGTGGGAAGAAGAATATAAGAACTAAGAAAATAAAGATTAAGATGAAAGAAAATGAGAATTAAAAACTAAAAATAAGGAGAGCTGGGGAAGTCGGAAGAGGGAGCAGGGATAATGAAAAATTTAAGAAGAAAAAAAGAAGCTTTTCTCTAATTTGTCTTTATAATCACTTTGATTTTCCATTTCTTTTGCAATCAGGGCCATTTGGCCTTGGTTATTTTGTGTTTTAAATATAGTAGCATTCATTTTCAAAATATACCATGATTTTAGGAAATGCAAGTTAATAACATGCATTTAATGGGAATCAAATGAACATTTGAAGCATATTTCAAGTTATGAATAAAAACATCATCATTCATTTGCAGTATTTTATTTCTTTTCTATGTTAATGATGGAAATATACACAAGCTATTCTTCGCTTGGCAAATGAAAACATGAACACACTTTACCAAAATGGAATTTTAAAATAATTATTAACATTCATTTGTGTTCTAAAATTATTTCAGTGTATTTTAACTTGGTCAATGATATAATTACTGTACTCCTATGAAACTGTTTCTTGTATCATTTTAAATGTACAGCCACATATGGGACTTTCCATCTGCAAAGTGTAGTATGACATCTCTTTTTTAATCCTGTGAGACATATCATCAAGGAGTTGATTTATGTTCCTGTTGCAGTGACCTTGGACATGTCTCTATCCTGCACACTATTGATAAAAGGATTTGGCTTCTGCAACCTGAGATTTGAAAAACACCATCATCTGGGAACTAAAAAAATACAGTTTTCTGAAAGGTGTAATTATTCTGAGGATGAAAAAAGATAGGCATTTTTCATAAGTTCAGTTTTGCTATAGTCCTATGTTGGTAACAGGTATTAATAATAATTGTTGAAGGTAAATTATCCTCTCAAGGACTAGAGATAAATGTTTGATTGGTGAGACTGTCCTAGATAGTAAATTACAACTGTGTCCAGAGGAAAATCACACAGCTTGTTTTTCCTTTTATTTTCTATTTTTAATATACTGGTTGGTGGGTGTGAGTCAATTAAAAACAACATTTATTGCACATTTACAATGTGCCAGGTACTTCCTGAGTGTTCAGAAGGCAAAGGAACATGCAGACTCTATCTTCAAGGACCTCAAAGCATGAAAGAAGCAGAGGTATGGGATGTGACTGTGAGTCACACTGTGAGCTTCCACAAAGCAGAGCTAGCAGGAGATATGCAATTGTGCATAAGTTGACATCTTTTTAAATGAATGGATTGGCTAGGTGCTTGTTTATTTCTATGATCTTTTTATGAGCATTTAACTGTCTATAATTGAAATCTCAGTTCAGATTTCTTAATTACACAGGAAAAGTCCATTTGATCTTCCTATCATCTGCCAAGTTGTAGCTGAATACAAATTTTCTCTCCTTATACCTTCAAAATTGGTTAGTTTCTTCATACTTTGTATATTTACCCCAGCACAGGTTACTTTCTATAGAATAACAAATTTACATTTATATATATTATATCCTAGACAATAGGGTTCAGTCACGTTTGAATTCTTTCATAATTGGAAAAATCCTCAGATGTATAGAAACAAGTGATACGAGTTTAGTTCCCGGAGTAGAATCATCAGGCTCTAACATCTCATTATACATAGATTCTACTTTTTATGCAATCACATGAAAGAGATTTTAGGCAAACCAATTAATCTCTCTGTTCTTTAACTCCTAAACAAAGATTTGGAAGTAGCAGGGCATTATGATTGCTGATATACTTGTTTCTTCTAAGGCAAAATTATCTGGATTCTTTATCATTGGTCGATTGGAAAAGGCCTGTTGGATGTAATCTTACTCTAAATTGACAAGCTTCAATAAATTAAAAAATTACACTAATATAAAAAATGACAGTAAATACAATAATGAGAAACTTCCATGTAGTAAATGCTTTATGGAAAGAGAGCAGTAGTTACTTCAGTGGTCAAGTTAGGGTTCTAATATATTTTATCCATCATTCCATCCATCCATCCATCCATCCATCCATCCATCCATCCAGTCTTTTAATACATTTGTTGACTGGCATTTACTCTGGGCTAGGTATTGTTCTTGGGAGTAAACAAGAATTAGAAAAATCTAGGATTCCCACAGAACTTACTTTCCAATCAATATTCCATACTCTATGCTCTTTCCCATGACCAGCAAAGCCTCCTAAGTTGTCAATAACTTTCATCATGCACATATTTGCTTCCCATCACTTTGTCTTGGGTATTGTTCTAGGGATTTTTTAATATAAATTTAAATGTGTGAATTGTTTCATAAAAAACAGATATTCTAATACTTATGCCCTGTTCCACATTTTGAGGACTGTCAAGATTCTTCAGCCTTATTCTATGTATTGAGAACATTAATTTTAACCAGGCATTATCTTTCTATCCTCAAGATAACTCTAAATCACACTGAATTAAATAGGTCTAAGAATAAAAGAAGAGATTACCCATTTTTGATCACATGCCAAGAAGAGGTGTTGTAGATAACTCTTTGTAAAATAAAAATTTATTATTCAGTTAATCATTATTTGCACATAGATCTCCCTGTTTCTCTGTTTCTATTTTATCTCTTACACACACACACACACACACACACACACACACAGAACACAAGAAGAAAGATCTTTCCCTACTTCAAAGAACTGAGAACTAAACTCATAAGCTTGGGAATACAGTCTTGGAACGTGGATGCTCCCGTTTTAGTGTGTTTGTGTTCACAAGCTAAAAGAACGTGTGAGGGGTAGAGGAGGGGCTGAGTTACATGAATGGACAGCAGTTCAGACTGGCCATTCATGGAAATAAACCCACACTGCACATGGACGAGAAAAACATAACGATTGTTCCAACTCTGTTATTTAAAAAAGCAGGGTCTACATTTTGATCCTAATGTTACATACACTGGCCTGTCTTGTTATACACTTATTTGCCATTGGGAAAGTACCAGTACTGTTGTCTTCCTTCAATCAATGTGATTCTCAATGTCTTTTTCTAACATACTTGCAAATAGGGCAGGAGCTCTATTAGAGGAGTGTGCAGCAGAGGCTGTATACATTTTTAATGGTAATGTAATCATTTCCTTCAGGAAATGTCTTCTTTTCACCATCAGGATAAAATCAAACTTTTTGCGACTTCACTCTGGCTGAAACAAAATAAGTGTCTATAAATTTATGGCATGTTAAAATCACAGGTGACAATCACTAGCGTCCACAACAAATAGGACTTTATGCTCACTTCAAATTGCTATAGCTTTAACAGAGGTTTCTCCATGGCAGGAATAGAAAAGGCGTAAATGGTATCTTTCTCCATTTTCTGATTTTATAATAAAAAGTTAATGCTGAGGGTATCTGAGAAGCACATCATGACTGTAAAGGTGACAAGAAATTTAATAGGAATTTTGACTACCACATTAGAAATCTAGATTACAAATCTCAAACACTTTGAAAAGACACTACTGCCTTAATAGAAATAGTCTGTCAAATCTTCGTATAAGTCTTAATTAAAACTGAAATAAAACCCATGAATCATTTTCTCAGGCTAACAGTATTTCTCTGTTTGCTAGTAGTAAAAAAGTCCAGTGAAAAATAAAGCAACAAAACTCCCTACAAAGTACTATAAAAAGAAATCTCACACAATCTTAAAAATGCGCAACCTAGAACATTTATTTAATCTTATTTTGCTCTTATATATCTTTTTTTTTCATAAAGAGTTATATATCAATGGAGAGAATGTTTCTTTTCTACCCAAAAAAGAACGTATTTCAGAACCAAACAGTGATACACTTTGTAATATATGTAAGAAAGGCCCTGGATTGGGAAAAGCAAACCAAAAAAGCAGTTAAAAATGAAAGTACTTATAATCATCTGAGTAAAGGCTTTAACCATGTTTGGTGACTATTTTAAGCCCAATCACTGCATTTAAGGGATGCAGGGGCCCTTGGGAGCACACAGAGAGTCAGCCTCAGGTGTGAACAGAAGAGAAAGTAGGACGCCGCCTGTTGCGCAAGCACAAGGACCCGAGTTCGATCCCCGGTACCAAAAAAAAGAAAAAAGAAAGCAACACCAACAGAGGAGAAAGTGGGGTAGGAAGCAGATCATCTTCTCAGAGCTGAGATCCAGACTTCAAATGGCTGTATGCTCTTTTCCACATTACTTTAAAAAATTTAATTATTTCCAAAGTGTGCACCTATATTTTGCACAGCACAAAAATGACCAATGCTCATTTCTTCTCTGTGATAAAATTTTGAACTTTTGCTTCTGAGTGAGCTATTAAGAAGGCATTTTTGGTCCATTATTTAAAATGTGCTGCACTGATCAAAAATGTATTAAGAATATATTTGCTGTCTGGTGATGTAGTAAAGAAGACAATTCAACAGGAATTTCCTGAGTTCATCTTAGATATTCTGTGTAATTCTGTTATTATTCGGAAGATACAGTGATGAACAAGACCTGGTCCCTGGTTTCCATGAGCTGTGTGTATGTATGCTAAAGAGGTGTATGATTTTCCCATTAAAATAAAAAGACCCATAAATCATGTCAACTATTTTGACAACCTGAACTTTCAGATTTTCTCTTTCATCACCTACAAGGAGGCCAAGGAAAAATCATCACAGGTTTATTATATTCTTTTGAAATCCAGGGAGGGAAGGAGGGAGGGAGGGAGAGGGAGGCAGAGAGAGAGAGAGAGAGAGAATGAGGAAAGGAGAGAGAGAGAGAGACAGAATGTGCTCTTTCAATCAGTCTTCACATGGCATACGGGAAGATTTCAATTCCCACCCTAGGCGACTACAAAATAACAACAGTTTTTAGAACATATACTTTGAATAATAGTGTAGTTAGTAGGACATTTAGAGGATTCAGAAGTATACACATGAAAGAAATTATCAGCTTTCTTCAAGTGGTAATATTAACAAAGGAAGGAAATTAAGTGTAAAATAAACACAGTTTTTAGCAGGAATTATTTAAGTGTGACTTACAGCCTATATCAAAAGTAAGTCCATATTCTCTAGTCACAGTGAATGGATCACTGTCCAAACATTCATCCTTTTCCATGCTTGACATAGATATTTCAACTTATCTCTATTTTAATTTTTCTATTAATTCGATATGCTTAAATCTACTTATTTATACCATTTGAAAGGTTTTTATGTTACTGCGTTTATAGCTTGGTTTTTCCCTTCACAACATCTAAAATATTGGTAGGTATGGAAATGGCTATGACAAACGAAAGTAAAATCCAGAAATGGAGTCACTCCTGGAAGCCTCATGTATCTACTTTGTCAAACTGGAATCCACATATCCTCACCTCTGGAAATTTCCAATAACATTCAGTTGGAGACGATACATTTCTGGGTAAAAGTTTTGAAAGCAGTACCTTTGGAGCTGAATTTCAATTCCAGGTTTGCTACTTGACTCTTAACTTTTTGAATTTCAGTTTTCTCACCTGTCCAATAGAGACATTACACTTCATAGCTATTTTTGTGAGGATTAAATGAACCACTGGCTGGAGATGCTCAGAATGGTCCCTAGCACATAGTAAATGGGAAATAAATAGTAGCTTCATAATTAATACTTTTAATAACAATTTACTGTTGGTTCCAATTTTAAACACTACATGGACAATTTTGGTTATCAAGATCCCCAGTGTATCATGAGAGGATTCACATTTAGTAATTCCAGTTAAAACTAAATGTGAATTCCAACAGGAGGAACCTGCTAATGAACACAGAGCAACTGGGATCCCTGCAGTACTGCATCCTGTATTATATAAATACCACTCAAATGAATGCTAATCAAGCCACCCTACTGCACTTGCTTCTTTCTGATCCTGCCTTTTCTTTCCTTAATTTCTTGAAGGAAGATACTACAAAGGATAAGAGATTTTTGAAATTCAAAAGAAATTTGGTAAAAAGGACATAAAAATATAAACCTGAGTGATATCATGATTTTTTTCTGATGAGAATATACTGAATCAAAATATAAATTTTTAAAAATATTTTATTGGTGGCCACAGAAAGGGTTGAATAAAAAACATTTATAGAAAAAAGTCAGTAGCATTTATTACATGTCTGTGTGAACAACAATCACAAAATATCATTTTAATGTAAGCAGCATGGCCCCAGAAAGTTACAGCTGGCGAAGTGATGGAACACAGGTGAGGAAAAGCACTTACTGCAAAACATCACTGCTGGAGGGAAAAAACCCCTCATCCTGTAGCAGCATTACTTAACGATGTCTAGTACAAAATGGGAAAGGCCAGTAGCCAGAACACAGGAAATGTGCTCAGAGTGCCATGTCTGCGCAATTGCAAACAGGTGGCGGACTGTGATTGCGTCAGCCTTGGTAGGATTCATTTCAGCTACCAGGCAAAGGCGGCTCAGCGATGGAGTTGGACCTTCTCCGAAGGACACTTGGCAGATGAGAGGGAAGCAGGATGACACGAGAAAAGAGGAGCTCAGAAAGCCCTCATGTGAAAATATTTATTTAGCTCCATCTGGCTGATAGGGCCCTGTTCCTAGGGAGGAGCAACTGGATATTAACAGAGGAGAAGTACTGTGATGTTTTTAGTTGCTTTCTTAATAATTTTGCAGACCACATAGGATTCAAGACACAGTGTGGATTCAGCCTTGATCAATCCACCCATTTTGCTGTTCTTTCTTGGTTGATCCCAGTCTCTTCTTCTCCGGGATTTTCACTCTCTCCAGCTATTTTGAACTTTATGCAGCTCCCCTAAAGCACCATGTTTTCCTACTTTTGGATGCCTGAACCTTTATTTATTCTGGCTCAGCTAACTCGTACTGTACTCTCACAAGTCAGCTCAAGCATCATCTTTTGAAAAGCACCTGCCTGCACCTTCTCCCTAAATGTGACAGGCTCCGCTCCTATCTGTTTTCTTATCATAGATGTATTCCTTAGGACAGCATGCCACTGCCCTAGCCTGGGATCTGTTTGACAGCAAGGGCTGTGTTTTTCATCTCTGTAGCTGCAAATGCCATACACTGTTGGGGACCTGTTGGGTGCTTAGCATGCAAGAGCTGCTCTGTCCTTGCTGTTGTTACTGCTGTTACAGATGATGCATCAGAATGCTGAGCCTGTGCACATTCTCAGTTCTTCTAGAAAATGAAGAAGTAACTCAAGTAGGTAAACTTACAGTTAAAAGTCATAGGGCAAGACCAAGGACAGATGTGCTTTATTACCTCTGAACTAGCTGTGTACAAGGCTGATTCTAAGCTGATCTGACTAAAAGATGAAGAAAGTGCTTGAGAATGTTACAAAGAAAACAAAGCAAACCATCCCACTTGGGTCAAAACTCATGCCTTTCCTGACACATGATGAGAGGAAGAATTTGGGAAGCATTGTAAATATAAACAACAATAGGAAGGATTACACGCCTAGAAGCTCTTGAGATATAAAGATAAATAAAATACTTGGCATCAGCAATCTGGAGAATGAAGGATTGTGATGTGGTTATTAAAGTCTATAAGTACAGAGCAAATGTGTGTATACTTAGCCAACACTATACAGTCCAATCCAGAAAACATCTCTTAAATATGGGAAGGAGGGTTTTGTTTGTTTATTGTTTATTTTTACATGGGAACTGTTCCTCAAAATGAAATCCAAGGACTAACAGCATCATCATCATCTAGCAACTTGTTAGAAATGCAATTTCTATCCAATCCTGAACTTATTAAATAAAAGTATTTGTTGTGGTTCCTCTACCCTCACCCCCTCAATCTGTGCTTGAAGTCATTCAAAACCCCCATTCAAATGGAGATTTTAAAAAAAGTAAATTTTTTTCTCTTTTCCCTAGTCTTAGCCTGGAAAGTCTTTCTTACTTTTAGTTGCTACACATCCCACAATTGAAAGCTCAGCTCCTGAGTGTCTCTCTAGTTCCACTGCACTTTCCTTGTAATATAGCACTTGTAGCAATTTCTATAAATCTCCAGCCTGTGTTCTCAGTGTCTCAGCTGGACAGTACTTCATCCATTCTCACCCACAGAAGGCTCTGTCCTCATAGCTAATGCAGTCCTCAAGCTTCAAAGATCTCCTCTCTCCTGACTTCCACATCTATTCTCTAGCCAAGATCATTTTCCCAAACTCTAGAATCATGTCTGTAATTGCTAGGTGGAAATTCCTGGATGTCCTATAGATATGAAACTCATACACCTAAAATCAGAGTCCTCTAATTCCCCCTGGCCTTTTTTCAACTGATCTAGAGGGAATCACGCTATTCCCACCTATCGACTTTTGCTAAAGTCAGAATTTTAGGAGTTTGAAATAATCTCCCCCTTCTCTCTTTTCCTCCAAATTCAATCAATTGCTGAGTCTTATTAATGTTATCTCCTTAGGTATCTCAAATAGCTATACTTCTTATCTTTACTGACCCAATATGATCACTAATTTCTTGCCTTTAATCTGTTAGACTAGTCTTCTTTTTGCCCTAAAATGACCTTTTCCTAATGTCCCTAACTACTCTGCAGGTGCTCATTCTGAGACAGGCTCTCATGGTCCATTCCCTTACAAAAATTTCTTCAATCACTGCTCACTTCACTTAGCATTTAATTGTTCCTTTCTCCTTTTTTTGGTGCCGGGGATTGAACTCCAGACCTTGTGCTGGCGAGGCAGGCGGTAGAACCACTGAACTAAATCCCTGGCCCTTCCACTTAGCATTTAAAAGAAGTAATTCCTTAGCATGGCATTCAAGGACCTCCATTTCCAGTCTATGCCTGGGCTCTTATCACTGTTCTCTCCAACTGCTCTCTGAGAACTGCTTGTAGTTTGCCCAAAGATTCCATTTTCCAAGTAGGTGGTTCACAGCAGTTGGTCTAGGAATTAGGACAGGGCTAGGTATGATATGATTCCTAGAAATGTTTAATAGAAAAAAAAATGATGATAAACACATTCAAGATAAAAGATTGTCCTTTATTCTCAGATTATCCCCTTTTATATAGTTTTGGTATAAAAAATCCTTTCCTTAAAACCGGTGAAAGCAGTTGGTTGTTTTAAATGGCTTTATTTGGTGATCTCATATCCATTTTTTCAATAATTGTCAAATTTTATTTTTCCTTGATTAAAAAAAAACAACTTGGCACACGCCGTGCTTCAAGGTATTGTTCTTCCGCCTGGAAATTGCTTAACTTCTGTGTCCAGCTAATTTGTAACTTTTCAGGACTTAACGCAGAAATCTTTCTGGAGGCCCCAAGCTCCCTCCTTGAATGGTGGTCACGGGTGTAGGTGCTGCTTTGAGAATCGGCTGTTTGCCTCGCTTTCTGCCCATTCTGCAAGCAAATGGTTTCTTGACTGTCCATTCTTGCTAATTCAGCACCTGATTTGGAAAAATCCCTCTTATAATTAAAATAAATAACAGCAACCTGTGTTTGGCCTGGCTGTGTGATAGAATGGCCTATGCACTCACCACTCTGGAGAGGAGGTGGACTTCACTTTCTCAACTTTCCATCCCCTGCAGGTTCTAGCCATGTTCTCTGCACATTTTGTTCCCAACAAATGCTTACTGAATTAAATTGCAAGTAGAGCATTAAGAAAGCACAAAATTAAGCCACTGAAAAATTAAGATAACAAAAGCAAACTATGTGGGGAAAGACTTCAGCCAAAAGGCCCTGGACAATTATTTAAAGTAACTAGACTACCTTCAGGGACTCTTTCAAATGCACATATTTAATCATCTAATGTGTAAGTCAAATCTCAGATATAATTAATTCAGTGTGCCTTAACTATTTTTTTTTTGCATACTTGCTTTTATTAGATGAGGCTAATCTGTAATATAGCTCCTGGTAGCCCATGAAAAAATACCCATGTCTGTGAATGCTAAGAAGAAAGAAAAGAAATTCTGGGGGCATCCTATGATGAGGGTATCCTTGATTTCAGCTACATATGTATGATGTTAGTGAATCTTAAAGGGAGCTTAGCACTGTGGCGCTGTGTGCATTTCTTACTTCTAAGGAAAACACTGTTAGGTTTTATGGGGCAGCTGCCATTCTGAAGGCCACATGTGTGAGTGCCAATGTTTCTGTTAGGAGTCGGTGACAAGAAGAGGTGGCTTCAGGCTTTGACACTGAACTTTAATTGCTAATTTAAATGACAAATTAAACAAATCTCATATGATCTGGAAGGACCAAGCCATTTTTCCCTTGACTGAAAATATGAGCAATACAAGTGGCTTAGATTTCTATGAAAAGTCTAGTGAAAAAGTAAGACAGAAGGAATAGCCTCAAATAGAATCCGAGGAGTTCTCTCCGAGAAAGAGCAGAATATTCTGAATACAAATTCCCTACAAATACCTTAGCAGAAAATGTAATACTTAGGTCTTTCCTGAGATGATGAATACATTTTTATTTCTAAGGGTTATTTATATTTTCCATAATTTCATTATAAATGGTCCAATAAAATGCAACAATAAGTTATATGCTATATTAGGAGGACAACTCATTTATGAGTAATGTGGTAATTTGTAAAACTAATGGGCATGTTTATGAGCATAAAGGGTTCTGAAGAATAAATAAAATACTGTAACAGGCCAAACTGAGGCAGTCAACACCAAGAGGACGTGTTCTTCTGGGAGATCTCAATTTTGAGACAGTTGCCAAACTGTGGAAACCAGACTGTTCTTAGGATCAATCTGGTCGAGAAGCAGAAGAGTCCAGTGTAAAGAAAACAGTGTTGAACTTGGAGCCCTGGCCCGTCTCCTCTTCCAGCACTTCCATTAATTAGGTTTTTTTAGGCCTCAGTTCTCCATTCATGGGATGAAGTAGTCAGAATACCCAGGCTTTCAGATTCTGTCTAATGTTTACAGCCTTTAATTAAATTTAGCAGTTCAGCATTCCAAGGTAAGAATATGAATTCAACCATTTGCAATTTGTCATGGTTTTATGAAAATGAAAGAAACCAGAGATTAGCTTCAGAAACATCAGCTTTTAACCCCATTGTAAAGTGTGTTGAATTCTGCAAGCATCTCATGACACACATATTTATGTTGATTCTGCTATTTTCTTCTGGAATATTGTTTTCAGCTGGTGATTAATGCCCTAATAACTTGTTTTTTAGCATGGTTCTCTAGAAATAAAAGGCTGCTTTTGTGTATTCATTATGTCTACCTGTCTTTGGTAGAAAGCGGATCTGATTTAAGGATGAATATCTCACATTCGTTAATACACACAATGGCTCTATTTATTGCTAGAGCCTGGCCTCCTGCCTATGACAGAGATTCTGCTATCAGTAATCCATGAAATGATTCTTGTTCTTTTAATGAGTTTAACATTCAGCAGAGAGGGCCCCCAAAAATGCTGTTTTGTTCTTTTTAGGTATACTAAATTCACTTTCCCATCCTCACTCCCCCCAAATCATATTCATGGAAAGGAACTTCCATTGTGGAAAAAGACTGAAGCCTGGATTAAGAAATCCTATCTGGAAAGTTTAATTTATAAGATCCCTTATTTATCCTAGTTTCTTTGTTCAAAGTTTTTGTTTTACAAAGGGAAACAGAGGCTGTGGTAAAAAGAAAAAATCTTTCAACGAGATGTCTTCTGGAATAAAAAAGAACTATAAAATTTCTTACTCTGATTTTTCAGTTTAACTTTTTATTTTTCAAGGGTGAAATTTCTGAAGTCATGATATTTGGCTGTACTTTTTAGGATATGCAATTTCATGTTACATTTTTTTAAAGCTAGAGTTTTATTTGTGTTTTTAACGTTTTTTGTTGTTGTTGTTTTTGCTTTTGTATCTGTAGGCTGGGCATACAGCTACTTGGTCATAAATATTGAAATCAAAACAGTCATGCTTAATTCTCATTTCCATTTTTTTCTCGGCCCAGTGCCTGAGACACAGTAAGGACTCTCTAACCCTTCGAATAAATGGCTGAGAAAAGGCTGCTCTTCAAGATCTACAGTGAGAACCATCAGTCCACGGGAACAACATTTCAGAAATTATTTTTTTAAGTCAAAAGTACCTTTTATGATGTCCATTTCAGGAACACCAGAATCTGACAAAATGCTCAGGACACGGAATGACATATCCGCAGCTTTGTAACTTTTTAATGTTCTTGTTTTTGTTGTCACTGTCTTCAATTGGTACTGCCTACCACATTTACTGAATTCTAGAAGCAACTCTTAGAAATGGTCTTTTACTTTAGGAAATAAATCCATTGGCTGGGTCATGACGAGGTATCGGTGGGTACTGATAGTTTATTCCATTTCAGCATCGACAAAGTGACAATGACTAATGCGAAAAACTAACCAACATTCAGGAAAAAGATTACATGGGGTGATTTATAATATACCTTTCATTTAAGTTTTCTGGAGATCATACTCTAAACTTTAATATCCAATGAAGGGAAGGGCCGGGGATTTAGCTCAGTGGTGCCGCCGCCTGCCTCGAAAGAGCAAGGTCCTGAGTTCGATCCCCATACCAAAAAACAAAACAAAACAAAATATTCCATGAAGGGAATTAAATGAAAGGGATCAAAACAAGTTTCTGTGTTGTGAGAGACTCTGTGAGGCTGTACTATGATTAGGTAAGAGTTTCAGGCTTGGAAGATATTATCTTGGGGTCTCTTTAGTTCTTTTATTTTTTCAATAAAGAAAACAAGCTCCAGGTAGAGAAAATATCCTCTTCTACCATGAGACAGAAGTCTCAGGGGTCAGGAGAGTCCTAATGACAAGAATTTTCAAGAACTGTACATATTTAAAGTGCAGCGCACAATGCGACGGAAACATGTACATTCTATTGGTACTTGATTTTAACCCTGCGGAGGAGAGGTCTTTGTGTGTGCGAAATAGCTCCAGGGAATTATTACTACACTGTTCCTAAGCTAAATACACTCACAGGAAGCAAACAGGAAACACACAGCTAGCATCACTCTTCAGAAGTTATGAGTTCCATCAATTTTGTCAGAGTTTTGCTCCGTTGAGTCTTCTGCACTGCACACTTTTAACACCTAAACTGCAAAGTCACTGCAGCCTGTTTGTGCTCTGGAATTGTGTTCACCCACCAGTTGTTCTCCAGATGTTTCATTAAAATGGGGAGGGGGGTTCAAGGTCAAATGAGGTAACAGGAAAGATCTACTCTCCCTTTAACGAAGTCTCTAATCTCTCTCTCTCTCTCTCTCTCTCTCTCTCTCTCTCTCTCTCTCTCTCTGTCTAATGCACATGTTAATCTAGAATTTTTGGCTATGAATCCTTCATTTTTGATAACATTTTTGGCAATCCTATGAACAATTTTAAAAACATTTTTCACTTGTGTGAGCTACTCTTACTCTTTGACCCATTTTTTAATAAATCAAGTTATAGCCTCTTTTATGTATGTTAGAGGTGAAGAAATGGAATCAGTGATGTTCACAACTTGCACTGTTGTATTGCTATTATGTAGCGAAACTATGTTGAATTTCAAAGGTTCTGATTCCAGACTTACGACTTTTCCTCCTTTTTATTGTGTTGTGCCTGTGTTTTGATTGTCAACTCAAATTTTTAAAGAAGTAACCCATTAAGATGAAAGATTTTTCTTAATGATCTCATGCATATAGGGATTAAGGACTATTCCCAAGACCATCATTTCCAAAGTTAACTGACATTCAATCCTGAATAAAACTCTTTATTTGGTATCATAGTGTCAACAAAATGTCCCCAGAATGTAGCTTGCTAAATCTCTCACTTTAAGTTATTTGTATTTTCACCAATGAGTTAGTATTTTCTGTAAAATGTAAAATAACTATCATAGGCACAGAATAAAAATCTTTATTTTAGTTTTTGAATTTTTTAAAGCCCATTATGAATTGCTAGAGGTGAATTGTACAATAAGGCCATAAAAACAAAACAGAAAGCCTTTGAAGAGGTTTTCTGCATTCTTGAAAATATATACTTATCACAGATCATAAATGCAGTCTCAGGTAATTTTAAACATATGGTAAGTTTCTTCTTAAGTACTTATATTTTAGGAACCTTAATTATGCTCTAAATCTTTTTCTCGTCACAGAATAATTTTTGCCTTGAAAATTTGTGTAGATAAGACTGCTACTTCGTTCCTCATAATATTTATGGAAGTTGGATTGGTTTACAATTTGCAATTCATTAATTCAGACTATAATTCCCCATAACTAAGGAGTTTCTTGTCTAGTTATTCAACTCAGTAGTGCTTCATTACGTTAAACTATGAGCTGCAAAAACAAACAAATTATTTCTCAAGCACTTAACAGTCCATATGTTATAAAAACAGTCTGTGAAGGTGTTATACTTACTCATTCCTATGAAGTAATGCTTAGTATTTACTACTCGACTACAGAGTAGCTATATACTTATTAAACTTTACTCCCACTAGGCTTCTTAACATTGCAGAATGACTTCATGGTTTTTTTCTCTGAAGCAAAAAAAAAAAAAAAAAAAAGGACCTTGTGTATTTTTAGAGTCCTTAGGTTGAACTGGCTGGGTGTGATTTGCCTTCATACTTACAGTAACTAAATAGCGTTTTCAAAACCTTTCTCGCTCTCATTTCCATATTTAGTTTCAGAAACGTTAGTCCCATTCTCCCTTCTCCCTGACAATCCTAAGAAACTTTTCTATAGTCACAGTGCCTATTAAGACCAGTTTTTAACACTTCTTAAGCAAATTAAATACATTTCCTGCTCTCGACATTTTATTATGAATTTGTGTTACTTATTCCTGTACTTTTATTTCAGAGTTATGATTTATTTCTCCTTGCTTCACTATAGATACCTAAGAGTGCAAAAGGTGACAACTCTTCTTTGGATTTCACTAACTGCTTCCATGAGTTAGGAATGTGAGATAAAATTAAAAAGCTAGGAGGCCAGTGGTACAGGTTAGTGTTGAGACAAAAATTTACTTTGCCAGTGAAATGGTGAAAAGTATATTTTGCTAAAAAACTTTAACTCTTTCAAAAATTACATATAAGGATAATTTCCTTATAACTTATAGTAATAAAAATCCCAATAGATCCTAAATGTTAGTCAATAGAAGAGCAGTTAAATACATTGTATTCTCCAATGAATATATTCTATCACTAAACTAACCTTTGTATAATAACATGAACATAGACATATGATAAATTTTTAAAATCTGCAAAATGGTACGCATAAGATCATGTTCGTATAAAAGAAAAGTGGATTTAGTACCTTGGTCTATTAATGAGAATGTAGGAATTTCCACAATGCACAAATGGAAAGAGTTATCAATATTACCGTCATCATAGTCAACCTTTATTGAGCATTGACTATGTGTCTGACAGAATGCTAAAAACTATAAAGACATTCTTTGCTCTAATTCTCACAATGACCTATGTTAGTTATTAGCATTATCTCTATAATGTACATGTTGAAAGTCAAAAACAGGGATTTATGCTGCATGCTCAAGTTCTCAGAGCTAATTACTCATGGAACTAGGATTCAAATCCATGCAGTTCGTTTCCATAGCTGGCTGTTTTAATAAACAAGCATTAACTCTCTAACAAGAAGTTTTAAGTATGTGTTTGTAGAATAACTTTAGACCTCTTTTCATCCTATTTTCATTCTAGCACTCTGTATTGGTCAGCTTTCTGATTGGACAAAATAGGTCACACCCACAATTTAAATGAGGAGAGGTTTATTTTAGCTCAGAGTTTCAGTTTATGGTTAGTTGGCCCCAGAGCAGAAATGTCATGTCAGAAAGGCATGGTGAAGCAAAGTTTCTCACTTCATGGGAGCTAAGAAGCAGAGCACAGGGAAAGAGTCAGACAGGAAGGGGACTGGGACTATATATAATCTGCAAAGTTATGCCCCCCTGGCCAACCCCTGAAACAACCAGATGTGTGTTTTACTAATCTAGATGTCTCTCAAGCCATTCAACTTGATGATCGGGACTCATGGTCACCCTCTTCCTTTTCTTTTACATCTTCCTAGCTCCTCAACAGAGAAGAATTGAATTTTAGAGTTAAAAGAGATCTTGGAGACATTTAATCTAAGCTTCCTGTTGAATCAACTAAATAAATCTCTTTCCCAGTGTCTTCTTTTTTCTATACTGCAGTATAATTATATATAATAAAATGTGTATACCTTAAGTGCAGTTTGGTGAATGTTAACAAAATACTCACACCCAAGAAAACAATACCTTTACATTCTTGCTGAAACAAATGAAGGTCCAAAAATGTTAAGAAAAATTTCAGATAAATGCTTAGAAATACTCATAAGGAAAATAGAGCATGATTTTGAATAGCATGAGTGTTGAAATCAATAATTCTGAATAAAGATTAGAATCTAAAAATACATGTTGATGGTAATTATTGATGTTATTTGACACAACTTGCAGCTGTCACTCTTTCTAGATAGAAATAAGAGATATGCCAGGCAAGAGCCAATGGCAACTTAGGCATTTATGTTGTTTGGGAGATCTTTCCCATTCACTTCCTTTCTGGTTACGGTAGGATTGCAATTTCTGACTACCTTGGGGGAAGAGATAGGGCCAAGTGAACTGTCTTGGGAAGCAAGCTGTCAGGTTACGTGGTTTCCAGGACAGAGCATTTAATTGCCCGTTGAATTCTGTCTTTCTCTCAGTCAAAGTGACTGGGCCAATTCCAGATAGCAAGTGTGATGTCACCTTGGATCCAGAGTGAGGAGTGTAGCTTGAGAAACTAGTTTAACAGATAAATGATCTATTGTGCTTTACCTAAGAAGTACCCAATTACATCCAATGGGCTTGCAAATGATCATAATTTATTTAGCTCTCTGTGGAGTAATTATGAAAATCTTCCCACTTAACTGATCAATAATCTAACTCAGTTAATGATACATCCAAGAGATGATGAGTAATTGTGTGACTGACAATATGAGTTTTCCCTAGATTTTCATCAAAAGTCTAAGCTGATAGAATACAGAATATGTTTATCATCTATAATACAGTACATATATATGTAGATACATATACATATACATATATATATATATATATATATACACACTTTGCAGGATGGAAGAATTTAACATTCACTCTGCATTTTCAAAAAATATATTGTCTAGGTAAAATAATAAATAAAATTATTACTTTAAAAAGTCGAAAGAGTTTCCTTCAAAAGAAACACATTGATTAGAAATCCTACAGAGGACAAATTCTAATTGACTCATTAAATGGTTATTAATAAGTGCTGAGAAAGAGAGATGCATAGAAATAGCGCATTAGTACCTAATGGAGATTTCCATTCTTTCTAGGGGAGCAGAAATATTTATGACTGTGAACTGTATGCAACTATCTACAAAGCAACCTAACTCCCTTTTTTCAGGGCTGTGCTTAGGAAGTACCTTCACATTCTTAAATTGGCCTTCTAGATACCTTGATATGCTCTGACTAGCAAACGAAAACATGCAGGAGCTAAGAAGAAATATTCCTCAATCTGACTCTAAAGCTAAGTTAAAAAATAGCATGACTTTCCTGAACCAGTAACATTGGTGTGGGGTGACCTCAGACACATGTGGCCATCTGAATGGCAGTACACAGTGCTCTTCCTGCTTTTGTGGGTGAAATCACAATAATTTACCAGGATGTTATCTTCTAGTTTGTAATTAGCAACGCCCAGGGCTGGTGCAGATGCACATAAATCCAGGCCTAGTGACTTTTTACCATGCACATTGATGAAACTCCCTGATCTTAAGATAAAGGATTCTCAAGAGTGAACAATGCTGTGTGTTTTCTACAACCATACTTATTACTGGATTTCCTATATTCAGTTCAGTTTTCAGATAGTACAACCAGATTTATGGTAAGAAAAAGAAAGTTACTATATTGAGAAATGACTAGTAAATATATATCTTTTTAGGAAGATAACATAATTTTAAGATTTAAAGATCAACAATAGATAAAATTTTATAGATGTTGACTCTTGATCTTTAGAACCATAAATATGTCTACAACATACTGTAAACAGATATTAACTGCCTACCTAACGGCTGACTGCAGGCACTTTTCAGAAGAAAAAAAAAATTCTTTAGAAAAATAGAGATGTAGTATTGTGAAGTGTACTTGTTCCTCAAGAGAGAAATTAGCTCAGCCAACTTCTTATGTTAATAATATATGAACAAAAATAATAGGTAAAGAAAAATTATGAAAGAAATAAAGGACATTAGGCAATGGTGATTGATGTAATTTTTACCCATCCTCTGTATTAAATGACGAGAAGGTATTATATGCTCAGGACACATACAGATAATTTCCTAAACCAGAAATTAATTTTGTAGGACATTCGTTCTTTGAAAAACATCGAGTTTAACTTCTTCCTTTGGAAAGTCACTGAAAGCCACAATTATATTTGCTTTTCTCAAAGGCTTTCAATGGTAAGTATAAATCTGCCTCAGGAATAATGGAGGGATATCGGTATTGGTTTATTTGCTTTACTTGTGTACCCATGGTCTCATCTTTTTCTTTTCTTTTTTTTTTTTAACAGGAACACCAAAGTGAGTGTTTTTTGTAGCAAGGCCTAGGCTGCAGCACAGGGGTCAGTACACAGGAGGAGCCCTCCTAGTCTAAACCCAAGGACTGTCTGTCTGCAAAGCCTACTCACGCAGCAGCTTGCAGACCTGTCTGAGTGAGGGTGAGTAAGGCCTGAAGCCAGGGAATCTTTTGAAAAACTTGCCTGAAGGTTGGGTACGCAAAAAAGTGGCCCAGATCCCTCCCTTCCTGACTTTTTGAAATATTTTATACACATAATTTATGACATATAATATCACATATAACATAATACATATATTCAATAAATATATTGATTTATTTGGGGTTTCCCCTCAGTTCACCAAGAGGTCAGACTGGCAAAATAGCAGGATTTTTACTCCATTTTCTGGCACTTTGAATTTTATATCTTCACTGCAGAATGTCTTAGAGTGATAATAGGACACAACTTTTCTTCTTCCAAGGCTATTACTTTTATATTTCTCTCCAAATGAAATGGCAAGAAAGACACTAGAGGTAGAGTGAGCTTCTCAGGGGACAGTTCACGAGCACTTGACCAGGTAATTTGTGTAATAAATTGAAAAACAGGAAAACAAACAAATAACATGAACCATTTGTGAATTATGAATCTCTGCAAATAATATTTTTTGTATTTTTCTACTTTACCTCAAAATGATAGTTATGCTAAGAGCCATCATGCTTATCTCACAAGCAAATGACTGACTCACCAAGATACAATATCTGTACTCTTTCTACACTTGTGCACTGTTTTCTTTGTAATGGATGGTTATGTAAATGCCCATTCTTTATAAACCAGTAAGAGCAAGATGAATACAACAAGCCTATTTATGACATGTCATATATAAAACACACCATTTGTATCTTGAATGGAGGAACCTGCCTTAACAGAAATTTCTTTCCTAGAATCCAGATGCTAGAAGTATCAGAAACAGCTAATCTTGTGACACTGTGAAAGGCACCGTGTTTTATCATTTCTTTTCAGACTGAAGTTTCTATCTAGATCATGATACGTTCAGTTCAGTGAGAAGCATTCAATTTATCATCAAATACCACTGCTCTTAGGGAAAAAGGCTTTAAAAATAGTTATTCATTTTGAACAATTCCCTTTGTGAAAGCTACTGAAGGCCAAATAACCTTATCTGCAAGATCATCTTCACAGCCCTGGAAATCGTGGGAACAAACCCCCCAGGAGAGTGGAGCACTGATGTATCAGCTACCACTTCTGAACGCTGCTCAAATTTATGTCTCTTAGGAGTTCTCAGATTTCGAAGGCCAATTTCTTATAGTCATCCCACCCCCAATGTACAAAGGAATTTAATGAAGTAAGGAAAGACATGAGCAGAGAGCAATGTGCTGCAGCTATCAGACCTTATAACTTACATTATAAACTCCAGACCTTTCTTATGCACAATAGGGCTCATTAAATTCTTGGTGAAAAAGAAATGCATTTTTTAAAACCACCAACTCAATAGCCACGTCTGTGCATTCTGCTTCATTCTTCTCAATGTCAAGGTTCATTTACATGGGGAAACTTCACCAAGGGTAAAACAATACCCCCTCCTCTGATTTGGGGTCGTCATCACAACTTGCTTTTACTACTCTAAGGATGTCTTCCATAAAGAGGTTCTCCAGTCACTCCAAGTCACTCTCACAAGTCACTCTCTTGAATTGTGTTTCTTTGCCTGTCATGCCATGAACTGTCTTAATGAATGGCACCACTATTTACTAGTCAGAGGAACCAGAAATGTGGGGGTTTTGTTCTGCATTTTCATCTTGATAGCACCAGGTGTTCAGTTACTCACTAAGTCCTGCTGATCAAATCTCCCTAACATTGTTACTGTCCCTTTGCCCCATGATCGCTGGTGCTTCTCTGGTCAAAAGCTTGAGCTCCAGGAATGGACTATTAGAAAATTCCAATTAATGTCTTGGCCTTTGATCCCGTCTTCTGCCCTTCCGTACAGTCAGAGGTGAGACGTTCAGTCTCTACAAACCTCCCAGGGACTCTCAGCTCTTGTGGAATGAAGTTCAAACTCTTGCGTGTGAGTTCAAAGACCACACTTCATGTGACCTTTCTTGCCATATGAGCCTTCTCTCTACCACCTTCTCCTTCTCACTCCACCCTGAGTATATTTCAAAGTCCACATTGCCCACTTCCCCAGTGGGTGCTATTTCACTCCTCTTTGGCCCAGAAAGTCCTGTCCTCCAAGACTGTAACATCTTCTGGATGAATGCACAAAGATTCTCCTTTTTCTCCTTTGTTTTGACACAGTGTACCCCTTGACCGCACCCATGACTTGATCTTTGTATCCCGGGTACCAAGCACAGTACCTGGTATGGAAGGGCTTTTCCAGAAATGCTCCATGAATGAATGAACAAGCTCAGTGATCAAGATGCAGATACAAAACAGAAAGGAGGAGGTGGGAAATGGGAACATGAGACTAACTAGAGTACTGTGTAAGTAAATAAGATGTAGGTCAAGAGTAATACCTAAAAAGAGAAACTGGAGAATATCTGAAGAAGTCCAGATAGTGGGAGATAGTGGTACTAAGGGCTTTACTTATTTTCCAAAGGAATGTGTTAGGGGGCTATAAAGTCACATTTGGAAAGATAGAAGGTTCTATTAATATTTGTACCATGTAACTTTATAAATGATTCCACCTCCCCATTTTGATACTGCTCTTATTTACCTCAGTAACTCGGGGGAAATATTTTGTAGCAGTGTTCTTTTAGTATTAGGACATCTGTACCAGAGATAGTTGTAAGTCTAGTAAGAAGATTCTGTGATCTAGGTTTAATCTAATATTTGTTTCACTTCACCCACCAGAAAAACAAGGCTCATTAGTATCAAACATGCATAATCTTTGTTTTCCATGACTGTAAGGCTGACCTTTGAAGTGTAATCTTGTATGCTCAAGATCTACATCCAATAAATCAAAACATGAATCCTACTACCCCAAATACTTCCTCCTTCTCCCCCTCCTCTTTGCTTTCTCTGTCAAATACAAACACACATGCCTCTGCACACATAAGAAATTGCTTAACAGTTCAAAGACTTGTGGGGCTTCCGGAGCTTTTATCTCTGAGTTTCTGAAAAATAATAAAGAAGACATTATCTCACGTCAATGTTTGTAGCATTACATCTTAGTGACCGAAATCCAGGAATAGAGCTTGATATAATATGATTTATGCAAGAAGAGATCACTATGTTCGACATATCTACTTCATACTAGGAGCTTAAATACATATCGACATGATTGTTAAACATTTTTGGAAGTGTTTATATTTAATACAGTGTTTAGTTTCATAATTTTTTACTCTAATTTAAAAACACAAATGGTCATATATTTTATAGATCTGATTTCATCTTGGGATTTTATAGTTCATATATTTTTTAATATTTTAGATATCTTCAAAGGCATATTTTGTGATGCTTTCAAGTAGGTGTACATAAATATTTATTAGTGGTGTTTTTTTCTATGTCTCATGCTTTTTTCCAGTTTTCAATATATTGAGATTTGCTATATTTATAAAAACTCACATATTTGATGGCTAAAATACTGATTTTTGAAAAACCAATTTCAGGTAAAATATTTGCAAGAATCAATACATTACTCAAAGACAACAGAGATTCTTTAATCTTCGGAATAACTGAGATCAAAACTTAGAGGTGTTTTAATAATGAACAACTACAGAAGTAAACATACTTTGCAAATAAATTAGGTTATGCTTATAAATCAGAAGAGGATCAAAACCTCAAAAAGTGTCTTGAAGTGAGCATTAAAGTTCAACATATAGTGCTTCACATAATGTTGAAGCTTTATCTATGAAATGAGGAAGTTGGAGAGGTTTTTGCAGCAATTTAAAATATGGAAATAGCTCTCTCCTGACTGATTTATGACGAGTGTAGAGTAGTGAATGGAAGAACTCAGTTTAGCCTAGGAACACTTTTCTCCACCAAATAGCATATCACATTTAATCCTGGAGAGTGGTTTCATCTATTTCTCATCTCCCTTCTCCTCCGTAACGAAATTACTCGGTAAAGAGTCTCGAGTGAAATGGGAAAGTTGGCCAACAGACTAGAGTTGTCAGACTGGTCATCCAACCCAACTGCTAACTCTGAGCTAAGCCAAACCTAACAGCTCAGGGAGAGTTATTTATCATACACACTTTAAACCACTTGAGTCAATGTCAAAGGTTTTCAGAGGTTCTGGCGCTACTTGGTGCAGAAATGCTCTGCAGTTCATTTCCACCCAACACTTACTCGGCATCAACATTTTCCTGCCTCAGTTTCCTCATGTGCTGGCCTCATCTTCATCCTAATGGTGCATCTGGCCTCCTGGGTCATTTTTAGACATTTTAACAGACATCGGCTGGAGGCAGGGCTATCGTCCAAAGAGCTGAAAAAGCGAGAATGCAATGTCTTCGTGGCCTGGTGGGCAAGGGAGGCAGCGCTCCTGAAATCACATTCCTGGGAAGTTGTCTGTCTTTTTTAATCAGAGGAGAACTCACTGACTGCTCTGAATGCTTGATGCCTGGGTTTCTCTCCTTCTTCACACCTCGGTGTTCGCCTCTCCTATTAAAGCATTCTCACTTTCCCACGGCTTTCTTTATAAAGTGCTTTTCAAAACCTGTATCAGTTTTATTCTATGGCAGGACACAAACAACACCTTATTACAATCAATTCTGTGGTCTGCAAAGCAAAATAGAACGTTTTCTCAGTCATAAAATGCTATCCCTTTCTGGGGCCACATTGATTTCATACCAGTTCTTTACAGAAAAGGAGATTGTCTATGAAATGTGCAGAGTCAACTTTGAGATGCATCTCAATTTCATCCTGATTTCAGAAACACTAGCAGAGAAGGAACTTGGCATTTTAGGACAGAGAAATCACGAAGGTGACTCAGAGCAGCCCATACTCTAGTGCTTGGGAGGCACAAGGAAGAGAAACCATGGCCAGGGCTGCGTGTCCAGATGTCCTATGCTGAGCCTGGACAGCTCTTGCAAAACTCTTCCCTTTAGCCACCTACCTACCACCTGCTCTCAGCACAGCACAGTGATCCTCTTGAAACGTGTCGGGTAGTTTCTCTTTACTGCTAGTAGAGACAGAACAAGTGTATGCCGGAGTAGGATAGGATGCACCGTTCAAGGGCACTGACAAATTTTGAGGAATCTGGCAAGGTGGTGAAACACAGCCTTTCTTAAAAACTAAATTATAAAACTTACGTAATTTTATTTAAAACAAAGGAAACCTACACTCAAACACATCATTTTCTGATTATTATATTACACTTTCATGTTATCTGTGCTGCTGTAGCTGCTTGTGTTGTGTGCTGAAGAGAGTGAGGCAACACTTTTCTTCCCATTTCCACTCTCAGCCACACGTTTACGCTCAGCCTGGGTGAGATTACTTCCATTACAGCAACGGACAAGCGCTACAAATCTAAGCAGATCCCTCCTCCTCTATCCCGCTAAGAACTGGTGGTGAGGCATTTACCGGCGCCCTACTGAGTACAACCAAGTCCTCACCTGGGCCTCCAGCCTCTCCTGAGATCCCATTCCTCTTCCCTTTGTCAGCTCTCAGGTCTTAACCTCCAGCACTCTCGATTCTTTCCCTCTCCTCTAGCCACACTGGTGTGCTTCTACAACACTGCGGCGGAGGGGGGGGGGCACTGCTCACGTGTGTTTTGTGTAAATGGTGCTCCTCTACCTACCCTCTCTGCACAGTTTTACGATTCAAAGAAACTACTCTCTCCTGTGTTTAGAATAAGCTGGGAAAGACTTCTGCCTTGTTGTGAGATCAACAAATACAGTGAATGTTTACATTTCCAAAAAAATGATTACAGTAAAACACACATTGCAATTAATCCTCCTCAAAGTAC
This sequence comes from Heterocephalus glaber, assembly GCF_000247695.1. The sequence goes on along the minus strand of NW_004624879.1, from coordinate 946,192 downwards.
TATGCCTGCTTGGAACATACTTATCCCACCATTCTTGTTGCTTTCTGAAACAGCTCTGGAAGTCCTCTGTCTTAAGTGTCTTTAGTTGTGCTGTCCTGGCTGCCTCCATGTCCCGAGTCGATCCAAAACAATTACCTTTCATAGTCGTTGTGACTTTGGAGAACAGCCAGAAGTCTCAGGGTCCCGGATCCAGTGAATAAAGTGAACGAGGACGCATCCAAATGTTTTTATTTGACAGACATTGCCATAAATGTTTGAATCAATTCAGGAAATGGAGGCAGCCACAGCAAAACACTGCCCTCTCTCTCCTTGTCTGCAGGGCCTGACATGGAGTGCACCACAGAGTGAGCGCTCAGTAAACATGTTTTGAGTGAATGAATGAGTTAGGATGACTTGCTTTGCTTTGGCAGCCTCTGCTTCTTTTTTCTGTGATGCTTTATGAACATGTGTGATTTAGGTAATTGTACTGTGAGTTCTAAATTGCAAATGGTAATTAAGATCAATGGTATAAGCCAAGTTCCAGGTGGCACTTTGCTCCAGGAATAATAAAAATGGGCTATGACATCCACCCTTGATATTATTCACCTACTCAAACAATTGCCTGGGATTTCCACTTGTTAATGACATAGAATCATTATTCAGAGTACAATGCCTTTGGAATTATAATTAAGCCTGGGATTTCTATGACCAAGCCACACTATGTGCCTAGTGCTAAGAGCAGCCAGCAAGGTGGAGTACATAATGAGTCATTTTCCTTCACATTACAAATCATTTGGGGGAAGAAAGCAGCTTTATTAGGCAGAATGCTTGTGCAACCATGTCAGATACCAAGTAAGGAACAATGACGGTTATGGAATTAATAAGATACTGATGTAGTTGTTCCTTGGTGTACTGAAAGGGTAATTGAAATACTCTGAAGCAAAAGTAATCTCATGGGCCTCAGGAGCATAGTATGTTATTTGAAAAAAAACCTCTGTTATGTCTCATTTTCATTAAAATAATAATAATAAAAGAGATGAACTCATTATGCCGGTGCCTTGAAGGTTGACAAAAAAGTTGATGTTAACATGCTTGCTTAATCTGGGAAGCAGTATGTTCGAACAACTGCTGTTGAGGAACCATCACTCCCTTTAATTGCTGTCATCTTCACTCACACATCCTCGAAGACAGTGTCTAGGCAACTGTAGCAATAGAATCATTGTCAGGGAAAGCGAAAATGGCAAAGACCAGGAGTTCATTCTGCACCACAGAATGCAAACGTAAGCGTTAAGTGTGGGTACAGGGTTTGTTCATTCAGGTATATTTGTTGAAATGACTCGCATGGAAAAACACCTTGTAGGAAATTTTCAATTATTGTCAGGATGCAGAACGTTGTGAAAGGAAAGAAACCACAGGCTTTGGAGGCAGCCACACCTTGGTCGTATTTAGTAAGGAAACAGCCTGCACACCTTTGTACTCGTGCGGCTTCCCAGCTGAACTGAGTTCGCAGGATCAAACTGAAATGCTAATATATGGGGGACTCCTTCCCTTCCCAACCCTCTGTGCACTTTTACGTGTTACCATTAGGACTTATTTAATTTTCTCTGGTTCTTCAGCTTCATGCATTTGGAGCTTTTGTCTGTCTCATTCCAACACCGTATCCTCAATATCTAGCACAAGTCTTGGCATGTAGTAGGGACTTTATTAATATGCAGTTTAATGAATAGGACTGTTGGGCTGAATAAAGGAGTTAAGGTATATAAAGTATCCAGCATTCAGTAACTATTAACTATTTAATTAACTATTTGTTTCTCTCCCTAGCAAACATGATTTATTAGAGTGGTCGATTTATAATTAAATTACTAAAGCATTTAATCCTGATAAATACTAAGTAGTAATTATACTCGTAATTTACATTAGTCTTAGAAAATTAAGGGTTTCTAAACACTGAGTTCTTATAATATCCCTATGAAATAGGTAAGGGGCAAATGTAAACAGTCATTAAGAATTCTTGACACATAAAATTAAATCATTTAGGAGGTGAAAAGAATTGCCTCAGAATTTCTATAAATATCCAGCTCTTTCAGTGGACCAAAAATATGTTTTTATTTACTAAAATTTTATTTATATACAAGAGCACCCATATTGTATAACGTTGAGATGTCTAATTTTACAGTTTAAGAAAGTGGAAACTATAAATATTCATTATCAAGCATCGACATAGACATTTTTAGATTAGGGTTGGGAACTGAGGCATTCCAGCCACCAGGCCACTAATTTCTCCTGTTGAAAACACAGGCTTCCACGAGCCATCGGAGCACAAGTAATTGATACCCCTGAATCTTGTCTATCCTGATTACACATTACCAGATTCTCCCTGGGCCTGGTTAGTTTGGGGCCTCGGGAAGAGCTGGCAAGTCTGTTCTTGATTACCACCAAAGACGAAAGATTGGCTCAGGGGCAGAGAGGAATGATGTTAAATGATTGGAAGAAAAGGGAGCCCTTTGGTCAGGATTTATTTTCCCTTTGCTTCAAAAACTCAGCTTGGGACCATCTCCCTCCTAACAGTTGAACCCTCATAATACTGAAAATTTGACCCCCATCCCTCTGACATAAACCTCATTACCAATGCATTTCAAATCTTTAAAAACCTTCAGGTGCAAAAAGGAGATAGCTAAATGGCCCCTGGAGGCCTTTTGTAGCTACATGACTCTATTAAAATGTATGGTCCTATCCGCCTAAGTACTCAGAGAGGATGAAGTACATCCTTCAAAGTGATGATTTCATTCTATAAACCTATGGCCTGGTTTCCTTAGAGAGCACTTGTCCGCTTTCTATTTTCTCAGATGAAATCAGATAAAATATTCCCAAACACGACCTTGAGTTTAAACTAGCTGACTCTTACCACACACTTAATTATTGTACTTAAAGGTGACAGTGGAGTTTCATGGTTGAGGACAAGGCACAACTTACAAAGTAGCTATTTACAAACTTTGTGATTCTGTGGAACGCAACTTTCTTCAAAGTCTCATTTTCAAAATCTGTAAGATGGGGAAATAACAGTATTGTCATTTAGGTTTGTTGTGAGCATTAATTGAGAAAGAACCTGGAAAGCACCAGCTTGGTATCCAACAAGACCTCAATAAGTACTATTATTATATTCTTTTTTTTATTATTTTGGTTCTTGGCCTTATCTTTTTCAACGGAGTACCATACAATTTGAACAAAGATAGGCTATGGTGATTCAATTTAGTGGTAACCTGGCTGGTTAGTCTTTGACTGTCACAGTTAACCCTGTATACAGAGACCCAAGGAAAGAATATCCCAACTTCCACCCCCTAACTAACACGACAAAAGGGAAAATCCTGTTGCCTTTTAGACACAATCAAACTTTTTGGCTGAATAGCTAATAATGATTTGGGTTCCTTCTGTCTTTCCACTTCTTAAGGGGTCCCTCTGCAATCCAGCCAAAGGGGGCTGCTTTCTGCCTTTAGAATCACTCCTCACCTTTGTTTGTGAAGGGCACTTCTATGAGCCTGTCCAAGTTGTATCTGTTTTTGAACACTTAGACCATCTATGTGCTTTTCTCTTAATGAAATCTTCTCAGCTCTCCTTAAGACATCCTTCTTGTCCTTAGACTTTCCACAGACAAGAACTTTGCCCTTTTACAGGGAAAATAATGCAGGCCTGGTTTTTACTCTTAGAACCAAAACTTCATGGATGTACCTCTGGCTGGTCATTTTACCTATTTTAAGCTCAGCTTTTCATTTGTGAAGTGGGTTTAATAATGTCACCTTGAGTGGATTTATCAAGCTCAAATAAAAGCCATGGATCTGCGGGCATGTCATTGTCACTGCTCAGCAAAGGCCACCCAGCATAGCCTATATCTTTTACAAATGTGAAATCGCTTCCCAGCCCACCGGATTTGAACATTTTCCACGAGGGCCTATGGCTCCATCATTTATCTCTTTTATGTATTTGCTAAAGCATTTGTTTACATGAGTTCAAGTTATAGTAAATAAGACTATTAATACTGGAAAAGTTTATTGTCCTTGAAAACATGGAAACTTCATAATACTGCATACTGTCCCAAGTGTGCTCATATTTAAGGACATGTGTCAAACACACGTGAAGGGCAGGAAAAAGTGGGTCATGGAATATACAGTAAAATGAAGGAAATACAATAAGTCTTGCAGGGATTTGTATAATAATAAGCTAGGAAGAGAGAGCACTATTCACTCAACTATATTTCTCTTGATGATCCACTACAAAATAAAGACTCAGGACTCAGCACATCGCAAACGTGAATTGTAGAGTTCCCACGTGTGCTTTTTACACATAGAACACTGAGAATGGGTAATATTTTATGGCTGAAAAGTCTGTCACATGAAATTTATGAAGATCTTAGCACAAAATCAGAAATGTGATCTGCTTCTCTGGAATGGGGTTCTTTGAATGTGATTTGATATTGCTGTACGTATTCCAAGGCCTGAGCAAATGCTCTTAATGAAGTTATACGAAAAGAGTGTTCTTTTTTTTCCAAATATACTTTGTGACAAGCTCAAAAAGTTGCCAATGAGAATTAAGTATCTAATCAAATCCTGTGTGAGTGAGGGGAACCAATTAACATGCCCAGCTCCCATCGCCCCGGCCTGGCTGAGCCAGCAGAGCATTAAAGTCAATTTCTGTATGTGCTATCATCAATGAAAATTAGGTAGCAGTAGCTTAGCTGAAAAAAAAGGAAAGAGAGAATGAAAAGTCCATTTTCTTGGCGATCTGCATCTACGGATGGAAAAAGAGAATGACACTTTTAATAAGAAGACTGTCAACTCCAAAAGGTATCATCTATGATGCTCCGCAGCCACATAAAAGATGTGCCAGCCATACTTAAGATAGCACCAATGCTTAACAGAAAAATAACACCATAAAATATACCACAAAGAAAGGAGAAGGAAGCTAGGGAGTAGATGCTAAAAGAAGAAAATATACGCAGTTTTCCAGCCCATCACTGCCTGTTAGGTGTTAAGACAATAGTGTGGAGAAAGGACTTGGAACTAAAGTGTGTAACATAAGCTTTAAGGAGTTCAAAGTGAGCAAAAATCTAGCAGCAGCTATTTGTCCATCTGTGACTGGTCAAAAAGTGTGTGTGAGAATTCCAAAAATCAGCATCACCACCCCACTGTAGGGGAGGCTGCTGTTGAGTTAGGTCATCTGAGCTAATGTGTTACGAGAAAGCCAGGGACAGGTAGGAGTTTGAAGAACTATAGCTTACCAAATGAAGTAATTATGTATTTTGTGAATTGTTAAGCCTCTGGGCATATACTTGGATCTCAAATACTGTTTTTTCCAAATACTTTTAAAATAAAAACTCATTAAACTGCTTTAGAGTTATTTAGCAAAAAAAATTTTAATCACTTTCAACTGGGCATGGCAGCACATGACTATTATCCCAGTAAAGACAAAAGGAATCTGTTTGAGGCCAGGATGGCCAACTTATCAACATAACAAGACTGTGTCAAATAAAAAAAATTTTTGAAATGGCTGAGGATATAGCTCAGTGTGGAAGCTCTTGTTTCAACCCCTAGTGTCCCCCAAGAAAAATCACTTTCATTAAAAAGTGTAAACACCAAAGTTCATAATAAACATTTTAGCATTTTGGTTTGTTCTGAAAATTATAACAGATGTTTAGTAAATATGATATTTATCTTTACAAAGCTTGATTTTCTTGGGAAGAGTGAAGATTAGCTTTAATAAGGGTTACATGGTCACGCGGCACTTCTGTGAGGCTTGCTGTTGTTTCAGAATATGAGAGAGAATAGAGCTTCCAAAAGGGGAAAACTCCCTCAGAAGTCAATGAAAATGATGTCTTCATTTTTCAAAGAAAATTAACCCACAAAAACCATTACTGAACACCTAGTATATCTTGGAGCCTGGACCATGGACCAGCTTCTGAGAATACTAAAGTGAAGAGACACATCCAGGAGTTTATAATTAGAGATTATTAGGTGAGTACAATGACATAGTTAACTCCCAAAGGTGCTATAATTACTCTGTATTATAGAGAACAGGTATGCAGGAAAGAAGAAAGGAAAGAAAGGTCATTTCACATGGGAAATCACAGAATGCCTCATAGAAGGGATGACATACACGGTGAGTCCCACAGGACAAAATGTCCATGAGGAAACAGAGTCTTGGGCAATATAATCACATGTGTATTTTAGAAACACAGGGACACATGTGAAAAGACATACTGGAAAGAAAATATTTGCAAACAAAATGAGTATCGTATTATAAATAGAATACTCACAAGACCAGTAAGTGAAACAAAATAGAATAAGAAGAGTTAAGGGCATCATATCACAGTGACGCATGCATACCTGTATTTATAGTAGCACAATTCATAGTGGCTAAATCTTGGAAGCAGCCTCTATGTCCATCAAGAGATGAATGGATAAAGAACATGTAGTATTTACACACAACAGAGTACTACTCTATCATAAAGGACAAGCTTGAGTCATTCGTAGGAAATTGGATGGACCTTGAGACTATAATGTTAAGTGAAATAAATAAGACGCACAAGCTTAAATATTGCATGTTTTCTCTTATATGGGGAACCCAAAATATAAACAAAAAGCAAAATAAAGGATAGACAAGAGGAAACAGAAATATAGATAGTCTGCAAAAGGGAGAGGGACCAAGAGATCGAGAGAGGGGAGAGAGAGAAGGGGAACATAAAAAGAATTCAAACGTGTTATGCTTATGTACCAGCTCTCCACAAGGAATGTGATCATTATTCACCGAAAACATGTACTAACTAAATAAATCAGTAAATAAAATACAACCCTAAATCAATCAATAAACAGATAAATAAGAACAAAGGATATGAACAGGAGGCTCAGAAAATAAGAACTCTGAATTGTTATTAAGCATAAAAATGCTAATTTTTGCTACTAGCAATAAGGTTAATGCTAAAGAAGTTGCTAGCTAAATGTTAAAAACTCTGATCAATATACAACATTTGGGAAGGAAAATTTTATAAAAGCCGAGGGAAATTTTTGTATAATGACTTCAGAAAGCAAGTTGACAATATCAACACAATTTGAAATGTCCATAGCCTATGACCCAGGAGTTCTATGGTAAAACAACAACAACAACAACCCTTATATATTTTCACAAAATGTACTGCAGAACAATACATAACCTAATTCTCTGATGACCATTTCTGGTTTTTTTGGTAGTGTTTTAAATGTACAATTCTAAATTTTTATAACATCACACATTTAAAATATTTTGCCTTGTAATCTAATTACTTCTGTTAATGATTTAAATGCCACCCAATCTTCAAGGCCCAGTGTCATCTTTGACTCCAATTCCTTCTCTCCTTTACCTTTAATCACTTGCCAGATTCCCTCCAATCATTTTCTCACTCCTTTCTCCCTTCATCAAAATTTATACCCCTCCTTTTTTTATTAGTTTGCTCCAGGTCAACTGTCAAACCTTTCTAGTGTTCTATTTGCCTCAAGATTGTTTCTTTGTCCTCTTACTTCCATCTCACATACTCCTGGCTCCCTATTCCATCACTGTATTAGCTGATCGTTTTCTGTAAGCCAAAGCACCAGTCCTCTGCTCAGAAGTCTTTGTTCTCCGTGGAGTGGTCCATAATTCTACATGCTTCCACTCAATGTCAAGGTGGTGTTTCCCATAACTTGGCCCTGGATAAGTTCCCTAAGTGCCTCTCCCATTACCCTTTCAGTTACTCCATGAGTACTCACATATTTGCCACTCAAAATAGTTGAATAAACCTCCACGCTCCTAGACCACTGGTCTTTGGATCACAGATAAGAACGAGACATCTACAAATGCTATTTCTAAGGTGACCCTTCCCTTTTACTCCAGTTTTCTTTTAGATCAGGTTGAAGACACATTTGTTTCTGTCTGTGACACACAAGATAATTAACTTTTGAAAGCTTTGCAAATCATTATGTTACAACTGAAGCTTTAAAGAGATCTCAATGTACCATAAAACACATGATTACTGTAACAATGACACCAAGGTCTGTTGATGGAGCCGCAATGACTCAAACACTTTATTTTTTAATGAGGGGAAAGCTTTTGTAGTATAACAATCAATACTCATCATGAAAGAGAGCTGGGCTGCCTTATAATTGTTACAAATTCAATTATTTCAGCAAAAGTAAATACAAGCTATGTAAATGTGCTAAGCTATTTCTTGGCTTCAAAATCCTTCTATTAGAATTATGACTAATTTTTGTCTGTAAGACTCAAGAGCTATGATTTATAAAACTGACCACATTTGAAAATACTCCTATAATTGAATTGCAGAATCCATTTCCAGAAATAGCAAGGTTTTTATTTTTTTGCTCACTCATTTAGACAAACACATTAAAAGGATATTTTTCTTCTCTCTAATGTCTAGAAGGTGTAATGTCTGTCATGCCAGATTTCTGACAAAATATTATTCAGATGAAAATTAGAGATGAAATATTGCAGAATTTAAACCTAGTTTTCCTGCCTTGAAAAGGCTAAGATCTAGCCAGGACCATGGTATATAGCAGTTCATGAATAGCTTCAATGATAGTAATACCAAATAGTAAATTATTAAGAAAGTTAATGTTAAATTTATATTTGGGGAAATGAAGATTGGGGACTGTTAGGAGAGTTCTGTCATCCTTGTAAAAATCAATGTTCTTTTAGCTCCTATCTCTGGGCGCCTGCTCATGATGGATACAAAGCAGTGTACTTTTATACATTATCACTGTTAATTTCAGAGATCCCACAGCATGTGTAAGGAGTAAAAGGAACTTTGCATGGTTAAGCTAGTTCCTTAATGACAGGTATAGCTTTCCCATCTGAGGTTTAGAGGGAAAACACTGTTGTTTAAAGAAAGGGAAAAGTCAAGAACAATGTTGTTATTTGAAAAAAGAAACTCAGGCTGAACAGCAGGTTGTGCTACTTGAAGAACAGCAGGTGGGAAATCAGGCAGAATATTTCTCACCAGCAAATTTTCCTAATATTCAGATAAGAATAGACGGAACAATGTAAAATGTTTAAATTAATAAAAACATTATATATTTCATAGTTTTCCATAGACTATCCTCAAGACAGTCTTGGAAGGTAGAACTCATTAGTCCAATTTTACAGATCAGAAAATCAGAAGTTTGGTAAAATACAGAAGTTACATATCTTGTTGGAAGTGGAAGCAAATAGAGGCCCAAAAGAATGGATTGTAGACCTATTTTAGAGTTGTGAAATAAGAAGAAAATGATCAAAGCAAGCCAGCCAGTTAAAAAAATAATGCACCAATTATTTCCCTATGTGCATTTTCAAACAGTGGTTAGAAAGTTTCTAACTGGCTACTCAGTTACTAACCCTGTCCGCGAAAGGAAGTGACTCTGGAGACACCCTTCTTCCCACTGTCCTTCATTTTTGCTTTATGGCAGAACGTTGCTCCCAGGGGACCAGTTTCGCTCTTCTCACCTGGAATTGTTCTCTTGATCACAACCTCTGTCTTACCTTCCCTCACACTGTAGGACCAGCTGTGTGTCTTCTCCAGGGTCTCCAGAGCCTCAGTCCCTCCTCCCCTTGAGGTGTGAATCCTATAAGACTCACTTAATGTGTCATCAGGAGTGGCCGCTCACCTGCTTGGCTGTCCATTTAACCAGGTTGCCTTCACAGTCTAAATGTATTCTCTGCTTCCAAACACTCCCAAGCTTCTGTGGTTTCAAAGTTCTCTCGTCTGTTATCTTCACTATCTGTCCTCGCACCTCCCCTTATTCTGTCTTCTCAATGGGGTTCAGGTCGAACATATACACTGATGACATAGAAACCTGCAGTTCCAGCTCTGGCTTCTGTGGAGAGGTCAACCCTTACTTCTCCAGCCACCTGGTAACCCATAGGAATACTGTGTATCCCGGCTCTCCTAGGTGAATGGCATTGTACTATGTATTGTGGGAGATGAATACGAAATGGACACCAATTCTACTCTCAAAAACTTGAAAATCTCACAGGAGAGACACAACTAAGGTGTCTAAGATGACAAAGTTAGGGGCAGAGTTGAGATCAGGCCCTCTTATCCTAATTTTAGTGCTCTTTCTATTTGCATTTGAAAAGCAAAAGAATAACCATACTTTCTGTCACCAAGTACGTAGCGGGGACATACTTATGTTGTCATCCTTTCCCCCCAGTTAGATGAAGAAGACACGGGTAAATATTAAGACAAAATGCACGTGGCTACTTCATATCACGTTTATTCATGCCTTACTGAGGGTGCATAATTAGCACGATGCATCATTGTTAGCTAGACACCTTAGCAAGGCTTGACATTTTAACAAGAGATAGTTTTATCTAGACCCTGAAAAAAGTTTTCTCTTAAAAAAAAGGGTCAGAAAAGGGGCCCATGTGGGTGATGGGCCCCAGGAAGATGTGGGGAAAGCAGTGCTGCTCTGCAAGCGGGCTCAGGTTGTGACCATGACACCAGGGGTCTGCAGAGCCAAGTACAGGTGGAGGCCTGGGCACCAGGAGGAGAGGACACGTAGGCGAGATGAGTGGGCTGAACATGGTTAAGGAACTCACTGGACTCTTCTCCGTAACGTGTGTTTTTTCTACCTAAACACAGCCTTGGGAGACACCTGACTTCCAAACTGGGCCATTCCTAAAGAATAAATACCTAAAGTGATTGAAAACGACTGAAAAGAGACAGGAGAGGGAAGCACCAAGGCCCATTTTCATTCTTTCTTGTCGGTTCACATAGCAGCATAGTAGTATGGAGAAAAAAGTGTAATTATTATATAGTTATTATGTACAATTTTTATATATTTTTAAATAGTAGTTTTAAAGTACACTTAAAATGTACTTTGCAAATCATTATTCATTTTTATTAAATCTCATTTTCAATAAATCAATGTTTTTCATTAATAAATGAAGAAAAAGAGCCCATAGCTTTATGAATGATACAGTTAAACAGTAGCACTTGAGTCTTTCCATAAACTTTTTATGTTACATTCAGTGTACAGGCACATGACTCCAGATAATAAATATTTGTTTGCTTTTTTCTGTTCCCAAGTGTGTTAATATTGGCTACTAAGATGCATTTAATCAACAAACATTTACATTTTAGAGATAGCTAACTGGGAAGAATGCAGGCTTCACCTTTTATTATTGCTTTTTTACTCACAGATACATTAATCATCAGTCTGAAATTGAGAAAGCAATCTTTTCCTGCATTATCCAAAACACAGTTGCAGCTGGTGAACAAAATTATCTATTCATATGAGGCCTTTCATATGAAGGGAATATTGGAAGCATTTGTGAGCCAGTTCTGCTTTCATTATTTGTTTAATATATTAGACTTCTGCACGTGCCAAAACGATGTGCTGAACTGCTCTGTTACTGAGGTGAAACCACACACAGCACCCTGTCTGCCTTAGGTGGCTAAAAGTGGGACTCTAGGTGAGCAGAGTCAATGGACCTCAGACCGAGCGGTAATTTCCAGAGAAGCCTCATTTTTCAGGTAAATGTGACTGAAAGATTTCTGTGGATACTGCAGGATATTTCAGTATTGCTAGTGATGCACACCATTTACTGCTGCTCCCCATGCCCTACTGTGTCTCATGTGAGCTTATTAGGTTCTCCCACAGGTTGGGATAAGATCTGCTGCCTTGAACTGAGAACAAATAATGCATATTGTGGCTAGAGGCCTGGCAAATAGGCCCTGGGGGGAAGGTGCAGCTCTGTGTAAGCCCAGGGAAGTAAGAGAAAAGAGAGAGAAGGACTAAGAGACACCTAGAGCACTGGCTGAGACATCAGGTCCTGGCTTCAGGGTCAACCACGTGGCCTAACACAGTATCTGATGCTTAATAAAGGAATGATCTCTTGCAAATCTTCTAGCCTATGGATGCAGTGCTTCCTGATATATCTTCTTTTATACTTTCAAACTATCATGGTGAGAATAATGTAAGTGCTCTATGTAGAAGTCCTTCAAGAACCACAGTTATACGGTTGACAGATTTCTATAGCAAATCAATAGTATTAGCATTATTTCGATAAATGAACAAAGAACAAGTGAGCCCTACGGTCAATTAAAAAACCAAAGAAGCCATCAAGTGCTAGAGTTTAGATCTTAAATGTCTCCAACTGCCCATGTGTGACCAGCTTGCTCCCCAGGTAGATGCCACTGGAAGGGAGTAGACTCTTTCTGAAGTGGGGCTTCACGGGCAGTCTCTAAGCTACTGCAGTTTTCCCTTTCAAGGGAATTGTAGGGCCTTGGCTCTTTCTTTTTCCTCACTTTCACACTCTGGCCACAAGGTGAGAGATTTTCCTGTTATTTGCTCCCTACTGTGAGGTGTTGCCTCATCACAGGCTAAGAGCAACCAGGCCAATCAGTCATGGACTGGAATCTCCAAAACTGTGGGTCAAAATAGACCTTTTCTCTTTATAAATTGATTATCATAAGAATTTGGTATAGTAATGGAAAGCTGAATACCACACCAAGGTTATAGTCTATCACTGACCAAGTCAGAGAAAAATGGAATCCTTGGATTTGAGTAGGCCTTGTAGGTGACCAATTGGATCAAGCTAAGTGACTCATTTCAATAAATTCAGATTCCAAGGTGACTGAACATGACTATCCAAACAATTAACTCCCAAGTGGAACTACAGGAAGGTCTGCAGTTGTTATAATTCAGGAATCAATTGACATGTATGGTAAGACTATTAAAACACTGGCCTATATTGAAGAGACAATGAATCTAGCCATGTAGACCCCAGTGCCTATCTCTCTAGTCCTTCACTTTATATTCCTGGACATTGTATCAATCTTACCTCGCTTATATGAAGTAAAAGGATACTTCTGTTCCTTCAAAGTAATGAATTAATCATTGAAATTTGAAGGACTTTTAAGTGTCCCCAAATTTCATATAGCCCCTTGCTTTTTCCTTCTCTACTCCATTTCCTTCAAATAAAGAAGAAAAATCCCTATCTGCTTTCTTCATTTATGTTAAATTATCTGTATGACTTTGGGCAACTTGACCTATGTATTTGAGTCTGATTGTCTTCATCTGTGAATATGGAACACTGTACCAATGAGTATCTATAGTTAATACTGATTCCAATTCATGCTAAGAATCTCTGAACACCATAATTCTTTTTTTTTTTTTGAACACCATAATTCTAAAAGATATAAGTATCAAACTTTTTAAGTCATGCCATTTTAATTCACATTTGTATTTTTCTTTCCTTTTTGCCAACATTAAACATAATACATAAGGTACTTAAATATGTTCTAAACTATCAGATAATTGACATCATAAAAGAAATGGTTTAAAAATGCTTTCATATGCACCTCTACTATGTACTTTGATCTTCCACCAAGTTATTTTTAAAAAGACAAAATGCCAAACTTTTCCAATGGATTTAAAAAAAATATCAAGATTTGGGTTTGACTTGTTGTTTTTCTAGACATTTGAAGTTCAACAATAGGTTGTTTATGTGAGTTCATTCTGTTTTCCTAATGTGAGGATTCACTGCTATAAATTTCCCTCTTAACTGCTTTCATTGTGTTCCATAAGTTCTAGTATGTTGTACTGGCATTATCATTTAATTGTATATACTGTTTAATTTCATCTGTGACTCATTGGTTGTTCAAGAGGATGTTATTTAATTTCTGTGTGTTTATGAAGTTTTTGTGGTTTCTTTTGCCATTGATTTTCAATTTCATTGTACTATGGTCAGATAATATGCATGAGATTATTTCAATTCTTTTGTATCTACTCAAGCATGTTCTATGGGTTATTATGTGGTCTATTTTGGAGAACATCCCATGTGCAGCTGAGAAGAATGTGTATTCTGATGTTGTGGGGAGGAACACTCTGTAGACATCCACTAAATCCATTTGTTCACAGATATGGTTTAGTTCTGATATTTCTTTTTTGAATTTTGCATAGTTGATCTGTCTGTTTGTGACAGTTGGGTATTAAGGACCCCCATTACATTTGTATTAGTGTTTATTAGATTTTTCATGTCCATTAATATGTTTTATATAATTTGGTGCCCTGGTATTTGGTGCATATATATTTATGATTGTTACGTTTTCTTCTTGGAGTTTTCCCTTGACATGTATGTAGTGATCTTCTTTGTCTCTTTTCATCAGTTTTGGCTTGAAGTCCATATTGTCTGCAAATAGAATAGCTACCCCTGCTACAGCATGAATTCAAATAAATAACCTAATATTTAACTTCAAGCTTCTAAGAATAAGAAAGGCAAGTCAAGCACAAAGCTTTTACAAAGGAGGAAATTATAAAGATTAGAGCAGAAATTAATGCAATTGAGGATTAAGAAAAGAATACAAAGAATCAATGAATCAACGAGTTGGTTCTTTGAAAGATTAAATAAAATTGACAAACCCTTAGCCAACCTTATAATAAAATGAAGAAAAAGACTCAAATCCATGCAATTAGGATGAAATGGAAAGAGTGAAATCACAATGAATCCTGCAGAAATCCAGATGATCATTAATACTTACTTTGAAAATCTGTATTTTAATAAAATGGAAGGCACAAGCAATGAACAAATTTATAGATATATGTGAATTACCAAAGCTGAATCAAGAAGATATGAAGATTCTAAACAACCTAATATCAGTCAATGATAACTAAAAACCTACCAACAAAGAAAATCCCAGATTCATTACTGAATTCTACAAGAAATTTAGAATACATCTAATGCTACTACTCCTCAAACTCTTTAATGAAATAGAAAGGGAAGCAATACTCCCAAACTCATTCCTGGAAGCAAGTATTACCAAAACCAAAGAAAGTATTAAGTACCAAAACCAAAGAAAGATCCAACCAAAAAAGAGAGCTACAGGCCAATCTCTCTAATGAACATAGATGCAAAAATCCTCAATTAGATACTGGTAAACAGAGTGGAGTAAATCATCAAGAAGATTATACATTATGGCCAAGTAGGATTCATCCCAGAGATGCAGGGATGGTTCAACACACACAAATCAATAAATGTAATACATCATATCAACAGAGCCAAAGACAAAAATACATGATCATCTCAATAGATGCAGAAAAAGCATTTGACAAAGTCCAAAACCCATTCATGATAAAAACCCTTCAGAAAGTTGGAATAGAAGGTCTTTACCTCAATCTGGTAAAAGCCATCTATGACAAAACAACAGCCAACATCATACTAAATGGTCAGAAAATGAAAGTTTTCACTGTAAAATCAGGAACAAGACAAGGATGTCCACTATCACCACTCCTATTCACTATAATTCTAGGACATTAGCCAGAGCAATTAGACAAGAGAATGACATAAAAGGAATAAAGATAGGAAAGGAATAAGTAAGTTAAATTATTACTTGCAGATGACATGATACTCTACATAGAACTCCACCAAAAACACTTCTATATTTCATAACCAAATTCAGTAGCACAGCTGGATTCAAAGTGAACACTCAAAAATCAATAGGATTTCTGTACACAAATAACAGACTCACAGAGAAATTAGGTTAACAACAACTTTCACAATAGCATTGAAAATAATGAAATACTTAGGAATTAATCTAACAAAGGAATTAAAAGATCTTTACATTGAAAATTATAATATTGTGAAAAAGGAGATCAAAGGGGATATCAGAAAATGGAAAGATATCTCTTGCTCTTGGGTAGGAAGAATGAACAAAGTGAAAATGGCCATACTCCCAAAATTGTTATATAGATTTAATGCAACCCCAATCAAAATACCATTAGCATACCTCACAGAACTAGAAAAATCATTCCTAAAATGTATTCATACAGGAGAGACCTATAAAAGCAAAAACAATGCTGAGTGACAAAGCAGGGGGCATCACAATATCTGACTTGAAATTATAATACAGAGCTAGTGTGATAAAAACATCATGGTACTGGCAAAAAAGCAGACCTGAGGTTCAATGAAACAGATTAGAAATGCAGGAATAGGACTGGGGATTTAGCTCAGCGGTTCTGCTGCCTGCCTTGCAAGTGCAAGGTCCAAGGTCCAGAGTTCGATCCTTGGAACCAAAAAAAAAAAGAAAAAAAAGAAATGCAGGAACAACCCCAGACACACTCAGCCACCTCATTTTTTTTATTTTTTATTTTTTTTAGCCACCTTATTTTTGATAAAGGGGCCAAACACATTCACTGGAAGAAACTTAGCCTCTTTCATAAATGGTGCTAGAAAAACTGGCTTTCCACATGCCAAAGACTAAAACTAGAGCCATGTCTCTCACCATGCACTAAACTAAAATAAAAATGGATCAAAGATCTAAATATTAAAACAGAAACACTAAATCGAGGAGAGAATAGGTGGAATTCTTGAAGACATAGGTGTAGGCAGACTTCAGGAACAAAACCTTAATCTCATGGAAAATACTATAAAGAATCGATATCTGGGATCTCATCTTATTAAAAAGCTTTTGCACAGCAAAAGAAATCACCAACAGAACAAAAAGACAACTCACAGATTCAGAAAACATTTTAGCCAGTTGTTCCTCAGACAAAGGACTAGTATCTAGAACATACAAAGAACTGAACAATAACAGACTCCCCAAATTGAAAGACCCAATCCAAAAATGGGCATCTGAGATGAATATGCACTTATCAGATGAAGTAGAAATGACAAATAAATATACAAAAAAATGTTCAATATCACTAGTAATTCAAGAGATGCAAGTTAAAACAATGCCGAGACTCCATCTCACTCCAGAAAGAATAGTTATTATCAAGAAATTAACCAACAACAAATGCTAGCAAGGACATGGAGAAAAAAGAACCCTTCTCTACTTTTGGTGACAGTGTAGACCAGTGCAACCACTGTAGAAATCAGTGTGGAGATTCCTCAAAAAACTAGAATCAGAGTTCCCATTTGACCTAGCTGTTTCCCTTGTGTATCTTCCAAAAAGAATTAAAAGCATCATACCACAGCTATATATGCACACCCATGTTCATAGCAGGACAGTTTGTAATAGCTAAATCTTGGAAACAACCCAAATGTCTATCAGCTGATGAATAGGTAAAAAGATGGTTTTTTTTTAATGCAATGGAGTACTACTCAGCCATAAAGCAGGACAAAGTTGAGACATTTCTAGGTAAATGGATGCACCTTGAGACAATACTCTTAAATGAAATAAATTGGACGCACATGTAAATATTGATTTGTCTCTCTGGTGTGAGAAACTAAAAGTGTAAATAATGACCAAACTGTATAACAGATATTGTATAATAGGAAGAAGTTGTTCAAAAAGAAAGGGGTACTCAGGAGGGAGGATGGGGAAAGGAAGGAAGGGAAAATGAAAAAATAAGAAAAGAAGGATAAAATGGAAACAAAACTTTGCAAATAAGGAGGCAAAGAGGGGTTGAAGGGAGGGGAGGGGAATGGGAAGGAAAGAAGAATCAAGATATATCATGTACAGGTATAAATTCCCTATTATGAATGTGATCATTATGTATATCCAAACTGCATCAATAAACTTAATTTTAAAGTCATGAAATTATAGAAGTATGCATATGTCTTTACTTTTAAATAAAAATCCAGCTTCAAATTGACACAACTATGCTAATGCAGTGGACAAAAATTAAAAAGAGGAGATCATTTTTACCCAGAACAAAAGCTAGGTGGATTAGCTGGGGGCTATCTCCTTGCCCATTTGTTCATTTACAAGTAAAGTCACCTATGTGCACCTTTTGTTTTTCCCCAAGTGAGCTGTAAAGTACAAAAAGTACCTATGGACGAGCACAAAAATGTCCTTGGTAAATATCAGGAAAGGAACATTTACACTTCATACACAGATTAAATATCTATGTTTTCAAAGAATACCTAACAGTGCTATTTCATACTGCTTACTATTTTTAATTCCCCAACTTATTTTGAGAACAAGAATGTCAAATGGTGCTTGTTTGGAAATCATAGAAAAATATGTCCATAAGACATTTAAGATGAATTATTACGATGAGTCTGTTGTAAAAACAGTATACTTTATGGGTCAGAATGACACAGAATATTTATCATCATCATAAGAAAGAGTCTCCGTGAATTAGTTATGGCTTTAGCTCTCTCGAGTAATCAATTCTCTTCTCACTTGTGGGATAAATATATTTTATTGCAGTCATCATGCATTCACATAGACTGCTAAGGGCTTCAGACAGCTCTCTGGATCACAGGTACATAAATTTATTTCTATGGGTGTAGTCCCACATGATATGCATACCGACTATATTAAGCAGAAATTTGCAGATTTATTCTCAAATGAATGCAAAATGTCAAGGAAGAAAAAGAAATTTGTCTTATTGTCCTGTCAAATATTTTGGTTTATCATTTAGTCAAATAATATGCATCAGGATGCTTCAGCAAGACTGAATATCTGTCTCTTAGGAAATCAGAGTAGAGCATTCTAAAGTTGAAACTTCCATCTTTGTTACTTAGAAAGTCATTTGAAAACTCCTCAGGCTCTTCTTTGTACTTTGAAGAAAGAAACAATCCACCGAATTAAAAGGGATCAATGTGAGGTTCCTGTGGTGTGAATGGAGCCCTTAAAGAGAAATAAGGTGCTCGCCAAGGTGGCTCACTTGCATGTTCTCGCCTACACTCCTTCTTATCGAGGCTCTGTTTGATTGCCAGGAAAGAAAAACAGCACAAAATTGACATTTCAGCAAGAAGTCCACAAGTTATTGGCATTGAAGAAAAGCTGTGCCAAACATTTCACAGTGTTTCTCCTTCTGCATATGTATATTCTCCTGCTACTTTCTAGATGGTCTGGCTAAAGAAAGCAACAAATGCACTCAAGAGCTATCTACCTGGGTGACTGTTTTCTTCTTAGCAGTTTTAATGACTACAAGTAGAAGGGCTGTAGGAGTCAATAGGTCTGTGAGACCTGATTATCTCAAATTGAAATGGCTGTGGAAGAACAGAAGGGAATTAGAGCAAATGTGATGGTCACTGAGGGAAAGGACAACTGATAACATGTCAGTGACACGAGTGATATAACTGAATCCCAGACAATTTCCCCTCCAACTGCACCACCTTATTTACTGTGATTAAACACATAAAATATAAAAGTCACTACCTTAACTTTTAAAATAATACAGTTCAGTAATGTTAAGCATATCCACATTGTCACAGAATAGACATCCAGAACTTTTTAATCTTGCATATCTGAAACTCTAAACTCATTGAAGGACGATTTGCTTCTTTTTTTTAAGAGAAGGAGAATTTATTGAGAGTAAGATAGCTTCTGTCTAAGAGAGACAGAAAGGGGACTGGAAATGGGTTACCCCTTGCCTCATTTTAATAGTACTTTTATTTTTACAATGCCTTATAATTTTTAAACTAGTTCCACATATATTATCTTATTTGACATTTTTTACAAAAATTAATAATAGTAAACGAGCACTTTTTATTGGATACTCTGCTACACGTATAATTAATTTTCTAAATGTATCTATCAAATAAATAACTATGGGAACTCCGTTTTTCTGAATGTATGGCTTTATGCTGCTCCATTTATACATAATCTAAAACACTTTAGATAGAAATATTTCACCACAGAAATTATAAGATATATTGAATTATCGTTACTAGTTCAATAGAACTTAACTTTATGGTCTTTTTAAGTTTCAAATATGGCTAACTATATTGATATTTAAAAATATTCGCCTTTTTATTCTTACACTTCAAGATTTTACTAGTGACAGTGAATGTTGTCATCAGCATTACTCTACCGTCACACGATGTTACAGATTCATTGCTGCAGCAGCCTGACTTTGAGGAAAATAGGTCCAAGAAGAGTTCTCTTCCTTCTGGTGTTTCCTTTACATACTCACACTTCTCCATCTGATGTCTAATGTCTAAGAATTCATCTGCTCTAGGATACTTAGCATCTAACCCTAAGTTAGAGGAAAATTTTACTTTCCTGTAACTAGACACATGGCTAGTTCTTGACTTATCGGAAGCTGTCTCTTAACCATGATGGTGTACTGACATTAAGCCTTGGCTGCAAATGCAGGAAATCTTTATTTCTGACCTAGCCCGTGAGCTCTGTGATTTAGGACAAGTCACTTCTCTTTTCAGAGTCTCAGTGTTCTCATCTGAAGAAGTGTAGGCAACAGTGCTATGTGGCAGGAGTTATTGGAAAAAACATCACACGTGATAATGGATGGGAAAGGCTCTGAAACAATAAAATCCCTCTCAAATATATTTATACACAGGAGCCTGGCTAAGGACAGCATCCATTGATTAAAAGGTGTGTGTATGAAGAACTGTAGCTACATTCGCTATTTTCCTCATGACTACATGGAAATATTTCTCTAGTGAAAAATTGGGTCCTGAGACACATTTAAACTTCTGATTCCATGGCAGGTTCAGCAATATAGTCCCTTCTCTGCTCCTTTAATACCCATAAAAATTTTGTTCTCAGTTTACAAATTCTGATGAAATAGAATTCTGTATTACAGGTTGTCAGTATCTAAGCAAGTTTCAAACATTTCTGTTCCATTAAAAAAATATCTTTCTGTGTTTAGCTCTAGAAACTAGGAAAGCTTGAAAAATTCTGGAAGAGCCCTTTACTGCAAAACTTTTTCTTCTGTCCCCTGCGCACATTTATATATTCATTTTGAGTATCTTTTGACTGCTGTATGGTATTTTCTTGGTGACAGCCAAGAAACTGTCTCTTCTGTTATCTACTGTCCATGTTGGCCCCAGAGTAAAATACTGTACGTAAATACTATGTATTAGTAATACATATTATTAGTATGTACACTAATAATGGTATCACATTAGTAATAGCACACCATCTGCACTTCCCTTGTTCCCTTTTCTGCTTACCAGCATAGGTCGGATTCTCTTGAAGTCTCTTGCACTATTGCAATAGCCTATTCAGTGCTCTCTCCCGCCAACCCTCTGCCACTCTGTCTCTCCCATACAATACGGTGGATCTGAAGTCTCATTCTGATCCCCATGACTCCTTTGCTAACACTTGATAAGAGAATCATTACTTTCCAGAGATGTGCCAGCCAACAAGTCAGCCACTAGCCTCATGTGACTACTGATCAGTCCAAATGTGGCTGGTCTGAATTAAAATGTCCTGAAAGTATAGTGTGGCACCCCAAATTATGAACAGTCAGTAAATAAAAAACAAAACTATCTCATTAATAGTTTCTACATTGACTATAAACTGAAATAAGATTTTGAATATATTGAATGACAATATTACTAAAATTAATTTTACCTCCTTCATGTTTGCATTTCTTAATATGGCTACCAAAAATGTATAAATTTCATCTGTGACCTCTATTGGTACCTCCCATTATGTTTCCATTGGATAACTCTGATTTAGAGAATGTAGTATAAACTCTTTCACTTGATGTGATCCCGCACCTCACCTTTATGTCCCATTAGTCTTTTTTGTATGTTATGTGTTAGCAAAATTGAAAAACATACTGCTTCCAGTACAGTCTTCCTAGAGCTTTTCTTGAGTCTTGTAAGCCCAATAACTTTATGTATGTTTTAAATTCAACACAGATAATAACTTATTTTAATCTTTAGATATGTTTCTTTCAAGATAGTACTCAAATATAATTTTTATTTTTATTCGTCATCGCTCCTAGCATGTCCCTTTTCCTATAGGTAGGATTGACAGATAAAATACAGTTATATCTGAATTTCTGACAGGTAACAATTTTTAGAATTGCAATAATTAAGACATACACTAAAAAATTTGTTTCTTATCTGAAATTTATATTTGTGTGGCCTGTGTTTTTATTTGCTAAATCCAGGAGTCACACAGTAAGCATTCCATAAATCTTCATAAAATGCTGCACTAGAAAGCACACAAAATAATTAAGTGATGATAAAATGAGAAAACTAATCTCCATGAGTGACCGATAGCCTGATTATCATACCAAGTCTTAGGTTCCCAATTTTTTAACAAGTAAGCTCATAATTGAAATACTATCTTAAAGCTGGGCTAATCAAAAAAGGGACTTTAAATTTTAGTATGACTTCTGTGTTATGCAGTAGTGCTCATATTTTGAGGTAAATTTGGATAAGATAGAAGGTAGCATTCCTAATAAGAGGATCTCCATGGGGGAAACATGTCTGCACCCCTTTCTCTTGAATTACTAATTTGAACTGGGACATGCTTAGGTTTTATGCACAATATTTTACCATTATTTTTAAAAGGCTTTGTGAAACTGCTGTGCTAATAGAAGCAAGAGGCTCCAATAATATTCATATAAACATCTGTTCTCTGATAACAAGATGTGCATACACGTTCTTCTCATGCTATCCGATTCAAGCCTTCAGACTCTTGTAGATCTATCATCTGTTTATCTAGCACTACTGCTCTCCTCTCTTTACCCTGTTAAAGCTGTGCAATTATCCTGTGAACACTACAAACAGGAAGAAAGACTTCAACTGCTTCATCTTTTAAAAATAACAGAAATAACATCCTCAAGCTCTGTGACTGAATCCAGTCTTATGGCGAAGCTGATTGATGCCCTGAGGAAGACACGGTATTGCTACATTTAGTGTTCCTAGGTATTTTTTTTTTTAGCAGTAATAGGACTTCCTTTCAAATTTAATTGAAATATTGCATTTTGAAATGAATACATTTATACTGCAAGGTCATTTTCTTATATTTTTTTTCCTGTGCTAGTATCACCTTAAATGTTATAGGATCTCTGCATGAACTTAGTGAATTCTTGCTAAGATTAGATATGGTATCTTGAGAGTTTCATTTTCCAACTTCTGCCATCAGTTCATTACATGATAAATTCAAATAAATCCTGTGTCTTGTAAGTGCCTATTAAGAACTACATAAAATTAAAAATATATGTTAAATGTTCATACTACCCAAAGCTATTTATAGATTCAATGCAATCCCTATCAAAAGGATCTTTTTTCATAGAAATAGAAAACATAAGTCTAAAATTCACATGAAACCACAGATCATGAACAGCAAAGGCAATTAGTTGAAGCAAAAGGAATAGAGCAGGAGGCATCACGTGATTGCATTTCAAAATATGCAGATGTCCCTTAGGATCCAAATAGGATTGGTTTCAGGACCCCCTGCAGATACCCAAATCGGAAGATGCCCAAGCCTTTTATATGAAGCAGCATGCCATTTGCATATGTAACTTATGCATACCCTCCCAATAGGTTAAACCATCTCTAGATTACTTATAACACCTACTATGATATACAAATGCCACGTGTGGTTTGCAAAGACCATATAAATAATTGTATTGTTCAGGGAATGATGACAAGAAAAATGTCATATTTAATGTAGATGTACTCTTTCCCCCAATATTTTTGATCTGTGGTTAGTTGAATCTTTGGTTGCAGAGCCCACAGATGTAGAGGCCTCACTATACCAATAAGCTACACTAATCAAATCAGCTTGCTACTGCTGCAAAATAGATTATAGACCAATGGAACTAAATACACAGCCCAGAAATAAATCTATATATTTGTGATTAATTGCTCTTCAACAAAGGTGCCAAAAAAAATCAATGGGGAAAGGATAATCTCTTCAACATACAGTCTTAAGAAAACTGGATGTCCACATGTAGAATGGAATTGAACCCTTATCTCAAAAAATATTCAAAAATCAAAATGGTGTAAAGACTTAAATTTAACACTAAAACTGTACAACTGGGAGAAATTGCCTTGACATTGATACTGGCAATGATTCTTTTTTTTTTTTTTTAATGATTCTTGACTATGCCACCAAGAGCACAGATAACAAAAGCAAAAATAAAGAAAAATTAAAATGTGATTGTATCACACTAATAATCTACATAGCAAAGCAAACAGTCACAGGGTAAAGGTTAACTTGCTGAATGGCAAAAATTATTTGCACATTTATCTGATAAAAAGTTAATATACAAGAATATAAATAATTTGATTTAAAAATTAAGAATCTGAATAGACACTTCTCAAAAGAAGACTTAAAAGTGACAACTACAAATTTTAAAATCTTGACTCTAACTAATCATCAAAGACATGCAAATCAATACCATGGTAAGGCATCACTTAACCCCTGTTATAATGGTAGTTATAAAAAAAAGTGAGTGTGGTGAGGATGTGGAGAAAAGGAAACACTGTACACTGTTGGTGGGGGTGTAAATTAGTACACTATTAAAGAAGACATCATGGAGTCTCCTCAAAAACTTCAAAATATGACTATCACATGACCCAGCATTCCTATTTCTAGGTATACAGACAAAAACAAAACATAGATGAAATAAACATCCTGAAGAGACATTTGCACTCTTACGTTCATTACAGCTTTATTCACAATATCCAAATATGGGATCACCGTAAGTGTCCACTGTGGGGTGAGTGGGTAAAGCAAATGTAGCATATAGTTTTCACCATTAATTTAACGAATCCTGTCACCTGAGACAATATGGATGAATGTGGAGGAAGTTATGCTAAGTGGAATAAGCCAGGCACAAAAAGACTAATACTGTATGATCTCACATATGGAATCTTAAAAAGTGAAATTCATAAAAGTGGAAAGAAAGAATGGTAGTTGCTAAAGGCTGAAGGAAATGGTGAGATGTTAGTCAAATGGGAAGTTACGTGGGATAAATAATTTGAGTTCCAAAAGTCTAATGTACAGCATGGTGCCTACAATTAATAACACTATATTGTATACTTGAAATTTTCCAAATGTACCTTAAAGGTTCTCACCGCATACACACAGAGGTAATGATGTAAGTGATTGATACGTTAATTAGCTTAATTGTGGAAATTGGTTCACTATATACATATGTATCAACACATCACATTTTATACTATAAATATACAGAATTTTTATTTGTCAATTATAGATCAGTAAAGCAGACAACAAAACATTCATAATAAAAATATACTTAAGCTGCCTTGAAAATATATCAACACCCAATCTGGTATCTGATTTTGTGAGGTTTTCCTTACCAGTTACTATGGCGAGGAACAGAATTAAAGGGGCTGTGACCCTTGTGTTCTCTTTTCATTTTTGCAGCTCAATAACCCAAGGTGAAACTGATGATCGCAGGCACTGGTATCTCCTGGTCATCATCACCTTTCACACTTTAATGAATAAGGACCAAACCAAGTTTTCAAGATGAGATTTAAATAACCACCTAGTGAACACCAATTCATGGATCACTGGCTCTGGAGGTCTAAGCATCAAAATTAATTTCATGTTGACTTGGGCTGGTTACATCTGATTATATTTCTGATGTGAACTGCTTTGTGAGGCTATCTATAGGTCATTGTAGATTGTCTGCCTATTTTGTTACAAAAAAGTGAATCAAAAGAATAATATCTTTTCTATAATTCTGAAGTGCTCTATTGATTGATTTGCAAAAGTAGAATCAGGTTAACATAGCCCATTGCCACTGGGTAGCTAAATCATTTATGATCAGGGATATCCCTGAATCCTGAATCCTATAGGGTTTTCTTTCTCACTTGTTTCAGCTAGAGAAAAGTAAAACTCCAAGACACATCTTTCTATTCTGGCCAGAATTGGTAAAAATCCATGGTCTGCTGCAAGTGGTTTAGTGGTTTTCCTAAACTGAGTTTTCTTTCTCCATTTTTACCAGTTTTTTAAACTGTAAATAAATGAAGTTTTCCCAATCATACTAACCTGAAACAAGCAAACAAAAAATGATCTTGGATGATGACTTTCTATGTTTGCTTTTCTTTTCAGTCTTTCACAGTATTATATAAAATGAGTCCTGGCTACCTCTCAGAGGAGAGCCACATCTCGTTGAAATAACAAGAATACTTTAGTACCAACTGACCTTCTGTAACCAAGTATGAAACCTCCAAAATTCTGAGCACCTACCAGAGGAATGGCAGTTCTCACTTTCAATTCTGAGTTCCTAATTGTTTCAGGGACAATTCTAACCTGCCAGATCAGAGGCTACATTATTTGATAACTTCAAACACTACAATATATTGGCAGATAAGGGGCAGTAGAGCAGTTTTCCTGCTACAGAGTAGGCTACAGAGTCAGACAGCTGGAGTCTAAATCTTGGATCTTTCACCTACTATGTGGCCTTCGTCAAGGTCCTTCCCCACCCAAACTTCTATTTCCTTATCCACAAAATGGACAGCAGAACAATAATAGCATTTTGAAGAGCTGAGATGACCTTTAAGTAAATAATGCGTTTTCAAACATGTCAAAAATAAAATTAGGTTAAGTTAGAAAATTGTAGAAAATTATTGCACATACAAAAGAACAATTCAGAGCCAGGAGACCTAAAACAAAAAGTAGAAAGAAGCCTTACTTGTGGCAAGTAGAGCACAGCTTATAAAGCCTAATACAAGAATTTTACCTTTTCGTCACTGCTTGTTACACATAAACATCCTCATTAAAGTAAGCTGAGCTGTTTAAACTGATTTGTCTACATCCAATGGTTTCATTTCACTGAATTATGCTGACAAGGATGTGAAACTTTATGTTTTGTGTTTTGTTTATGATTAGAGCTAGTATTTCCCGGAGGTTAGGATGATTAAAGTTTAGCTATGTGGTCATGGGGGGTAGGTGTTGGGATACATGTGAACTGTGGCCCCTATTTCTTTATTTTAAAGTCAGTCAATACTCATTTCTTGCAGACTCTGTACTTGCAAATCATCTAATTGTCTGGGTTTACTTGTAACCCTCTCGATACTTATAGTCATTCAGGGATACACACTTGTGCAGAGGGACAAACACTTGGAGTTACCGATGGGCTTATTTCTAGCTGAGTTTCAACAAGGTTGAATCCTGCTGTCTTCTTCTAGCTTTCCCAATTGTAAACAAGTATTCTTTCCACAAACTACTCAGTACTATGTTCTCACATTTAAGCAGTTTTTGCTTTTTAAATAGCTCCACACAGAGTACTGCGGTGCTATGCAGTGTTCCCAAGCTCAGATGGGATGAGTCTTGTGGTGAAAAGTCATGTGGTAGTTAAGCCTCATTCACATATCTCTAAAGAGGCCCTGCCCCTGCACTCAAGTTAGATGTCACAGAGGTGGTGTCCTAGATTCCAGGCTCCTAAAGGTTATAGGATCCCTCCCTATCTGATTTCCTAGGTCTAATGATAAGAGCCAAATTCACAGACGTCACTGTCTTCCGCACTGTCCCTGAAAGTCTTTGGCTGGACTTAGGGTTTCCTTGGTAGGGGCTGTGATGTAATCCATCTCTTTCAGGCTCATCAGTCACACTCCAGAGGGTGCAGGAGCCTTGGTGATCATTTTCCCATCTTCTGTTCTATGGGATTTATTAGCATCCAGTGGCTCCAGGATTACTGTACAAAGGACTTTTGATCATGTTCTAAATCAACTGAACTGGAAGAATTTCTCAGGGAAACTTCCTGGTGCCAACTTCCATGTCCTTTATGAAGTGCTTAAGCATGGCTGCATAAAACCAGTGAAGCCTCAACCTATTCTGCCTGCTGCTCTTTATTTTACTGGCAAGAGAGGGTATGCTGGATAACCTCATCAGTCAGGACAAAATCCATCATAGAAAGAGAACTTCAGGATATCAGTGAGCTACCTAAGGGGGTCAAAACTGTTTAATACCTAGTCAAGTCCCAGACCAGAAAACATCAAATAATTCCGTAAAGTCAATGAACAGAGATATCCGGACAGTTGCCCCCAAACTTTACTTTCTAATACTCTTCTGTTCTGTATTAGAGTCTAAAGTCAAACTAAAATTCCAAGAGGACAGCATCAATGATGTCCTTCAACAATAAATCTCAAACAAAAGCAGACAATGGATCACATCAAACTGGAAAACTTATGCAAAGTAAGGAAACAATCAACAGGGAAAAGGGGTAACTACAGAATGGGAGAAAACATTTGCAGCCTGGCCATATGGTAGGGAGTTAATATCAATAATACACAAAACTCAACTTTATAGCATGAATACGAACAATCAAATTTTCAAATAGAGAACGATCAGAATAGACTTTTTAAAAAAGAAGTCATATAAATTGGTAACAAGTATATTTAAAATGCTCATTATCACTAATCATCAAGGGATTAAATTAAATTAAAACCACAGTGAGAGATTACTTCACATCTATTGTATACCTATCATCAAAAAAAAGATAAAAAAGATTAGGGAGGGTGTGGGGAAAATGCACCCCTGTTCACTGTTGGTGAGAATGTAAATTAGTATACCATTATGAAAAACAGTATGGCAGTTACTCAAAAGCTTAAAAACAGAATGACCATCTGTATGATTCATCAGTCCCCCTACTGAGTATCTATATACAAAGGAAATCAGATCAGTATGTTGAAGGGCTACTTGCGTTCCTATGGTTATTTCAGTACTAATCACAATAGCCAAGAAATGGAAACAACCTAAGGTGCATCAATTGATGAATGGGAAAATATGGCCCGTGTGCACGAAGAAGAACTATTTTGCCTTAGAAAAGAGGGAAATCTTATCATTTGTACTAATGTGAGTGAGCCTGGAGGACATTATGTTAGATGAAATAAGCCAGGCCCAGAGGCACAAATACCACATGATCTCACTCATGTATGGAATATAAAAAAGTTTATCTTCTAGAATTAGAGAGTAGAATGGTATTTACCAGAGGTTGTGTTGGTCGGGGTGGTAGGGAAGATGTTAGCAAAAGACAAGAGGAACAATATCAAGAGATTCATTATATAACATACTAAAAATACTTAGCAACATATTCTGAGTTTTTAAAATGCTGAGAATGGATAGCAAGTGTTCTTATAGCAAAAGTGGTAACTGTGGAGAAATGCACATGTTGATTAGCTACAGTCACTTCACAATGTACATTCACTTCAAAATATGGTATTGTACAAGATATAGGGACACATTTTTATCTTACAACTTAACATAATAATAATAATGTATTATTATTTTAAAATCCTGACTGAATCAACCCTGATTTTGTTTGCTTGCTGCCAATGAGAGAAGATTCTATAGTACCCAATAAAGTTAAATTTTCTTCCTTTCTTCCTAAAGGTTCCTGTGAATTTTCTTAAAACTTAATGTATTGATGCAGTCTATGCAAATATGATACAATTGTTACAATTTCTTATAACTATTGTAATTTTCCTCTTCTTTAGCAGTTACCATATGGCAAGCTCTTATTTTTGATACTTGTGTTATACAAAGTCCTAGTTTGTACCAAATCATTTCTCCATGGAGAAATATAGGGTTAAATTCCTGTAAGCCCTTAGTGTTCAAAACTGTTAACTGTCAAGAAGTTGGACTTGCCCTCAGCAAAAGAACTCATAAATATCTCCAAATCACTCATAAAGAGCATCTATACCTCATACAAGGGCTCTGTCAGCATTAGCAAAATGCTCATGGCAATGGGTTTAAATTTATAAAAGCTAGGGAAGAATGAAGACCAATATGCTGTTCAGAATGGAGTTCTGCAGGCTGATACCCATGTCCACAAAGGAATAATACAAAAGACATTACCAGGATCTCAAGTGCCCAGGACCCACGTTTTGATGTAGTACCAGATTCAAAGAAAGCTAAGCTCAAAAAGGACTATGAAGTTACTGTAGAATAAAATCCAGAAATATGCAACATTTCTTACTCATTCATTTTTCCCCAGCAAAAGGAACCAGGCATTGAAGAGCCATTAGCTCTGAAGTCATAAAGGTCTGATTTATGGTGTATTCACTAAGTGGTCTTTGGCAGGTTCCTAAATCTCTCCTGAGCAATCATTATCCTTATCAACAACCTGTTAGGACTACTGTCCACACTTGAGATTCTTTAGATAAAGTAAAAGCGCCCACCCCATGGTAAGTTTACACTTGAGACTCTGTAGATAAAGTAAAAGTACTTGCTACATGGTGAGTTCTTAAGAAACATCAGTTTTGATTCTTTTATTCCAAGTAATTAATCAAGCAGTGATACCTGAATTGGCTTGGTCCTGCTGTTCTCGACTTTACTTTGGGTAGGAGCTGAATTTCTCAGTTCTTACTTGCTTCCGTTTCTGGGGCCTGGCTCGTATTTTACCCCTCAGAGGTTACTCACTCACCCTGGCCTTGTTTTACATGTCTTGGCTCTGGTCTGTCTCCCAGCACACATAAGCTTTGACACTTAGATGGCTTGCAGGCCTTTGCTCTGGCTGTTGGCCTGTCTCCAAATGTGAAAGGCAGAATTTCTTAGACCCGCTCATTCATCTCATCCCCAAGAGGGAACACGTATGAATACTTTCAAACATCCCACTTCAATCCAGGATCCACGGAATAAAGTGAGATTGGAGCTTCATCATACTATTCAATAAAGTATCACTGAAAGTTTTCTCCCACATCCAAATTGCAGCTCTAGTTAGTTCATAATTAAAGGTTATGATTTCTCTAATTTTCCACAATATTTCATATAATATTAAATTTCCTGACAAAACTAAAGTAACACAGGCAAAGCAATTACCAGTCTTACTCTCAAACCACTATGTGCTTCAAATAAAGACACATGTCCTTACCCTTCTTCAGAATTCTTCACTGGAAAAATTGTTTCTTATTAAAATAGTTCCCAGATAAACTCCTTGACTTTATTTTATCCTGTCAAAGCTTTTCTTTAAAGATTGTTAAAGGCAGGGTTCTTTGGTCGTCCAGTGATTTTCTTTTCGCATTTATACTTAGTGTTAAAACAGAGTTTTACGATTCACAGTTAATCATGCCTCTTAGACAGAAGCTTGAGGCTCATGGCATATTCAGCTGGAGGCAACAGAAATCCAGATCGTTCTGGCCGTGCAAGGAGCTCCTGAAAGAGCCAGGACCAAGGCATTTGCTCTTGGTCTCTAGCACTCTGTTCACTAAGTCATGCTCTCCCATCCGGTGTTTTTAAGACCCACATTAACGTCAGTAGCCACAACCATCTTTATACTGCTTTAGTGTAAAAATTAACTTTAATCTGACTCACCTCTCAGGAACCCTTTGTGGTGGTATGGCTGGGGTGTGCCAGCCCTAAAGGCTGCGACCAGGGTTTCACTCCATCTGTATGATCTCCTTTTAGTCATTCACTCTCTCAGCTCCTCCCTGGAGCAGGGAAACCCATTTCTTTTATATACAGCACATTGTCACCTACCCTAGGACTCAACACAGTGCTCTGGCAAACAAGTGGTTCACAAATTCTGTTGGCTGCAGGCCGTTTGAGAATCTTTGTTTAAAGGTCTTTCCTAAGGTTTTTATTATTAAAAATATAGGTCAAATGGATAAGGCTGTTTTAAAATTTCATAAATGCAAAAAAAGTTCTGTTTGAATCCTTAACTTGGAAACAAAGGAATAAAAAAGTCAAAAAGACGAGAAGAAAAAAATAAGAGAAATGAATATTCAGGGTCTTTATAGAACAAAGGAAATATTATCTCTTCTAATAACCCATTAGGAGAAGCTACATTTAACATTTAAGGAGTATGCTGGCTATATGTTATTTCAATTAAAAGGTCTATGAGATGGGTAACTAATGAAAACTCAATGGTATTTTTCCATATATTTCCATCATACAATCATTTAAGGGAGCAGAGTGCAAGATATATGGTGGCAAGGGCGTTGGGTTTTCAGACTAAGTGAAGAATTTCACTGTCTCTTTATGTGCAATGAAAACAGGCTTCCTTGTCTTCAGGCTCGGCTTTTTTGGTACCTTACACAGTGACTGTGATGACCCCTGCCCTCTTCACAGGCTTATGAAGACTAAATATGACGGTATTTGTGATATGAGTTGGAATTTTGGGAAAAAATATTAGGTCATAAAAGTGTAAGGTACTATACTTGGTACACAGGAGGCCCTTATTTCATAAGACCATTGCTACCAGCCTGCTGAGGCAACTTCTGGCTTCCTTGGATACTTTGTCCTATTCAACAAAGGCTAGTAATGCTACTCTGGTCACCTAAAACACTACTTGATCATAGCTTTTCCTGCTCAAAAGCCAAACAAGAACAAAAACAAAACAAAACAAAAACCAAAGTAAATGGTTTTTGACTCTGTCATTATATTGTTACCACTTTCTAATTTTATCCTTGTCATAAACTCTCACTTTACTTGCAGCCAAACCATCCTCCCTCCCATTATACCTTTGGATTTCCTGTTCTGATGCCCCTTAGCCATGACACCTATCCTTTAAGACCAAGTGCTACACAAGTGATGCAG
This sequence comes from Heterocephalus glaber, assembly GCF_000247695.1. The sequence continues at coordinate 914,043 of NW_004624879.1, read as the reverse complement.
CATTGCATCAAAAGTAATGTACTGGAGCTCTGGATTTTCCTGTTACTAAATTACCTTTGTAACATTGTGCAAGTCAATGAAGCTCTCTTACCTTCATCTTTTGTTTTTGTGTTTTTGGTCGTACTGATAGTTGAACTCTCGGCCTTTACACAGATCTGCATCCCACCCCATTTATTTACTTATTTACTTACTTACTGACAGGGTCTCCCTAAGTCACTAAATTGCCCAGATTGGGCTTGAACTTGCAATCCTCCTGCATCAGCCTCATGCAAGGCTGGAATTACCAATGTGCATCATCATGCCTGGCTTGGCTTTGTCAACTTTAGATATGATAATAATATTCACAAGATCTACATGAAAGGATTCCTCAATTCCCTTTCAACTCAGGACATACAAAACAAACAAATAAATGAGCAAACCAAACTTCTATGTGCTACTGAGAGTTCTAAGACCATTTAACTTCATCACAAATAGTGCTTACTCTAATATGAAATATTTAACTGACCTTTGAATTCATTTGCATATAACCAACTTTCATCTTTGTTGACCTGGAGATATGAGACCATATTCTTACAGGTAATGTATCAGATGAATTTCAATTGATCTCTATCATGAAATACATGTAACTAAAACTTGTCATATCTGTGTCTTCCATGCACAAATAAGATACACACACACATACACACACACACACAGATGCACACATATATATCTTAAAGGTACTTTACTATGAAAAGAACTGAAATTCTGTGTGAAGCAAAAGAGAAGTACATAGAGAAAGGACCTGGAATCAGCAGATTTTCTAATCATGACTCAGTGTTTGGCGTTTATGCAACACTGTAAAGAAGAGGTAGCAATAATCAAGTATGGTTCCTCTAGATTTATGTGCAGTTAATAAAAATGCCCACAGAACATTTCACAAAGTGCTACAAGTATTTTCATTATTAATGCTAATTAAACATTGACATCAAATAAGTTTTGTTAAGAAGCACAAATGAGAGGACTGTGGTCATTATACAGTAATAGGAGGTTTATGTCCCTGGTGATAAATGGGAGAGAGATTTTCATTTACATAAAATATTTTAAGTTATTTTTTATTCCTCTTCCCCTTGTTAAATTCTCCTTTTAGGCAACTGACAAGCATTACATAGCCCAGTGCTTGGTTGATCTTTAAGTCAGTGTGTACAGATTAATAGAGACATTCATGTCTGGCTCCTGTGTTTATTAAGAAAGTAAGAGGACAACACTTTGTCACTCATTAAAGCCTTGCTTCCACTGGAGCTCCTGTCTTCCTGGGAAAGTTATCTATGTAACAGTTTATCTTGGTCCTTCATTAATTTTAATGATATATAAAACCTACACCTATTGGCTTGACCTAGAACTTACATAAAATCAAAGCTCTTTATGGTCAATCAGAAAACTAACTCTTAAGCAGATTCACTCATTCTTTCAATACATATTTAGTATCTATCAAGTGCCAGGTATTTTTTTAGTCTCTGTGGCTACAGTGGTGATAAAACCAAAGTTCCTGACCTCACAGAACTTAAATTTTTATGGAAGTGGGGCAGACAGTTAAAAATATTATTAAAACATTTAATATACTGCCTAGTAGAAATAAATGTGATAAGGAAAATCTTGAGCAGAGTAAAGGCCCAGCGAGGGAGAAGGGCTGTATTAGACGGATGGTCAAAGAAGCCCCTTCTGAGGAGGTGATACCCCAGAAGAGACTGAAATGAGAGTCTTTGACAGATCATGAATTTAATATACTATGGCCAATTCCTAAGCATTCTACACTGTGCCAGGTTTAGAAGAAACAGCGGACCCAGCCTTTAGATTACCTACATGGCTGGGAATTCCAGCATGGAATCATTGATAAAGTGTAGGTCCATGGCACCCATGATAGAAGGGTTTGCTGAGTATCTGGGGAAAGTTTCACTGAGGACATATTTCATGACGATAAAAAGAAGCCAAGAAAGTGGCTCGGTAGAGTGGTACTACCAATGTTTGACAGTAATAGAATAAAATGGACAGAGAATGGGAAGCATGAGTGAAGGCATGAAAGAGGGCAAAGAAGAGAGAACAAAGATTGAGCCACAACTGTACATAGGACATAGGAGTATCTGAAGAGATGGTTAAGTTCAGAGAGGATTAGGAAAGCCCAGGTATATTCATTTTAAGGGGATTCCTAAGAGAGAATGAAGAAGTTGCTCATCTGTAAAGTGAATGTTTGGAAGAATAAAGGAGAGAAGTCTCAGTAGAGTGTCTGGTGCAAAGTATCAACATGGTCAACTATCCGGAGCCTGAAAACCAGTAAAGAGTAGTGGATGAAATGTAGACATGGGTGATAATTCTGCTTTTGAGTTGAGGCGCAGGAGCTAGGGAATAAAGTGTGAATTTTAGGACACCGGGACATGTTGCTTATAGGAGAATAAGGATAATAAACTCTTACCAGTTTTCCTAAGAAGTTTTAAAAGGCAAAGTAGTAGAAGGCATAGGGCTGGGATAGTTGGGAAGGAGATTCTACTGGTCGTCAGTGCAGTGTAACTGAGGGGTTGCAGGTTCAAGTTGTACATGCTAAGAAGTTATTTAGTCATGACATTTACTGTAGTGCGTGCTCTTAGCTACCCGAGTCCTTCCTTCTACAGGATTTCCCAGGACTTTCAGCTTTCTTCTTTCAAAGTCTACCTTTTTTTTTCATGCACATGCAGTGTTTTTATGTAAAAAAATGCCCACAACTGCTCTCTGCAATGAGGTGCCCCCAAATTCTGACCCTCCTTCTGCTCCTTTTTCCATTTATTGCATCATGCTTTTGTAATTCTGGGTGGTGGTGTTTTAAGGATGTTAGCAGCTCATGTATTATTCTCTTGCCAAGGTAACATATCCACTATTACTACAAGCTTTTCAGTTTAAAAAGAGGAAAAATATAGGGACTTCAGTTTTCATGACAAACAAGTAGAAAAATAATTGAAGAAATAATATATTCTCTAGAGAATTGGTTTCTCAATATAGAAAATAAATAAATAATGATAATTCATAATGAAATAGTAGTAGTACTGAAAATATTTTTGTAACATAATAAAACAATATTGAAAATGATTTGAATAATAGGTGATTAATAAAAAATATAAGCCAGAGATATCTCCTTACTACTTTCATTAATCTTTTTGAGTCCATCAGTGTTCATAGCAATATCTGGGTGATGGTCTTGGTGCTCTGGAGTACTGAGCCCAGTACCTTTCTATGTTCATACTCCTTCCCAAAAACATTGCTGCAGTCTTTTCTTGCCTCAGAGCTCATTATCCTTTTATACATGCAGTTAAATTGTTAGCTCCTATTAACAAAGCTCATCAGAAGAGTGTACAAGAACATCTTTGACACTCATGAGTTAAAGAAAAACTCTTTGCAATGTTTTCCCTGTGGCTTGGTTGGTGTCTTCCCCACCCCCCAAAGCATGGGGAAGCCCTAACCACTAAGGTGACAAGGGGCAGATGAAGTCTTGAAAGGGGCCTTCATGGTGGCATTAGTGGCTTTGGAAGGAGGAGGAGGAGGAGGAGGAGGAGGAGGAGGATGACGACGACGACGACAGAGAAATGTTCCTCTCTTTGCTAGCTGGGAACACAGCAAGATGGTGAGGGTTAGCAAACAGGGAAGACATCTTCACCAGGAACCAAATTGTGACTACCTGATTTTGGACTTTCCCTTGTTTACATTGTGGGAACTGAAAGCCTGCTGCTTAAGTAACCCAGATTATATTTTCTTATAGGAGCCCAAGCAGACCACTATTCCCTTGGAAAATTTATTAAACTGATTATCATTCTCATTATCATCACTGGGATTTACCCATTTTGTTTATCTAAGGTAATGACAAATAATTTTAATGTCTTTGCATGATTTTTCCACAGATTAATATATTGGAGTTGAATACTCTGGGCTATTTGCTCTTATAACACAATTTATTATTCCAAACATAAATGAAATTGCTTATCAACCTTTTCTTCAAATTCTCAGCTTTTAAATATTATTGAATAGATGAACTCACAAAAGAAATAAGTGTGCAAGTCAGTCCGGGAGCCCAGTTCCACAGACCCTAAATTTCCAGACTCTGAAGCAGACTGTCTTTTCTTAAGAAATTTCACCTGAGAATTGGGGAATTGGGCTCTTCTGATATTAAATTTTTAGTGGATAAAAATTCAGATGTCAGTTTGTGGTTTTTTATTCCATGAGAAATGAAATTTCATTGGACTGCTTGTAAAAAATACTTGCATAACACTGAGGTGATACTCTTAAGTGAAATAAATAGGACACGTGTAAATGCCGAGTAGTTTCTCTAGTGTGAGAAACTGAAAGTGTAAATAAAGCCTAAAAGGTGTAATAGATAATGTGAAATAGGAAGAAAAAGGGCAAAGGGGAAAGGGAAGTGGGAGGGGTAGGGGAAAGGAAAGAAGGGAATGGAATTAATATGAGAAAATGGAAAAATAGGAACAAAATCTTTGTAAATAGGGAGGGATGGAAGGGTTGAAGGGAGGGGAGGGGAATGGGGAAAAATAAGAACCAAGAGAGATTACGTAAAGGTGCAAATTTCCAATGATGAATGTCATTATATTGTGTACCTAAAATGTACCAATAAAATAAAATTTAAAAAAATACTTGCATAATATAGTCCCAGAAAGGAAAAAGAACTAGGGTATCAATTATGGCGTTTCCCCTGTTTTAAATGGCTTATTTGCTCATTTTTCATCAGTGCATGTTTGTAGCACATAATGATTACTTTTGTCATTGGTATTTGGCACGTGAACATGACATCATCTTAGGGCTTTCTTAATCCCCTTTCTCCCATCCCACCCCTTCCTCCATCGCTTGGACCCTTCTCCTTTTGATTTTTTAGTTTTGTACTTGTTTGTAGTAAATAATGATTATGTTCCTTGTAGGGACTTGGTACATGTACACAGCACATTACAATTCCTTTTCTTAATCCCATTTGTCTCCTCTCTTGCCCTCCTTCTTTCCTGTCTTGGCCCCCTTCCCATATGGTAAAAGTTCTATCTCACTATTTCCTATTGTTTATCTTTTATTTTGTTCTTCATTTATACTTTGAATTTTTCATAAGAGAGAAATCATGTGATATTTAAATTTGTGTGTTTGACTTATTTCACTTCTCTCTCAAGGTGCATCCATTTTCCTATGAGTGACTCAAGTTCATCCTTCTTTATGGCACAATAGGACTTTATTGTGTACAAATACCACATTTTTCTTTACCCATTCATCTTCTGATAGTCATATAGACTATTTCCAATATTTAGCTATTGTGAATTGTGAGGTTATAAACATGATATACATATATCTATTCATGGTATTCCTTATGACTTGTTAAAATAAGAAACAAATCAAGATATTGTATTCTTTCAATAGGCTGGATATCAAATGTGTTAGCCACATGATTTATTTAATTAGCAAACATTTTCTGTCACACTGATATGTGCTAGACACTACAAAATGAGTTGGGGAAGTAAAGATGAATAATTCTGGGCCCAATTACCCAGGGAACTTAACAGTCTAATGCAGATACAGATATGAAAATAAGTAACTGTGCAGCAATGTGAAGAGCAGTAATGGAATGAATCTGATAATGGCTTTGGAACTCTATGGAAGTAGAATTCACGTTATTTAAAATTTTTGAAATATATACTGTCAGGAGGAATTTGGTTACACACATATGTGCAATAGTTGCAAACACACTTGAAATGTCCTACTGGTTAGAAATATTAAAGTGTAAAGCACCTTGCAGAAACATTTTTGCATTAAGTTCACCATGGGTGAAATAACTGTCCTTGGTAAACTCAAATGCATCATCTGCAGAGAGCTCAATGACTACAAACATTCTTAGGCATGAAAAATCCCTCCAGTGTGGATCTGTTGTTATTGTTAAATAACAGCATTTCCCTGTCTTTACATTTATCTCACACTGTCTTGTTAGAGATTGCTGAAATATCACCATGTTTACAATGGAAAGAATGGATCACAAAATTTAATTGGCAGTTCTACCTTACACAGCCTTAAGGCAAAATGTTCCTGGGAATATTTCACTTTACATGTCAAAATACATATCTAGATATTTACATATAAAAATATTTATATATTTTTTTTTCTATTTCTTCCACACAGTCTTTCTGCATTGCATATGTCTAAAACTTTATCCATTTCTTTTAGGGGATTCAGTTTGTTGGAATCTGATTGTTCATAGCAAGTGTCATGATCATTAGTGTTTTAATGTCTTCTCTTTCATTGTTAATTCTATTTACTTGACTCTTCTCTCATTTATAGTCTAAATTTCTAAATTGGTCCATTTGTTTGCCTTTTCAAAAAGCCAGTTCTTAGTTTTGTTGATTATATTATTTTTCTGGAATATATTTCATTTAATTTCACTCTAAGTCAGGAGGCACTGACTTGGATTTAGTTTCTTCTTTTTCTAGCTGTTTGAGGTGTAAGTCAGGTTATTTATTTGAGATCTTCCTTCCTTCTCAATATAGATATTTATCACTGTAAACTTTGCTCTTAGTATTTATTCTGTTGTATCCCATAAGTTTTTCTATGCTGTGTTATTATTTCAGTACTCTCAAGATATTTTTAAAGTTCTCTTAATTTCCTCTTTGACCCATTGGTTGTTCAGGAATGGAGGATTCACATATTTTTGAATTTTTCTTGTTTATCTTAGGTTATTTATTCCTAGCTTTTACACCTGTGTTCAGAAAAGATGCTTGAACACCTGTGTTTAAATTATATTAGAAACCGCACAGATTATAATGATATGATTCTGGAATAAAGACAGATATTCAGATCAATGGAACATAAAAGAATTCAGAAATAAATCCACATGTACATAAGTAAATGATGTATCTATCGTACCAAAAGACACAACGGGGAAAGAATAGACTCTTCAATAAATGGTGTCAGGAACACTAGATATCCACATAGAAAAGAATGAAAATGGACTCCATCTTACACCATACATAAATTCAACTCAAAATTATTTTAATCTGAAATTTGTGAAGACTCGTAGCCTAACATGTAACCTATTCCAGAGAAAGTTCCAAATGGACTTGAGAAGAATGTACATCTGCTCCTAATCTGTAGAGCATTTTGCTAGACCACTGAGAAACACAGATGAGAAACCCTCAACAAAATTTTAACAAATCAAATTCAATACCATACACTGTGATCAAGTTGAATTTTTTCAGGTGTGCAGGGAGGTTTAAGATACACAAGTGAATAAATGCAATAAACTACTTTAAGAAGATGAAGGCTTAAAAGCCTATATCTCAATAGATGCAGGAAAAACATTTGACAGAATTTTACATTCTTTCATTATAAAAGACGCTGAACAACTGGGTACAGAAAGAATGTATCTCAGTATAAGAAAGGCCAAGTATGATAAACTAACAAAACCAGAAAGATTTTCTTCTAAGATCAAAAGCATGACAAGGATTTCCACTCTCACTACTTATTTTCGACATAATGTTGCAGAAATCTTGGAAAGAAAAACACAGAGACACAGAATTCAGATAAAATAATAAAATTTCTTCTCGCCAGCGGACAGTAATGCCAGAAGCCAGTCTGGTCCTATCTGCGCCCTCTTTGTTCAGCATTTCCCTTTTTATATCCTTTTTAGCCATTATCTCATCCCTAGTGGTCTTTGATATGTAAATACAATTCCAGTTCCTATTTATAAGTCACAGACACAAGATAGGCACATATACATTGTAAATTCACCCTGGCATGGTAACTTAGTTAGGTTAATGAAGTTACCAGTTAGAGTCAGATAATCCTCACCTTAAACAAGGAGTTGCGGGAAAAGCAAATCTTAAAAGAACACATTATTTATTTTGCTTCTACAACTACCTTAATATTCAGTCTATTAAGTTATCTAAAACTTTTCCGTATCAATATTACTAGAAGCACTAGCTGGTTCAGTTAGATAAGAACCAGAAATAAATGGCACCTAATTAAGAAAAAAAGAAGCTGAATTGTCTTTGTTTGCAAATAACGTAATTTATACATACATAGAAACCCTATGAACTAATAAACAGATTTAGTAAATGTACAGGGTATTAGATAAATATACAGAAGTCATTTGCGTCTCTGTACACTGACAATGAACTATCAGAAAGGAAACCAAGGGGCTGGGGATTTAGCTCAGTGGTTTCGCCGCCTGCTGCACAAGCACAAGGACTCGAGTTTGATCCCCGGTGCCAAAAAAAAAAAAAAAAAAAAAAGGGAAACTAAGGAATAACCTAATTTACAAAAGCATTAAAATGGATAAAATACTCAGGAAGACACTTTTTTAAATTTATTTTTTTGGAACCGGGGATTGAACTCAGGACCTTGCGCTTGCGAGGCAGGCGCCGGAACCATTGAGCTAAATCCCCAGCCCCTCAGGAAGACGCTTAACCAAAGAAGCGAAAGACTTCTACGCAGAAAACTACATAACACTGATGAAAGAAATTAGAGGAGACACGAATACATGCCAACATACACAGGTGCATTCATAGTAAATACTGTTTAAGTGTTCATACTACCCAAAGTTATATACAGATTCAACACTATCTTCAGCAAAATATTCAACATATTATTTACAGAAAAAGAGATCCTAAAATTCATATGGAACCATAGAAGATACAGAATAGATGAAGCTATGTTGAAGATGAAGAACTAAGTTGGAGGCACTATACCTCTTGCTGTCAAATTATATTAGAAAAGTCCAATAATTAAAATGAAATGATACTGAAATAAGGACATATTTAGCCCAATGGAAGAAAACAGAGTCCAGAAATAAGCCCAGATGTACATAGTTAAATGATGTATATATAGTTCCAAATGACACAATGGGGAAAGAGTAGTCTTTTCAGTAAATGGTGTTAGGAGTACTATATATTCATATAGAAAAGAATGAAACTGGAATCCATCTTACACTATATATTAAATTCAACCCAAAATGGATAAAGGCTTAAATATGACCTGAAACTGTAAAACAACTAGAAGAAAATATAGGGAAGGCGCTTCTAGGTGTTAGTATTAGATATGACTTTTTGGATATCAAACCACAAGCACAGGGAACTAGGGTAAAAATAGACAAATGAGAATATATAAAATTATAAATATTCACCACAGTAAGAAAACAGTGAAAAGAAAGGACAGACTACCTACCAAATGGAAGAAAACACAAAACTTTTGTCTGGTAAATGGTTAATATTCAATATATACAAGGAAGCCTACAATTCAACAGCAAAAAGACAAATTACTTGATTTAAAAATAGACAAAATACTTCAGCTCCTAAGATGATCAATGAATATAAAAGAGACGTAAACAAGCAGCTGGACAAATTAATCACTAAGATGATTAAGTGGGCATTTCTTAGAAGAAAACGTAAAAAGAGACAAGTTATGTGAAATGATGGTCAAAATCACTAATCATCAGGGAAATGCAAATCAAAAGCATAATTAACATCACACTTGTCAGAAGAGCTATTTTTTTTTTTGAAGCATATTAAGCTCCAGAGAGGATCTGGAGAAATTAGAACCTTTGCACTCTCTTAGTGGGAAGTTAAAATTGTGTATGAAGGATCCTCAAAAATTTAAAATAGAACTATCATATAATTCAGCAATTCCAATTTCAGGTACATACCCAGTAGAAGTGAAATCAGAATGTTGAAGAGAAATCTGCATTTTCATGATCACTGCAGCCATATATCCACAGTTCAGATATGGAACCACAAAATGTACATGAACAGATGAGTGAATAGAGAGCAAATGTGGTATATACATTGAATGGGACATTATTCAGCCTTTGCAAAAAGCTACAACATGATGAACTTTTAGGATATTATGCTAAGTGAAATAAGCCAGTGGGCATAGAATAACATATATTATATGATTCAATTTTAATGGACTATCTAAAATAGGTTAATAAGAGAAGATGGAATAGAATGGAATGGAATGGAATAAATGGAATAAATATAGTAGAATAGTGGCTTTTGAGGGCTAGGGTAAGGAAGAGTTGGGAGTTATTCCACAATAGATATAAAGTTTCAGTTCTGCAATAAAAGTGTCAGAGATCAGCTTTTCAACAGAGTGGTTATATAGCATAGCACTGGGCCCTTAAAAATCTGTTAAGTGGGTAGGTCTCATGTTAAATATTCTTAGTGCAAAATCAACAAACAAAGTGAACTAAAACACAATACAAAACACAAAGGGTCACAAGGAAATTGTTGGAGGTAATGAATGTGTTTATTATCTTGATTGAGGCTGCAATACTACAGATGTATCCATATGTCTAAACGGTACATTAAACATACAGAGTTTTGTATAACAATTATACCTTAATAAAGCTGTTATAAACATATGTATAACATACATACACAGACACACACACACCACACAGACCTATACTTACAATGCCAGAGGTTGAAGACTCTGTGTACGTTGTAAAGCTTACTATATGACATTATACTCCTAGAGTGTCTTCATACAGCATTAATGCAGTGGATTCTATATAGCCACTATTACATGACAAATGTAAAGATATTTTCCCATGTGTTATAATTTAGTATTTTATACAGATTTATAACCATGTAAGCATTGCATATGATGAATTTAAGATCTAGGAGTAAAAATACCTAATAGGCCAGCTACTTTGTTACTTGGTTTTTAAATTTTAAATGACCACCTAAATTTTGGAAAGAGGCTAAAATTTCCATTTTCCTTCATTTTAATTAATTGTACCATATTCTTAAGTTATACTTGATTTGATTGTGATAGAGTAACCCCTTAATCAAAGAAAGAATACACAGATTATGATGAGATAGATTGTTTTGGTTTATATTTAGGGTTACGTGGATCATCTCTCTATACAGATAGAAAATAAACACTTTGTTAACTAAACTCCAATGATGGTCCCACCTCGCGCTTTTAAAATAGTAGGGAGGCTTCTTGTGACTAAACAGAGAAAATCTGGTAAAGTTTGAGCCATTGTCTTCTCTGCTTCCATCTTCAGCATCGTGCACCAAGGAACGACCATTCGTAACCCTTCTGAGATCACTAGCGTGCAAGTCATATTTGCCAATGTATAGGTACAAAATATACAAATAAAGACAAAAATGTAAGAGAGGTAAATAGCAAGTAGGGAGAAAGTCACATACTTCCCCAAATTACATAATCTGTTGTTTTAAAAATATTTTACCATATATGCTAATTTACTTCATTTATACTAAAAGTTTATCTTAGTTTATTGAAAAGAGAAGTTGTGTCCTTATCTGTTTCTTTTTTGTAAGAATCTTATTGGTTTATGTCTTGTACTTAGTAACTACTTTGAAGATAATGATATATAGTGTGATGACTTGTTATTCTCTTACTATTTGGTTATGAAAACATTTTAATAAAAAGAAAAAAATTCAATTGACATAATGTCAAGTGAAGGTGTCCTGAAGGGGAGGAATTTATTGGAGTTATACGTTAGAGAAAGGGGTTTAAGTAGTTTAAATCCAATATAACTTTTGAAATCTGTTGAAAATCATTTTAAACCTTCATTATAATGATTAAAGATAACCTCAACTTAAAACATAACCTCACTTATACTGCATAGAGTATTCTTCTGAAAATACTATAGCACATATGTTATTGGAAGAAAAGAATGAGATATCATCATTTTCCCTCATTTAAAAAAGTAATACACTTTTCTGAGCTCTTGGATATGAGTTATGTCGTCTCTACTTTCCCATGATGACTGGAACCCTGAAAAAATGCAGGGGGACTATTCAAGGTGTTTGTCAAATAAAGTATATTTTAATGCTCAGTATTTAGTATCAGACTGAAAGAGATTTCTACTGCTGGAAAAACATGCACTGCTAATGTATGATTTCCTAATACATGCTAATTCTTAAAACAACAAAAAACTTTCCAAATCTATAGATTTTTGTTTTAATTCTAACTTCGTCTTCACTTTTAAATGGCATTGTGCTCACTGTTGCAAATAATATCATCTTCTAGTGACAAAGGGATGGGAACTATGCAGTTTGGGTGATTGACCACGACCTCTTTTTTTTTTTACATCATTATTTATAAATCATAAATATCCTTCTAAAACTCTAGTGAAAAATTAAAAAATTAAAGCCCTGTTCTAAAGGATCCTCCAGCCTCTTTATGGTTCAGGAGATAAAGACCACATCACAGATGCACTGAACTATCTGATATTTGCACCTGTGGAATAGGTCTCATGGGCAGTTTCCATGGAATCCAACAACTTTAACACAATGGCTACTTTCATGTTCTCTGGCCCTTATTAGGCAGGTTCTCTTCTTACTGCTAATAAAACCATGAGGAGATGAACACATAGTGGCAGCATTAAAATGACAAATAATTTATGCTTACTCCTCCCAGACCTGAGTACAGACAAACGTAAATATATTCAGCAGCCCCTAAATAGGGCTTATATTTTTGCTGGCATTCTGTTAGTTCCATTTTTATGCTGAGCTCTTCAACAGCAAAATCTTTTTTTTTTTTTGGTACAAGGGATCAAACTTGGGACCTTGCGCTTGCGCAGCAGGTGGTGAAACCACTGAGCTAAATCCCTGGCCCTTCAACAGCAAAATTTTAAAAGTATTTTGTTTGAAGTAGATTGTGAGATGGCATTAAAGAGTGATTTCTTTTAAAGAAGCTTATGTACGGAACCCTGCACACTTCATGAGTGCAGTGTTTTCATCTGCAAATACTTTAGGTGGGAGTAATGACAATGGCATTCCTGGATCAGAATCAAACAACTGCTTTGGTTCTCAGTCACTATTGAGCTACTTATTCTAACGTAGGGTTCTACTTCCAGTTTTGGCATTCAATGCAGAAGTCAAGAAGGAAGAGGGCTGGAGGATTAATGTGTGGTTTGGAAAAGAATTAGATGCACACATGACTTCCACTCTCCAATATGGAAATACTCTGTTTTATAGCTGTGCTTTCTTGAACAGGGCCAATATTCTTTTAGTTCAAGTCCTATGCATGTGTTAACTTGTTCTCATTCATGCTTTTTATCCTGCAAACTCACTCAACCTTCCCATCACTCATAAGTGTCCTCCTTCTGCTTTCCCCTGGGCACCATCCTCTCCAAGACACTGACCATCACCCCTCTGGTCCTAGTTGGGTGGCATCCTACGGGTTACAGTGCACAGTAAGCACACACTACATTGCCCTGTGGTTGCTCTTGGACTCATCTGCTTCATTTTTGGAGACTGAAAAATATCTTGATAACAGAACCTGGAGCCTTTGGGATAGTCATTGTTGCTTCTCTTGTGCTTAACAGGTGAATGTGAGGAGGACCTTACCATGGGATCCATAGGAGGAAGGAAAAATTGTAAGCAAGAAAGCCTAGGTTTTGAGAATGTTTGTGTTATGGTTTTCAATCTTCATCAAATAATTACTTTATGATAACTATGTATAGGTTTTATATAAAATCTAAAAATAGATACATGTAAATTGTCAGTTGTAGAATTAGATAGAAACTCCTATTAGAACTCAATTCAATGACTCTTCTTCCATTTTTAGCTTCTGTGATATGTATCACCTCATCTGTACAAAGTCTTTGGGATGGAGAAGGGGAAATTCACTAGACAGTATGGTAAAAAATTAGTTTCTTTAGAGGGGGAAATAGATGGAAGAAAAATATTAATTTTGTTTGATGCTGAAGAAATGCTTAACTGTGTAAGTTATATGCAAAAATCACTTAGGAAGGTTCACCTGTATAAAAATTCAAAGTGCAATTTTCTCAAGGTCATTAGATTATTGATATTCTGAAACACTTGCAAGGTTTGGTAGAAAACAAACTACTGGTAGCTATGGCTTTATTTTTTATTATGGCTGCATAACATAAGAATTCACATATATTTCACTACATTATTTTTAAGACAAGGAGATCCAATTAGAGAAAAAAATCCTAAGACTATTGCTCCTTTTCTGAAGCAGAATCACTGAGAAATTTTGTCTTTTCTCAAAATTTTAAACTAAAGAATGGCACTGTTGCTGTTTGTAGATGTATAAATTTACATTCCAGACCATGTTACTTTTCATTGCTTCTGTTGAAGTTGCAGATAAAACTACAGATACAGCTTCTTGATTGTCAAAGCACATTCGTAATTGAGCTCTGTATTGAATACTTTCTTTTAAGTCAGGCAAACTTTAAAGAAGAACAAAGGGCAAGTGGAAGTCACACACAAAGCTTCCCAAAATACAAGTCCAGATAGATTTTCAATAATTTAAATGGCCAATTTGAATAAAATTTTATATTAGTTAAATCCTCTGATTGTTCATTATAGTCTTTAATCAAATCATAAGTCATCCTAAAAGGGACTATAACATGTGCCACATGCTTTATTCTAAGTTATAAATGTATAATTTTCAGTTAATTTTAAAAACCCCTCTGGATGGAAGCCTATTCATCACTGAAATTTCAAAACTGAATTAACCAAATATGCTTTAGCACATAAAGAACAAAGGAATATAATGAATAACCAAATCCTAGAAAGTGGAAAAAAGACAGATTGTCTTTTTAAGGTCAAGATGGCACATGCCAGGCAGTGTACCTGAATGAATTCATTCCTTCATTTCATTCTCAATGTGGTACCATTAACTGTTCACAATGTTCAGTCCTTCTGAGCCAAGGTGAGCTCAGGATGCTTTTCCACACAGAGCTCCAAGTAGCCATGGCCAGTCTTCTGAATCAACAATACTAAATGCTATCTTTCTTTTTAGATGTGCTTGGTGTTCTTGCTGGGATCATTACTCAGTAATGTCTTAGACTCTGGGAAGGGATCAGAGGTCGTCTGGTTGGAAACAGTTGCTGCACAGTCATCCACAAAATGTATAAAACTGTTTAAAACCTTTAGAAGCGGTGACTCGGTAACATCCAAAACACCTTAGAGTGACTCTTAGGCTAGAAAATTGCTTCTTATGTTGATCTCATATATGTTTTTCTGTAATATTTTCATGGAACAAATCTAATTCCTTAGAAAGGATGGACTTTAAATTTTTAACATGAGTTATTTTATGATTTCTCCTCCTCGTCTTGTTTTTTGCCAAAAATATATTTCAGTAATTCAATAATGCCTTTTACAGCATAGTTCCCAGGCCCCTCATGTATAAAAAGAAAGATAATTATTCTTTTAAAATATTAGTTACAATTAATATTTTAACTATCATGGTCTTCAACTGGTAGACTCCATTTTTCTTTCTTTCTTTCTTTTTTTTTTTTTGGTACCGGAAATTGAGCTCAGGTCCAGCAGGCGGCGAAACCACTGAGCTAAACCCCGGCCCTAGACTCCATTTTTAATCAGAAAAAAGACAAAAGATAAAGATGGAATTATGTGAATTCTCTGCAATTAGAGATACCTAAAGTTTTAAAAAAATTATATCATTAAATTTTAAAAATTACATCTTATTTTTGTTTAGTAATATGCATTTCAAATGCTTCACAAAGCTGTACCTCTGGGAAGCACAGAATATATATCATGTCTCGGTGAAGTGGGGACATTGGGTAAAATAACATCATTTTTGTTCCCTATACTGAAGCATTTCTATGTGCAAACTGTATTTTTTGCTAAACTGGAAAACCAGAGATTTGTGTGTGTCCTCTTTCCACCCCATTTATTTGTTTTGTTTTTTTTTTAACCATAAAGGTAGAATGGTTTCATATCTACTGTATAAGAATTTTGCTATTTACATCCTTCAACCACAAATTGAGTATCCACTTTTTATTCGAATGATTACAAAGATATACAGATATAGGGACACAAATGTGTGAATATGTGTTTGTGCAGATGTCTGTGCTCTATGACCTGCCTTAATAACTTTTTTAAGAGAATAAGACATAATAATAACATTATCATGTGGGGAGTGGGAAATGCAGATTCTGATTTCCATTCTTTCATGTATCTTGAGTGATTATCTTTGCTTCTACAGATTTCCTTTTTCTCAGCAGTAAAATAAAGGAGCTGAACTTTTAACCCAAAATTTTATGATTTATGAGTAACTATTTCCAAGTTCTAATTTGGAACATAATCAGTTATTATATATTCTACATTCACCCTCATATCTAGTTCAGTCCTTGATATCTAAGGAATTGGAGTAGGAGACATTTTTCAATTAAGAAAGATTTGTCATTTATGTATATTTCTCATTAGTCACAAAGAAAGCCCAGTAGCCTAACTCACTATCTAAAAATGATTATATCTTAATTTATACAGAAATTCAAAATATCTAGAAAGTGAAGAAAACCAGTAGAAGTCACATTTTTGTGGCACTAAGATGTCCCACTATATATTCGCTGATAATGTTAAAACTATCCCTTTGATTCCCCTACAAGGTAGCAGCCAGAACTGACTTAAAGGTGCTAAGGATCTGTCTCAAGTAGCTTTTGGAGAAAAGGATTTGGTATATAAATCGGATAGTTTATATACTCATATTATAAAGCACAAGTGATCAACTGCTGAAGAACACTGTGAAGTCTTCACAAAAAGGCTCTGAGTTCTCAGAGTCCACAGTGTCAGGCCAAGTGTAGACACTCAAACTGTTTCTGTGAGTGAATACTGACTTGGTTATATGCACCTCGCTGCCTTCTCTGGGGCTCACAATTTCAGAGCCTGAAGAACAGACCCTGGGAGGATGAAATTGTCTTTAGATGGCACTACACTTAGGACCGTCCCTTTTTGCTTGAGTTCTAGAAGTAGTTTAGCTCAAAGGAGTATGTGTTATTTTGCTCTACTATTTTTTCTAACCTGAAGAAATAACAAGATATTGTAACAGAATACATGAGCTGTATAGTATTTATAATAGAGAAAGAAGAACAATCGTGGAAATTACTTCTGATATCCTTTCTAGTAAATACAGTGAAACAACATTAAGGAACAGGTCTATAAACATTTACATACCTATGAACAGCATGGGGTGAACAATTAGATAATAAGGCTGTACAAATTCAGTTTAAAAATATAATTACAAGATTAGACCATGAATATCTATAATGGATTTTATAATATATCGTGATTTTACGGTATTTGATGGAGTGTCTCATAAAATTTTATTCACAAAAATAATTTATTCTGTCTATTCTAATTCAGTGAGCACCATCTGAGAAACTAGACTTGATCATGTGTAGGAAAAAGATTAATAGAAAATAACAAAGGTTGGAAAAAAACCCAAGGAATTCAGTTTCAAAAAATCTAATAAAATACCTCAAACATTCAGCTTTGTTTAACCCTTTGCTGATTCATGTAAATGTTCCTTTAGTGAGTAAATCAGGATGTTCAGGAAGATGAAAGGATGTTTATTCTCATTTCTAATAGTGCCTGTCTTATAGTAGGCATTCTAAAGACATTGACTTAATACATAATTAGGGACAGTGGTAAACATGAGGTGAACACAGAGGGACAGTGGTAAACACGAAGGTTAAGTGATTTGCCCACGGCCAAACGCCTGGTAAGCATTAGCGATCAGTAGGTGTAAAATACATGAGATGCTTCAGGCTGCTGATGATATAACAAGGGGTGTTAGCTGAAAATTCCTGGTGTCTAGTGATGTCATAGCTATCATAATATCGTGACACAATGCCTTACTCACATGTTTGTAGTGATGCTGGTACAGAGAAGCCTACTGTGCTTCCAGTCATATAAAAACATAGCTTGTACAATTAAGTATTAGTACCTAATACTTAAAAATAATAAAGAACTAGGTTATTGTTTTATGTATTTATTATATTATAATTTATTTTAGAATATACTTCTTATAGTTATTTTTAAAATACTTTAAAACAGCGTGCCATGTGCTATGGCTTGGATAAGTGTCCTCCAATGGGCTATGTGTGAAAGGGTCAGTCTCCAGCCTATGGTGTCATTGGCAGGTTGTGGGACCAATGGCATACTTGAGGTTCACTGTTGACCAAAATACAGTTATGTGGTAGAAGACTGTTTATATACATATTAAAGAATTTAAAGAACAGTGTTAGAAAATAAGAGAACAACAAAATCACAGCACTACTTAGCACTGTCATTTGCAGGAAATATAGTTAATTGTGCATTATTCTGTCATGTGTAATGATGCCACTTGAGTGATTCTTCAAACCTAACATAAATATGCAAGACTTTCCATCAAGCTATTAAATTTCCTCATTCATTTCTGTGGTTAGTTAACCCTGACTACAGATTTTATCTCGGGGTTCTCCAGCATGTTCTCTTTGTGGAAACAACAAAGAGAACTGATGGTTCATTTTTAGTGCCAATTCTCTCTGAACTAAGAGTCTTGAAATTTAAAAATCCTTCTTCATTGCAAATTGGCAGAGGAAAGATTAATGGTTAAACCACATGCCATGCATTTCATTAGTTTATTACTTTCAAAGCCATGTGAGGATTCACCATTAAGATAACACATCACAAAAAATGGGCACAAAGATCAAAATTTGGCATTTTTCTAAAGATGAGCATCACTTAGCCCACATTTATTTAGGTATTTGTGCAAATGTCAAAATTCTTCAATGCTTTGTCTGTGAAGTCTCTGAATCATGCCTAATATCACAAACTAAATGAGGAGTAAACAAAGATTCCTTGTAAAGATTAATTTCAAAAAACATACCAAACAGAATGAGAACATTTCAAAGAATCCCAAGAGTATCTGGGATGTTTAGGGCATGATTAATAAATTACAACATTGTCTGTCTGAACATGGCCAGCAACTTGGTTAGTAGCAGGGATTCACATAGAAGTCAGGTGAATCTTGTAAGGCATATGCTAAATAGGGGTGACTTTAACCCCTTAGGGTTGGATGTTTTAATGCAGTGCGAAGTGGGGATTCTGAACAACATAAAGAAAGACTGTAGCAGAGGGTTCTGGTGAGACAGATAGGCTTTGAGAGCTTTGCTTCAGTGACTAAAATGAAATGGTAAAAAGGAGCCACCTTGGAAACAACACTAATCCTAATCATTTGCACGAAGTCAGGATTCCCTTGTTAAGACAAATAATTAACAACACAATTCAGTGATTCTTCAAGAACTGAAGCAACTGTATTGATTTATTCCATACAATTTTCTCTATATCCCAAATTCTGACAGTTTCCTAGGCCACTCCCCAAGGTCAATCCCATGTAGAGCATGGGAGCTGGTAGAAGGGTCTTGCTTTTTCAAGGGTAGTGGGATGGAATAGAATGGGGCAACTACCAAAGAAGGTAAATGGGGACTAAATAAGAAACCAAAGGCTAATGAGGTGAGTATATTTTAGATAGATGAAGTTACAATGTACATATAATAGCCAGTTAGAGCTCAGAAAATATTTTGGAGAAAATTTAGTGTCCCTTTTCGATCCAAGTTAGATTGATTCTGATGCTCCAGAACTAGGGGAATGAGAAGACCAATTGTTCAGAGTAGCTAAATTATTTGACTGAGGTAACACAGTGGGAGTCAAAGTGGAGACTAAGACCCAGTGTCTTAATTGCCATCTACACACTAATTGGATAACTCGCTTTCCCGAGTGGACCAATGGTGGAAGTATATATTTTACAACACACATTATTCAATTAACCTTCAGTCCTGAACGATGGGATGAACTCTGTAAAGGGACCATTAGATGATTCCCTCATGGTGAAAACATCATACTGCATGATTACCCACATTAAGATGGCTATGATAGCATTAGGTGATATAATCTTGTGGGACCACTACTGTAAATACTGTCTGTCATTGACCAAGGTATCATCTGTGGTTCATGATTGCACTCAGCTCTTTGCTGTGCATGTTAAATCTAACTGTTAAGAAAATGCTTCCAACTATGAAAACTCCAAGGAAATTGGTAGAAACATCTTTTCTTGAGAGAACTGCAAGCAAACTAGATAATGATATAAACAAACTGTGGATAAATGCTGAAATGTGAAGTTTCTTTCATCCACATTTTAGAGTACTATGGTTAACAACTGCAGAGAAAACAATTTCAGAGACGGCCCTTTTTGCCTGTAGCACTAAATAATACATTTTCCTGATGGGAGTATCAATTCTCCAGGTATGAAAAGATGAGCCGTGAAGGCTCAGCCAAGAGCAAGGATGAACTGAGGCTGTTTTTTCTGTTTTTGAAGTTGTTAATTATGGTCTTTCCCAATGCTAAATAAAACACATTTAGAAAACCCAGTGTAGATGAAGGCAAAAATGCACACAGAGCAAAGGATGAACAAGGTAATTTGTCCTGAGACTATCTCACAGAGTTCTAAAAATTCCTACTTTAACAGGCTCAATCAATAGAATTTGCTGTTTTCACTTCCTAGTGTTCTACACCACAGCCAAGCATAAATGAACAGTAAAACACAACAGCTCACCCTTGCAAAAACATCCAAATATTTTGTTTAAGTATTCTTCATTTGGATCACAAAGAGATGCCCAAATAAAGCCTAATGCTGCAAAATTTACTTCCTCTGGCAGAATTGAGCATATTTTACATTTGCTGAGCATATGAGTTTCTCATGGCAGCTGGGCAGAGAAATTATTTTGTTCTTGAAGAACTCACTCATTCATAATTCTTCTGGGAAGTTGGAAGAGTCAGTGGAATGGTTTCTAAGAATTTAATCACTGGAGAAATCGAGTACAGTCATTGTTCAATATCTGCCTAGAATTAATCTCAAGATTCTTTGTGGATACCAAAATCCCTGGATACTCAAGTCCCTATATACAATGAAGCAGAATCAACATACAACCTACACATATGCTACACCATCTCAAGGTTACTTATAATAACTACTACACCGTAAATAGTGCCAGTAATTGTTACACTGTATTGTTTAGGAGACAGTGACAAGAAAAATAGTCTGTACATGTTCAGCGCAAACATAATGTTTTTCAAGTATTTTTGATCTGAGTCTGCTTGAGTCTGCAGGTGCAGAACCAGGGAATACAGAAGGCCAACTGCACACCAGTTAAAACAAACAGGCTTGAAACCAACACATCAAACCTCAATTGTCCAGAAATCACTGAGCCAGGATACATTATTTTATTTTTTTGTAAAACTGGCAGTATTTCAGACCAGTAAATTATTTTTATATTATCAAATAACTATAGGGTATATATTATGATAAATATTTAAAAATGGATTGTATACATCTTGTTACATATGTCTATGTAGGTTTTGAGACATTACAGCACCTATGATTCAGACCAACATATAAGTATTAAGTATTTTCTGCTCAATAATAGAGATTTCCGTGCTTACTTCGGTGGCAGCACATGTACTAAAATAGAGATTGTCTCACATTTAGCCATTTTTATATCATCTGTTATATCATTAGTCAATGTATGTGTGCACATTAAACAATGTGTGTAAGGATTCAACCTTAATACATTTGATATAAATCTACACGTAAGATTTGTAAAATAAAGCTAAATGAAAAATGGTATGATATTGAGTGAAAAGAGAGGAAAAATAGTGCAGAGAAACTTTGAGGGTAAGATTTCACACAGTTCCTAAATTTGAGTTGCAAATTTTGCTACTCCAAGTTTCCTAATAGTAAAAAAAGAAAAAAAAATACTATTAGTTTAGAAGATTTGCTAGTTGTCCAGATGATCCGATTTACATTTTTTACATGAGTAACCCTATAATGCTTAGTAGACAAGAATCCTGCATTACATACAGAAACAAATTGACCTCTTCCAGTGTACAGTGAGAGGATATTCAGCTATGGTGAAAAAATCAAGATCTGCCAGCACCAGGCATTGTCCAGAGACTCTATAATACACATATCTTTTAGCTTCACTGAATGTAATTCTCCAAAGACTGATTCCTTTTCAAATTGGGCAGGTGTCTTATAGGAGGCCTTGGGTCCTGAAGTGCATCAGAAACCATTTTTCCCAAGGGCTGACTCTCCCCCGCTGGATGTCACACACTGACAGCATACTTTCTCAAGCAGGTTTATTGTAAGGTCAGAGAGGAGAGATAATGGCATCAGCAGGGCATATCCGAAAGACTGCAGAATCACCTAGTGACATGCTGCTCCTCTTCCACAAGGGATTTCAGCTTTGCATTGCCTAGGGCTTCCAGGCTCATGTGTGCTGAGCTATCTAACCCTGATTCATCTTCTGCTAACCATGTGCTGCAAATGCAGACAACCTATCTTTGCTCCTTGGGCAGGAGCAGTTATGAATATTTATTACAGCCACAATTCCGGCTTCTACGTCTGTCACTGTTGTTCATCTGCTGAAAGCCAGAGTGCAAATCACTGCAAATCTGGCATCCAATATGGCAGTCAACTGCCTTCTTGTCTTGTTTAATAAATTGTATTTCTTTCATATGAAAATGAACAGAGTTAAAATGCTCCCTGTTTTATGGGGCAGTGATTGCGTGGTACTAAGATGGGATATAAACAGAGAAACAAGGGTTGTTTGAAGGCATGTTTAGAATACTTCCTGCCATGGATTTCAAAATGGATGTGTTAATCCATGCTAATCTGGTTCAATCTTTGAAAACAATTACATTTATTTTACAACCCACCTGGCATTCTGACTAGTAGTATAAATATGCTCCATTGCTTACATATTTTCACTTTATTGTACCTGCAGGCAGAGTAAAAGCAAATAAAAAGATAATAATGCTGAATTTGATTAAAGTCACTCATGGTATATGTGCCAATCTTAGATAGATCTAGTTCAATGTCTGATTTTTAATCAAGTTTAGAGAATTATCCTTTTACAAGATAAAAAATAGTAATTGTTGTAACACACAATTGCTTTCAACAGCTCTTTGCAAAGGGGAACTACTTACTCATTTTAATCAGAAAGTTTGTCAAATTAGAAAAGTTTGTATTGCATTAACCCACTCCCTGGAAGACACTCAACTATATTACTACTTCTAAACATTAGACTGTAACATTCGTGTAGAGTTAGAATGGAGAGATGATCTCTTAGGTCCTAATTATAAAAGGTGGTCTTCAGACACCATTTGGGATTTGTTTTGCACTACTCCTTCATGTTAGTATTTGAATTCTGCTGGAGATTCAAACATACTGCAATGTTGTGGAGAAACTATTTACTACTTAAATATAGATTTTATCATCATATTAGAGTATGGTGGTTAGAGATCACAGCAATTTCTCAGGTCTTAAATGGCCTAAAGTTAACAAATGAAATGCATCATTAAGATAATCTTCAAGATTAATTTAGGATTCAAATCACTCTGGATTGACTGAGGACCTCTTATGTTCCAGATATTGTTTTAGATTCTTGGGATAGATCAGGAAACTGTAAGTTCCTTCCACTTATGAACCTCATATGTAACAGGGGTAAGAAATAACACTCACACAAAAAGTGTAAGAAGTAAATGATAAAATTATTGAAAGGTGATGCTGTGGAAAAAAAAGAAATAATGGGGTTCAGTACAGAGAATTGGAAGGAGGATATGATGCAATTTAAGTTAGGTGAGTTTGTGTGTTATATCAATTTAAAATCATTATTTTGGCCCTTCTTCAAAGGAGACTTAAGGATATTCTCTCTTCTACCGCCACATTTTAAAAATTTTCCACAGAAGACTTTAATTATTCTTTTTTGTACAATAAGTTTGAAACTCAGAAGGAAGAAATGGTATTTGAGAAGAGGTGGTAAGATAACCAACATAAAAGCTGGGATATGTGAACGCATATTATATCTTATGCTAAAGTTACCAGACCTTCTTTAGCAGTTGGGAGTAGGGAACTATCTTGCTATAGATTCAATGTTTATGTCCTCCCAAACTTCACAGATTAAAACCCTTTCCCCAGCGTGAACATATTAAGAGATGGGGCCTTTGGGAGGACCAGGCCACTAAGACATGAGTTCTCATAAATGGAATTAGTGCCTTTATAAAGGAGACCTCATAGAGAGCTTGTATCATCTTCTGCCCTATGAAGACACAACAGTAAGAAAAATGGCTCAGCCACGATGACAGGATGAGGAGTAAGAGGAGGGTAAATGTTGAAGAATGATGGGAGAAGCAGAAAAGGAAGGATGATTTAGACTTAAAACGTCTCCCTAAAGTCTCATGTATTCAGAGGTAGTTTTTGGAAGGTGATTGGATCGAGGAAGCTTATGCGCATCAGTGGACTCATCTATTAATCAGTTCAGTAGCTAAAGGAGGTGTTAGGAGGTAGGTCCTGGTTGGAGGTGGGTCATTTGAGGGATGACCTGGAATGGCATATTTTTGTCCTTGGATCCTCCGTTCTTCTCCTGCTTCCTGGCTGCCATGGGTTGAGCACATTCCCTCCCCATTCTCTTGCACCATGATTTTTCTGCCTTGATGGAAGGTGAAGAAGAACGTATTTCCTTCCATGTAGGCATTCCTTTGAGAGATATACAAACTTGGAAACAATACCTGCTACTCCATACCAACAATTGTTATTTTGCCTAAACAACAACATCTCGTTATGGAAAAATAAAAGGAAAACATTTTCCTGCCTGCAAGTATATCTGTGTGAGTAAATGAACAATCTGTTAATACCTAATCCTGAGCTTAGCCTTCAAAGTTAAGCTGAGTAAGAGGTTTTGCCTTCTTAAAAAATAAACTCCATAAATAAAATGTAAAGCTCTATATTTTGTTTTATATTTAAACTTTAATCAAGAGAACACTAGAATTCAGCCAAGAATGCAGGGTAAACCTTATGCTTAAAATTCTAAAGACACTTAAGAACATAAACTTTGGATAATAACATTGTGGTTGAAAGAATGTGAAAGAAATTGTTGAGTAGCAAGGATTTAAGGACTTGCCTATTTTATTCTAATTTATCTGTATCCACAACTCCTCGATGTATGACTCCACCTACCAGCCTCCTGCCCCATAAATCCAAAGTAAGAAGACATGCAAGAAGGCATATAAGACATTATCACATAATGGAAATAGTAAGTGCTTTCACCAGTTTCTTCCATTTTTCTCCACTGTCACCTCCTATCAGTGCCTCAGCATTCATAAATCTCTTTAGTCCTTCCTATCCAAAATTTCAGATGTACAGACTGTGTATGTTGTTTTCACTGTCATGTATTCACAGGACCTAGCACAGGCACACACTGAGGAGTACACACAGTATACACTTGAAAAGGGCCTAATACATGTCTACCATCTTATTTTTAAACAATCCAGCCTATATATCTAAATTAACTTTAATCTTCAATCTGTAACCTTGAAACAGTAGAAGTGTTCTAGTCAGGATTTAATATCCAGAGGATATCCCATTTTCCTTCTTGAGGACATTGATCCCATTGTTGAAATCTACACTAGAAAGTGGATTCATTAGCATACATGGATTTTATAGTGTTGTTGTTAGTGAAATGAATATTCAGATTAGAAGGATGTTGCACCATTATGGCCCTGGATGAGCAAAGTATCAGAACAAACTGGATACAGAAGCCACCATCTTGTAAGCAGCACTGCGCATCACTTGCCAGTACAGTCCAAAGCCACCAATGTATGGAGTCTGTCCCTTGGCTTTCCATGGGTCTGGCTAGTTCTGAAGTGTGAATACTGCTGTATACTCCCAGCATAAGGCACTCATGCAGAAACCCCTGGTATCTCCTGTGGACAGAGTGGAACTGGCCCAGGCTTACAAGAATAGGCTATATAATGTTTTTATTCCTATTTGCTAGTCAATGTATTTTTTTCCAAATTTGGCTTGGGCTTGGCTTTGAGTGTAACCATATAGAGGCCAGGTTGTGGGGCACATTTTACAATCCTCCAAAACATTTAACCTCTGTGAGCTATCAAAAGACTCTGACAATTGCTTAAGAGCCAAATTAACTCAAGTAAGTTTGAGAATACAAACATTTACCTGCTGAATGAATGATTCTTATGTACCAATTTAAAATTAGGTGAATATTGGAACTAATCTAGGTCCATTTGTTGGAAGATGGGAAAAAATAAAGGGCCAAGAATCATCTTGATTTCCCTATCTCAAATCTTTATATGCCAACATAAATATTTACATAATCAGCTTTAAATATCCATAACCAAGCTTTATATGTGGGTGTGTGTGTGTGTGTGTTATTCGGTACAGTGGACCCTTGACTTACAAACTCAAGTTGGTCAATTGAAGGCTCAGGCTCCCCTACACAGCCTTCAAAGTTTCTCTCTAGTATTTGGGCAGATCTCAGTGTCCTAAGAGAGACAATGGTCCAGGATTTTTCAAGTAGCCCCATACAGGAAAGGATATTATAATGTTTCTTCCAGAACCCTTTAAGGGTTAAATCTGTATTTGAGATCATCTGGGAGCACAAGTGGCTTGTATTTGGGGTGTAACTCAATACATTGTTCATAATTTAAAATTAAAATTCTGGTTGTAACCCAAGTTGTTCATATGTCAGGCCAGCTGTGACTCATGGATCCACTGTATTACTGTTGATTTCCTAAAATACGTTATATGGAATTTGGAGATCTTGATTATTAGGCTCTTACTTCCCACCAAAGCACAGCTTTTCAGCAATTGTTGCCTACATTTATCTCCCTGATATTTAAGGCACAGCATGCCTCTTACTAAGACTTTCTTCTGAATTGCTTATGATATAAATTAAACTGCACTTCTAGAGTTTTGAGGGTAACACCCAGAATCTCTGGGGGTATGTTCCAAATACTGAGTGAAATTATGAAATTAATTTATTTCTCAAGATCACTCTATAGTGGCTTTGTGTACCACATGTTTCTTTTTTTAATCTATACATCTAAATGATCTTCTGTCTTTTATCAGCTGTCCTGTTTAATTTCTCCTGGCCCTTTCATAATTAAGACCATGTGTTCTCTTAGAAACACTTGGTTTCTGTCAATTCTCTTTCATCCATAAGTCTGTTTCTTTTGAAGGTCACACATTTAAGCACTTATTCAAAAACCTACCAGTAAAGTGCACGTGTGTAGAATAGTATAATTATGTCACATATTTCACAGCAGTAGTTCTTAATGCCTGTGTGTCCCTTCTTAAACATATAAATTCTTCTTTATTTTCCAGGAATGAAGAACAATAAAGTAAGATTAAAGAAAATCAAGAGATGGTGCTTCTTCCCATTTTATTCAATTCCTTCATTTTATACTATTTTAAATGAACTAATGAGATAGGAAAGTAAGTTACAATCACAAATACTAAGTTTCAAATACTTAGAGACTGTAATAGTCTTAATATACATTGAACAACTGTTTTCAAATAAAATTTAACATCTCAATATTCCGAGTGTTCCTATCCTTGGAAAAATATTTTTTAAAATCTGCATTCTACCATGCTATTTTTATAAGCAGCAATAGAATGGTATTTTCCATGTTCTTTTATTACCTGCAGAGCTAACAATTAGAACGTAATCAATCTCTAAGTTTCATTCAATATATAACATGGAGTTTATTTTTCAAATGACAAATTCTGAATAGTGGAAAAGGCAAGTACCCAAAGGAAAAGGAAATAGAATTAAAAAAAAAACACACCTCTTACAGGACAAACTAATAGCTTTTGTTCCAACAAACTGTATGGCAGTAAAGATGAGTGGTCAAGACAGAAAAATGCATCATAATCAGTTGATGAGATAACTATTGGTCTACTTTTCCCATTTTCCCATAACTGAAATTTCAGGTAATGTTAATGATCTCCAGAATAGGCTGATAGCTGTTCCTCTTTTGATTATTCTGTCTTATCAAGAATAATGGCTTTGGATGGAAGCACAAAGAATTGCTGACTTAGGATACATTTTTTTATGTTTTAACTACATGACCACTCAGATTGGATTTAAGTGTTGTGGGAGAAAGTATCATGGGGATAATGATTTTTTAATATCAATCATTAGTACCTTTACTGAATTTTTCACTAATTAAATATGTATCTACTACCCATGAGGATAATTGTAAAAACAAGAGATTTGTTTATCTCAACAAGACTGTATTGTTAAAATTTGATATGCATCTTCTAGATTCTCAGACACTGTAGCTCTTGGTCCTATAGGAATCCTCAGGGATTGACTCAGGAGGGACAAACTATTGCTTTTCAGGGCCTGGTCTACAAAGGAACATGATTAATTATTAATATATGTTCAAAGTGACAGTCTCCATGCTAAATATGCTTGTATTATTTCTCAATTATATATTCATTTGTATTAATGTTCAAGTAGTTGACTAATATGTTTTATGGGACTGTACATTCACTCAAATGTATTTAAAATATTTTTCATATACTCCCTAATAGCATACATGTGGCAGGCACAAGTGCCAGGCTTTAGTGATCTGTTAACGAATACAGAAGACACAAGAACATTATAGGAAGGTATCAAGCTATTTCTCCCTTTTATTACTCACCTGTAATAACTGTAGGACTATTACAGTAAATATTAACAGCAATATTCAGAGAGCATCTCTTAGGTACCTGTCCTTGAAATTAAAAGGGTGATGTGGGGAGTCCTTGGAAGAATTTGTGCTTCCTTGGTAGAGACAGGGTCAGGGGGACTAATAATTGCAAACAATGTATTAAGAAGATCTGTAGCAGATGGTTTAACCAAGCACAGGAGCACAGCAAAAGGAACAAGCAACTGTGGGATTCTTCTGGAAGACATGAGAATATTCTAGAAAAGTATTCCTTTGGATAAGGGCACTCCAAAATGGCTTTGTCCTCGAGGTGTTGCTAGAATATTTTTTTGTGCTACCATTTTACTATTATTTCTCTTATATTTTGTAAACTGAACTTTGCACTACCAACATCTTATTCACATTCTTGATTCCTAAGGAGAAGCATTAAGAAATTGTAAAAAAATTACAGTGTAACAGAAACCCCACATGGAATATAAGTAACACAGGATTAAAACTCTTCAGTCATCATGATAACTGAACTTTTACTAAACACTGCTGGCTTTTGATGCATCTTCTGATGCCACTTGAGGCTAGGGAGTACAGCCCTAAAATTAACCTGACCTGACTGCTCCAGGGCAAACCCCACTCCTCTGTGGGGTTTGAGAATATTTCCTCCCCCTTTTCAATGTCCTATATCAGAAGTGAGGCCTTAGACAAAGAGAAGAATGTGGAAAAGTGGGGAAATGGTAGGGGAGAGACTCACCAAATTGATCAACAAAAGGGGTTATGGAGGATTGTAAGTGATATGGGTCCCAAACTCTGGAATAGCTGTGGGAGAGAAGGAACAAATAAAGGGGAATGATCCAGCTCTCAGTGTCTGTTACTGATAACTGACATACTAGGAGAAATCGAAGGGATCAGTCTTCTGGCCCAGCTCTCATTTTAACTGACCAGGAAGCCAAGAGGAAGTGCCTGCCTTTGAGGAGTTAGAGGCACTGGTTAGCACTGGTGGTGCGATCAGAAAGGAGGCATAGCACTAAACTAAAGTTAAGCTTCCACTGGTCTTGGATCCCTGGTCAGGATCTCCCACTCAAGGATTATTAATGGGTTCCAGAATATATGGGAACATTCTGACATAGTCTGAAAATTTTGTGCCTGTATAGTTACATTAATTTTTCTAGGGAAAGGGCATCTGGTTTTTAAAAGAACTCTCAAAGGGATCTATGATTGGAAATTGGTTAAATTTAGGTTGGGACTTATTGGAGAATTAGTCAAAGTATAAACTTTTATAAATATATTTGAATAAATCAGACAACTGTTACTAAAGATCCAAAAGGCTATCGTTCTTTGTTAAATTACACACCTTAATTTAGTTTACTTACAGAATATTGAGTAAATGACAAATTTCTCTTCAAATTATATACTATATTTAAGTGGTCCAAAAAACTTTATGTCAGAATTAGGTCTGAAGATACAATTTAAAAAGTAAAAGTATCATATTATATTTTACCAAATTTAAAGTTTATTTTTTTTTTAGATGTTTGAGAGTGGTTTTCTTTTATTTTTCAGTGAGCATGACTTCAGGCCAGTCCTATTCTAAATGGCTGCCTTCTTTGTTTGCTAGTGACAGGAGTTTGTGATATTATTCTCATCGCTGGTGTAATTGTACAACTTTAACTAATACATTTAAAGTGAAAAACTACTTCAACTAGTTTTTAATTTAAAAACCCTGACCCTCTCTTGAAACCCTTAGTGTCACTGGGACCGATTCTTAGCTTCCTCGTGGTCTTTGCTCAGTGATTGCTTTCTTAGGCTCCATAGTGGGAGGCAAACAATTACTCTGCAGACTGACTTTTGCCTGTGTCAAATGATAACAGTTTTCAAAGTCTTTCTTGTATGTTTGGAATGTGAACTGTGTAGGGGGTGTGTGTGTGTGTGTGTGTGTGTGTGTGTGTGTGTAGAGATTCATTGGGTTTGGGACTCAGTTCACTTCTAGGTTTCTACAAGAAAGTACTTACTTTAAAGTCAAAATCCCTCCTCTTTGATTTACACTGACAGATTAATATAAGAAATCCTGTGAATTTCCCACAGGTCTCCTAACCCACATGGTAAATGTATTCTTACAAAGTACAAACAAATGACAGCATAATCGGCTCTGTGAGCTGCATGGATTAGATGAACTCCTCTGAACTCTTATCTAAATGAGGCAGGTTTGAATGTGGTTATATGATCACTGAGGTTTCAAACAGAAGGAAAGGCAGACCCAGAGGCTCTAGGGAGGTTGGTGGCTGGCGGCCAAGAAGTGTCAAAAGGCAGAATCGTAGGGTTCAGTGGTTATCAGAGTGTGCCCTCTTATCGGCAGCATCTGCAGCCCGGGACTTGTTAGAAATGCACATTCCCCAAACAGAACTACTGAATCAGAAGCCCCAGGGTGGGGCCCTGCACTTCGTGGTTTCACAGTCCCTTCCTGGTTCCTTTGATCTAATGAACTTTGCTGGCATGGAGGCTGGGCCTGAGGAGAGGCAGCTGGCCCCTGCCATGAGCTCGTTTGATCTATGATGACCAGCCTGACACATTTACCAAAAACGCCTGCTTGTAAATGAAATGCAGTGGGAGGAAGTGCCTTTCAGGGGCTAGTAAAGGTGGCCCCTTTGTTCAGATGTCCGCTTCTTTGACCACAGAACCTCACATCAGACCTCAGAAGGCCAGCTGGGAGCAAAGAACTAGGAGAAACTAAGAAAGAGGACTTATAGGTCTTCTCATCCTTTTTATTATGAGCAGCCAGGGTGGTCTTGTCCTTCTAATTTAGTTTCTTTCTTACCTGTACTCTGCTCACCTTTGCTTGTCTGAAGTACCCTCTTCCCTTTTGGCTTGGCCATGCATTTCTGCTAATGTCTCTTAAAAATACATGTATTAAAATACCTAAGTAACCTGGGTGATTTTTAAAAATATAAATATCTAAATTTTTGAAATAAAGAAATAATCTGTGCTAATTTATTAGTTTAATACTGATAGAGTTATTCTGTTTTCCTTTACTCCCACTCTATGGAAGAGGAGTGTTTCAAAGTCTCCCCAAGTATCAACGACAGGGAAAATGGGCTTTTACAGCTCCCAGAGTCCAACATGGACAGGGGGTTTCTTGCTTAAACTGGAAGACTCTGAGGTGGTTATTTGTAATTGTATTGAGACAAGAGGCACTGTCCCGGGTTAAGTAGATATGAGGTCAGGTTTAAACAACAGTCCTGGTTCACTACAGCTTCTATATCTTCCTCAAACTCTCTTGTGAGTTTGTTGAGTAACACCTAAAAGAATGAGTTAAAGAATTTAAGATATAATTTCAACAATTATTATCTTTGGTTTTTCAAATTACAGTTTTAGGTAGGATGTGATAATAGGCCCTGTTACATTTCAATAGTAGTGCTGTCTAATGAAGAAAATTTACCTCTCCATTACTGATCAAAATTGCCCATGATGTCCAGTATTCCAACATAGTAGCTGGGGTTGAAAACCCCTACTCTCCTCATATATTCCCTGAAAATCATTCCAGATTTTAACTATATTACATGGCAAAAGCATTTCACTTCTACACAGTTTCAGTGCTTCTGCGACTAAGATGGAGTGATTCTGTCAATCACCCATGACTGTCATTCTCACTGATTTGAAGTTCTCCTACAACTCTTCCTCATATGCTTATTTTGTAGAAGATGAGCCCTGAGAGGACAGAAGATGATGTAACCGCTGCATAAAGTAGAGGTATCTGTAAGATGTTCCCTTAGACAGAATCATGCCCTGTGAACTGTAGCACAAAGGTGGCCAAGGTGAGGAAATCAGGCAGAGAAACAGAAGCTCTCACTGCAGCTTCCCAGACACTCCTCCAACAACGCCCCAGCCAGCAGTGCCTCTAGGGGACAGCTTCAACGGAGGACCATTAACAAGGGAGCTTCTGACCTTAGCTTTATTCAGATTAAAGACCCACATAATTCATTTCCTGGCCAGACAAGCCCCCAAGAAACTTAAAATTAGGTTTGGAAGAGGAAGATAGGGAATGAATTGAACAGAAACACCCTGTAAACTCAGGACACAATTATTAAAGTGTGTAGAGCAGATGGTGATGGATTCAGCTATTGAGAAGAGTTTGGGAAAGCTGAAATCATTAGAGTAGTTTGAAAGAAGATGCACTGGTTTGACATGCTTTAAGTAAAACGAATGGTTTCCCAGTCTGGGAACATAAATTCAAATCTCCATAGCATAAATACATCAACTCTACTGCATAACATATGAGGTGGTTCAGAACTTGGCCCTATCCAGACTTTCAATAATTATACCTGTCGGCATTTTCTCCATTTTCCTCACCTGCCAATCCATCCCTGTTCTGTAAGGTTTAGCGGAACCATTATTTTTTAAACAAGCTAAGTCCCTTTATTGTATCATTTCTTTGCTTTTACCACACTCTCAGCTTATGACGCACAACCTGGCCTGAATCCCTGATTAATCTCTTTTTACATTTTAGGATCCATTTCAAGAAACCTCCCATGCAAAGCCCTCTCCGATCCCATTAGGTAATATTAATCATTGCCACTTTGGCATAGTATTTTCAACATGTAGAGCTTGACTTACTGTGATTGTCAGGATGATGTGGTCAACTATTTATGCATCTTCTCTTGCAACCCTGGGAAGCCTATGAAGAGGTCACATTTTATTCATATTTTTATGCTCACAGCCAGATGTGGAAGAACGCTGTTCATTGGACACTAATATTTACTGAATATTGTTGAAGAAAAATCCTTTCACATAATTAATGATCTTAATATTCATTTTTATAGGAACTCTTTAATAAGAAATATGAATTTTTAAATTCTGAGAAGTTCTAGAAATTCTAGAAAGTTCTTTCTACAGTTTGCATCATCATAGCATCTGAAATTCTATGCAGCAAAACTAAAGGATGAGAAAAAAATATCTCCTTCAACCTGTATTGAATATGGAATGGAATCTGTGCGAGACGCTTTTTTTTTTTTTGGTACCGGGGATCGAACTCAGGTCCTTGCGCTTGCGCAGCAGGTGGCAAAACCACTGAGCTAAATTCCCGGCCCCTGTGCGAGACTCTTAAAGAACAATAATATCCTCTAAAAAAAGAGTCCTTTAATTTCACACAATTGTGCATTGTTTTGTTGAGAATAGCTTTTCAAGTTTTCCTTTAAGTATGCTATTATGCTTAATGTACATGTTTTGAACATATGTAGCAATATGGAATTTGTAAACAGATACTTACTTTTGCAAACTACTCTGCATCATAGGAAATACAATTCAAGCTGACTGATTGCAAGAGAGAAAATCCAAAGAACAATGAATAATGCCTTAGGTACTTATGGGTATGCATGAATAAGTGACGTTTCAAATCAAACATGTACCACATCATACAAAACAACTTATCAAGCTGCTAAACTACCTTCATGTTTTCAAATATGATTTGTAGGATTGGTTGCTTAAAGTAAGATGTGAGTGAAGTAAATTTTCCAAGGTCAGATGACGGATAGGTTAAAAGAATTGTGTTGCACTAAGATTACAATGCATTTGACAACCTTATTAGTCCACAAGAAGCATGGAAGTTTTAGCAATCCTATTTATCAACGGTAAGCAGCTTATTAAAACCATTCAATTATTAAGGAAATCAATCTAGTAATATTCCATTATCTAGCTCTAAGTCCTTGAGAAAAATTTGAGAAATTAAGATATAGACTAACGAGTCTGTATGACAACTGTTTGGGTCAGAACTTAAAATGTGATTGCAGTATTTCTTGTCTTTTGTCAATAGTGACAATGCTACTCCTAGGCTTGGAGTGGATTATCCAGTGGGGATATTAGATTGGCATGGTTCAGCTTGTAACCAATAGGATACATTCACAAAACTACCAGCTGTGCATAAATACCAATTGTAGTGCTGACTGCAAAATGATTCTCACTGGCTGCTTTAAAAGAAGTGACCTCAAGGGCATAGAGGCTCTGGAACCATAATATGAATTGTAACAATGTATTAAGACCTGCCAGGAAGTATATTTTTCCTTCCTTAAGAGGAGGAATGACAGAGCTACTATAATCTTCCTGGCCTATCTCCCCTAATAGAGCAAGACAGTAGAAAAATCATGTTGTCATCTGAAGACCATCCTAGGAGCTTAGCACTCTTCCAGCAAGTCACTCAGCAGTCAGGGTCTAAATGACTGTGGACTGGTATACAATATCTTTGTCTATCTAGGAGTCTGGACTTGCTGTTGGTGGTCTTATGATATGATGACAGATCACACACTCTGCCAATAGAATACCTAGAACCCTTCTCTAACCTCTGGCTATGAACCACTACTGGTCCCTGGCCTGTTAGGAACCAGACCACATAGCAGGAAGTGAGAGTTTGGTGAGTAAGCAAAACCTCATCTGTATTTACAGCTGCTCCCCATAACTTCCAATAACACTTTTGCTCTGCCTCCTGTCAGATAAGCAGCAGCATTAGATTCTGATAGGAGTGTGAACAGTTCTTATGAGAACCTAATCCCTGATGATCTGAGGTGTAACTGGAGACTGTGATGCTAGCTCTGGCAACGCTGATATCCAAGCACATATTAACATTAGCAGAAAGGACTGACCATGTAGAGACCATAATAAATCAACTGCTTGTAGATTCACATCAAAACTCTATCAGTAAATAGCAAGTGACAATTAAGCTGCATCCTGAAGCAGGCTTTATAGTGGCAAATGAGTTGATACACTTCAGTCGTTCAGCTGTATCTGGTGGCAGGTTTTAAATCAGAATCTAATACTTATTTTGCTTGATGTGTGATCTGCTATTCAATTTATTTAGCATTTCCGTTCCTACCTCTTTCCTTGACTCAGCACTTGTCTCAGTTACAGTTTTGTTAAGCCCAAAAGCTAACCCTAGCAAACATGAGTAACTGGAAGTCTCTTAAGACTGCCAACAAACATAAAACTGCATGTAAAAGAAAATATCAAGAGTCCTTCTTAAATTATGGATTAATTGTAACAGGTGATTCACATTCTCCAATCTCACTTTGTATAATATGTGGTGATCAGCTCCAGACAAAGCCACGAAACCTTCAAAACTACTTTGCCACATGGAGACCAAGTACCCTGTATTAAAAGACTAGTCTTTGGAGTTTTTTAAAAGAAAAAAAGCACGGGCAATTGAAGAACAGAAACAATTCTTGAAGTCTACGATTTTGTCAAATGTGCCTGTACTAAAAGGATCACTCTTAGTGGCTAACTGCATTGCTAAAGTTAAGAAGCCCTGTACACTTGATGAAGAATTGATCTTGCCTGCTGTTAAGGACATTTGTCTAGAACTTTTAGGAGAGACTGTAGTTCAAAAGTGAACTGATGAAACAGCAGAGGATATTGAGGCATAATTGTTGGAGCATTAATTAGTTACCACGGTATGCAATCCAGGTTGACTAGTCTACCAATGTCGACAACACAGCAGCAATGCTTATTTTTGTGTGATACATTTTGTGGGAGCATGCGTATGAAGATTATGTGCACTTTTGTTGCACAAAACAACAGGACAGCTGGAGGACTACTCAAGTATTTGAATACATATCAGAAAACTTAACTGGCCATTTTGTATTGTATATGCATGGACAGAATGGATGTCATACCTGGATGGCTTTCTGGTTTCACAAGTAGGGTAAAAAAGATAGCTTTTGAATGTGAGTCTGTGTAATTCGTCATCCATAAACAAATGCTTGCTAGCCAAAAAAATGTCAACTGGACTTCATGTTTTCAGAATACTACCATAATTATCAATTATATTAAAATACATGTTCTTAACTCATGCTTGTTTGCACAGCTCTGTGAAAAGGTGGACGCAGAGCACACATGTCTTCTCTTATATACAGAAATGAGATGCCTTTCTAAAGGCAGATCACTGCCAGAGTTGTTGAGTTATAAGAGCTGCTCCACAGATTTCTTTCAGAAAAACAGTCATCGCTGGCACCATATTTCAGTGCCACTGAATGGATTGCAAACTTGCTTACTCATACAATATATTCAACCCACTCAAAGGACTCAGCCTGTCACTTTGGGAGAGAATAACAATGACTACTGTGTTTGTGGAAAAAGTGGCTGCATTCAAAGCCAAACTGTAACTACGGGTATGATGAGTGAATATTGAGATTTCTGATATGTTTAAAATTTTCCAGAAACTGAACCAGGTCTTCTTTCTTCCAGTTGGTGCCTGGTCAACTATCTCAGATTTCAGAAAAGTTTGAGAATTACTTCCCAAATAGAGAAGAACCCCCTAAGCTAAAATAAAATAGATAAAATATATCTGCTACCCATTTGTTAATAATCCAGGTAAATTGACTTTGTGCTAGAAAAAGATCATCTATTTAAGAATGCAGTGACTCTGGCCATAAAACTATGTTGAGACAACTTCAGATCTTCATATGTCTTGGATAAAAGTCAAGGAGGAATAGCCTAAGATTGCCACAAAAGCACTGAAAATCCTGCTTCCATTTCCACAACACTATCTTTGTGAAGCACAGTTTTCTGCAGTGATGGTAACCAAAATGAGGTTATGGAGTAGACTGGACATGAGCAACACACTTTAGGTGTCACTGTCTCCCATTATCCCTGGATGGAACTGGATAGTTGCAAAGAAACATGTTCAGGGTGACCATCAATTCTGCATTATGCTGAGTTGTATAATTATTTCACTACATATTCCATAATCATAATAATGAAAATAAAGTGTACAATATATGTAACTCCTTGAATCATTCTGAAACCATCCCCCATCCCTAGTCTGTGGGAAAATTGTCTTCCACAAAACCCTTCCCTGGTGCCAAAATGTTGGAGACAGCTGTTCTAGGATGTCAATTAGATTAAAAACATGATAATGATGCTGAATAGTGTCTGATGATGATGATGATGATACTATTGATGATGGTGTGGGAAGCACTATAGAATTTTCAAAACACTCCTAAGAATCTCATCTAATTTTCACAATAATTTGTAAGGTAGGAAGGGTATGTGTTACTAAATCCATGATATAGAGAAGAAAGGTGAAGCTAACATCACACTTTTATTCATTAACTTATTCAGAAAATATTTATTTAGTGTCCACTGTGTGATAGGAATTATTCCTGAGAATGTGTGTGTAGATAGAAATGAAATATCCCCTCCCAGTTGGTGAGATGGACCAAAATACCCAAACAAAAAATAAAAAGGTAATTAAAGTATACTATGATCAGTTAAGGAGAGTAACAGAATATGAATGGTTGGGGCAATGATCACTAAAATGGTAAATCAAGTAACAGGAAAGCCTCATTGAGATGTAGTACTGAGTGAAAACTTCAAGAGCCTGAGGGAAGCCACTGTATGAACACTGTAGGTTCAGGAGAAAGCTAGTGTCAGGTCTGAGGCAATAAGACGGCCAGGTCTGAGGAGCAGTAAGAGGCCCTGAAGAGCTGGAAGAGAATTGATATCTTTTTATCACACATCTTGTTTGTTCAGTCAGAGCCCAGGTCATCTAGGCAAATAATGTGTTATAACCCTAGTGTGTCCAATGCCTTCAACCCATCCAAGCTACTCTTCAATCGGCCAACTATTGTTCATAATTATCAATGAATCAATCTGTGATAGGAAAAGCCCTCTACTAGGGTCATGGAGAGGATAAAGACTACAATGATGATGAAGCCTTCTTTATATACTTAAGGGCCAGACAGGAGCAAAGAAGACAAAGACAGTGGGGATACAGCCCCCAAAAGTAGACTGACAGAGAACAAGAGCCTGTACCATTCTAGAACAATGTAAGGGCCATGGGTCCAGGATCAGAGGAGGTAGAAAGAAAATAGCCAGCAGATGTCAAGTGAGAAGCCAGGTTTCCCGTTGTCAGCTGGATTATCCCTTCCATCCCTGCCTCACCCACCTCCAACACTCCACCTCCAACTTGGGCCAGACCAAATGGCATTTTTTACCTAGTCCCTTACCAAGCTCTGGGTATTTTGGGATTTTTCTTTCTTCATTTTTTTTTTTTTTTTCTTAATCCCACTGCACCTATCCCAGTCCATGCTTAGAGAAAATGGCTAATGAAGATTTAGTAAGTTAATGAATTACTTTAAAAACTGATAAGTGAAAATTTCTCAAAGAGAAAGCAAGTGACACTTATTCATCCTTAACTGATTTCTGCTTTTTTTATTTGCAAGTCAGGTTTTTCCTATGTCACCCAACACTAACTTCACTTATGCTGGTTTCTGATTTCTGTGCCTCTAGTATTATGGAAAAATCAATGCCATTTCTTAATCAACTGCTATTTTTGACATCATCATTTGATCCTTATGGCTCTTCCCAAGACTGCAAAAATATATTTATAACTCTTTGTTCTTACACTCAATACTGTTTTTCTTGTTACAGATCCTTCCTGTATTTTTGTGCCTGCTGGTATGAAAAAGTTCCACATCTTTTCCTTTTTCCTTCATTAATGGTTGCCATGTTTTCCCCATGGCTCTCATATCTTTCTCTTCCTATAGGGACACTAACCAAATAAACATTACCGTTTCTTCTTGTGAAAATATTTTAATCATGCATTAAATTTTTTTAAAGTTCTTTTTCCAGAGGAAAAAAAATTAAAACAGTTTTTGAAAAGTGTGATTTCTTTTCATATTTGAAACAAATCTGTGAAATACATGTTTATTTTGCAAAGGCTTTAATTTGGAGCTTCTCAACCAGTTGCAGACTGGGAGTCAGATGTTGTGTGATTTGGGCAAACACTTGAACTCAGAAGATGGTTTGTTTTTGGAGTTGTTGAGAATGAAATACAGAAATGTTGGTAGACAGTATGTTATGTACCTGTTCAGGGTTGGTATTTTACTGGCATCTGGTATGATAATTAAAAAGCCTTTCAAGTCGTATTGATTAAATCTGTTTGTCAAAGACCATTTACACCTTGCAAAACAGTTTTATGTATTACAATGAATATTTGTAGTGGCTACATTGGCATGTGCCCAGCAACATTTGCAATTTAAGTGGAAATACCTCAACCCACATTATTCCTAAAAGCATTGTGTATTTGCCATAGCTGGATCACAAAGACCCTTGATATTTTTTACATACTTCTCTTCTTGCTTACTTTTCAGCTTCTGTAGGTAAAAGATTACAGAATACAGATTTAATTTCTTGTCCCTTCCTAGAAAAGAAATCAGAAAGACATCAGAAAGAAAGAAAAGGGGGATCATTGCTGATTGTGTGGTTCTGAACTCATTTTTTTGGATACTGGGAATCAAACTCAGGACCTTGCACCTGCAAGGCAGGTGCAGTGCTACTGAGCTAAATCCCTGGCCCCATGAACTCGTTTTTTACATAGTGTATTCAACAAACTGGTTTTGAATAAAGGCCAACGTCTCACACCAGTCTGTTCACCTCCATCTCAGCACAGTAGGAAGACCCATGTATTCAAATATTTTAGTAATATTTAACTCTTCATGTTATTTGTAAATTTGTGGATTTTAGCCATTACTTCAGCTGTTTCTTAATTTTACTGATCTTTGACATTATTAAAAATATTCATTATTTTTAAAATGTCCACTATCAAAGTCAGGTGGACCTATCGAGAGCTCAGAAATAAAGGACTCTTAATTAGAATTTCACAATCATTAATACCACTCAAATAGCTTAATGATATCATACTCAGGATCTATAAAACCACTGCAGGATTTATGTTATTTTCTCATTTTTATCTCTATGAACTGCAATATTTAAACTCTCAGTGGTGGCTAACCATAGTTACTACTTACCACAAACTTGTACCACTCATTTTACACACATTACTAGTCCTGACAACTAAGAGAGGCAGATAACTTATAACTAATAAAACAAGATTGAGAAATCTTAAGCAACAAAAGGCATGCAGAGCAGGTTTACTTCAATGCAAACTCACTGAAAACTAGACTAACATAACACACGGAATCATAAACACTGGAAAAGAATATAGTAAAAGAGAAATACAAAAAGTAGAAAATGAGATGATTCCAGGGATAAGAAATAATAATAAAAATTTCATGTTATAAAAAATGAAGGTGTGCCGTGTTGGCTGTCACGTGGGTTAAAGCATGGAAGGACAAAGGATTGTTCATGATAAGTAAAATTCCCATTAGATTAAGGCAAATCAGTTGCTTGAGAGCTAGATTTCCCTGACTCTTCTCTGAATCCTTATGCACTTATCTTGCGCTATACACTGGAACACAGGGCATGCTCGTGCAAGCCCAATAGCGAGCTCAACCCAGATGAATCTTGCAAAACCCTTTAATACGGTGTCTAGTAACAGTCCAGAGTATAATTTTGTAAAAGCAATTCTACTATAACATTCAAAACAATGTAACTCAGGCCCTGGGGCTATAATTGAAAGACATCTTAGAACCAAGACAAAAGGATGGATAGCCTATATGTAACATGTTGTAAATGTTATTTTTTTGATATGAATAGGAGATGGAGATCAGTTTGTTGTCTGTGAGTCACAGCAGATATATTTTCTTTGGCAGTCCTCTGTGTGGAGGGCAGAGTTGTGGGAAGTGTAGGCTATTGGTGATAACACGGCCTTTTTGTCAGACCAGCCTTGCAGTGTGTCCTCGCTATGCCCTGACTGATGGTGCGATCTTGACCTCTCTGACTCACTTTTCTCCTCTGTAAGTGGGAACAATAAATGCATCCATGCCTTGGATTGTATTGGTGATTATATAAAATAATGCATGAAAAAGCTTATTGCTGCTAATATCCATAATGCTATTGACGCTCTTTTCTGAAATAAGGCCTGCAGGAGGTTTTGCTTGAGGGAATGTGGGCAAGGTCCTGGAAGAGACAATATTTGAGGAGAGTGCTGTTTTCCTGGATACTTCATGAACATTGGAGGCTGCAGATTTCCACACAACCAGTAAGTGGCCAAATTCAGGTCACATTGTAGGTTTGTCTAAAACC
The DNA here is from genome assembly GCF_000247695.1 of Heterocephalus glaber. The sequence goes on along the minus strand of NW_004624879.1, from coordinate 872,749 downwards.
CAAATCTTCTCCCCTCGTTCTCATTCTCCACCTATTTAAAACATTTTCACTGTATTAAGACAGGTTCATTCCCTAATGGGCTCTACCTATTTCTAAATTTAGGTAGAAGTGATTTCTAAATTTAGCTACCTATTTATTATTTCTAAATTCTGCAAGATATATTGTCTTCGTTTATTTTAACCCAGTTATCACAAAGCACAGGTTTTCAGGTACATGTTATATACTAGCAGATGGACAAGAGGAGAAATGATATCTACAAACACTTGGTCATCTTAGCATTTATTTAATTTTCTTAAATTAAAAAGAAATTATGTTTTTAAGTTCCAAGAAGCTAAATTATCCAAATGTTAGCAAAACATTTACATTTGGTATGTGCATTTAACAAGCAATTTCCTATTCCCCAAATATTTATTTTTGGCATCCTGCTTGTTTTTTATGGCCTATCTACTCTATTTGAAATCTGCTCAATTTATACAATCAGTAAATTACTTTGCCATAATTGCTGTAATTACAGTCCTATTCATATGCTCATACTTATTTCTCAGAATTCTATGATAGGAAAACATTTGTGATGAAGTCTGGATACAACATGAATGATTAGGAAACAATGAAAATGTTTCTCTAACATTCAAAAATATCATTTAATGGTAAGCAAACCTGTACTTATCTGCTGCAGTAACAGAGGCTATTCATAATTCAATGTGTGTCTCACTCTTACATTTAGTGTACTAGGAAGTTTTCTGAGTTATCTAAGAATATCCTAGTTTAAAAAGATCTTCATATAATACTAAAGATGAGGGCTAGAAAAAAAGCTGTAGTCAATTCAGTTAAAAATAGCAAAATGACTAACTGAGCCTATGGTACACACTTATAATCCCAGCATCCCGGGAGGCTGAGGCAGGAGGATTACAAATTCAAGCCCAGCCTGCACAACTTAGCAATATAGCGAGACCCTATCTCAAAAACTAACTAACTAAATAAATAAAAATAAAAAGATCTTGAGACGTAGCTCAGTACAAAAGTCCTGGTTCAGTCCCTAGACATTGGGAGGGGGGGCTCAAAATGATTAAGAGGAACAATAAAAAAAAAAGTTTTACACCATTTGTCATCTATCAGACTAGAAAAATTAAAAACTCTGATAATACCTTCTGTTGTAGAAGTTGTGGGAAAACAGACATTTTTGCATGTGGCTGGTAAGAAAGCAGATTGGCATGAATCTTGTGGAGCAAACATGTCACTATTTAACAACATCATCTATATACTTAGCTTTTGATGCAGCAATCCACTTGTAGAAAACTACTCTAAAATACATCCCTAACAACACAACATGTTTATTAAGTTAACCCCTATAGGATTGCTTGTAATAGAAAACTTTAGAAACAATAATGATCACTTACTTTCAACGAAGGAATATTATGGAGCTGTGAGGAAGATCTCTCTAAGCTGATATGCAGTGATTATCACAAATAAGTGAAAACAGCAAACTGTGAAAGTACTTGTGTAGTGTGCTATTCTCACTGTTCAAAAAAGCAAATATAAGAAAATACACATTTCTCTGTTCATTTGTACAACCACAAACTAAAGAGATCAATTGACCTGCAGGTGGTGAGTCAGAAGAGGGTAGAAAGAAGAGGAGATGGTCTTGGTTGGTCCAGAGATGCAGAGAGAGATACTTGTAAAAATATAATAGTTTTCTATAGTTCTGACACTTAGAACTATAGTAATGTTTCATATATGTCTCCCAAAAGAGCAAATAAGAAAGAACAAAAGAATGAAAGAAAGAAAGAGAATTAAAGTAGGATGCAGAAAACCTAAAATGAAACATGCACAGCAAAAAGTAAAGCTAATTCTATTACCAATAAATATCAAGGAATTAAGATAGGGAAAAAAAGAACTTCTCCAGTAACTTCAACAAGTTGTATTTTGACTGGATACTACAATACTAAAGACAAAGCAAACTGTACTCCACTACTGTACTTTAGCTAGTAAATATGTTTCTGAAAGGAAAATGACCTAACAACTCTAACTTACACGTATACGTGATTGAAAAAAATGTGTTAATATAAATCGTGAGAGCCGGGTTTCTCACTGTTGGAAGAACATGTTGCAGAAAAGAAAAGAGCGAAGACTGGAATTGCCTTCATGAAATTGAACTGGCATGAATGTGAAATCATGGAAATCTATATATTATACATAATATATATTTTATACATACACATGGACACATATATACATAATATATATGGAAATTATATATATATATATATATAATTGTGAGTGTTTGTGGATTGACATACATACATTTCCCAGCTCTGTTTGCAGAGACTTTAATAGCATTGACATTCTGGTGGCAATGAGCATAGCCAATGGCTAACCCTGGCTTCTCTGACATTCTCCAGTAAACAGACCTGGGGCTCTGTGGAGGTTGATTCCCGAACAGGAGTAAGAAAACTACAGAAAGATCACAGAATCGCTTGTGATGGCAAAATGAGAATGTGCTCCTAAAAGTATGGGGGCACTATCACAAAGATACACTAACTATAACGAGCTCCCAATGCACAAAATGGAACCATCTGAGCAACAAAAATTGTGATATTATGAGATTGTATCCATAGAATAAAATATTCATGAGTCCATAGTGATTACATATATATATATATATGTAATGAAATAAATATGTAGTTGGGAAGGAAAAAAATCACTGTGGGTGTAAGGATTCCAATTAATATATGTAGAAAAAAAGAGGGAAATATAAAATCATCACTATGCAACACTACAGTAATTATTAGCTGCCATGGGCAACTTCCCCTTACAGGTGCTAACTGCACAAGCAAACGCTGGAGAGGAATAGCTAGCAGCATAGACTTCAAGGGTCTTCCTGTTTTGGTCTGATTTCCAGAGTGGTAATGTATGACAGCAGAGGTTGATGTGGCTCATGGTTCTGCAGGCTGGGAAGTCCAATCCAAGAAGCTGCATCTGGTGAGACCCTTCTCGCTGTGTCACAGCACAGCAGAAAGCATCACCTGGCAAAAGACTGAGTGAGAGAGGGCAAGAGGGGGCTGAATTTGCTTTTGTAACAATCTTGCTCCCATGACAATGACATGAATCCATCCACACGGCTCTCCCTCATGACTTAAACCCCTCACATTAAGGCCCATCTGCCAACACGTTTGGACTGAGGAATAAGGTTCCAACACATAAATTTTGGTGGCCCATCACACTACTGTATACCCTACCAATGTATCACTGATAATTGCAAAAAAGACTAACTTTTAATAATGAAGAAATCCAGCACACACTAAGGAATACCAGACACTCGCAAATTGAGATACACTTTAAAACATAATCAACTAGTACTCATGAAAAGTGTCAAGGTCCTAATGCTAAGCAAAATGCGAACTGCTGTCACAGAGTAAAGAGTACTAAGGAGGCGATACTCAAGTGAAGTAAATAGGACACACGTGTAAATACTGAATAGTTTCTCTGGTGTGAGAAACTGAAAGTGTAAACAAGGACTAAAAGGTATAATAGATAATGTGAAATAGGAAGAAAAGGGGCAGAGGGGAAGGGGAAATGGGAGGGGTAGGGGATAGAAAAGAAGGGAATGGAAGTAATATGAGAAAATGAAAAATGAAAACAAAGTCTTTGTACATAGGGAGGGATGGAGGGGTTGAACAGAGGGCAGGGGAAGGGGGAAAAAATTAAGAACCAAGATAGATTATGTAAAGGTACAAATTTCCAATGGTGAATGTCATTATATTGTATACTTAAAATGTGTAAATAAAATTAATTTTTAAAAAAGAGTACTAAGGAGACCTGGCCCCTAATTGCATGTGGAATCTTGGATCAGATCCTGAAACATAAAAAAGTATCTTTAGGCATAAACTAATGATTCTAGAGTGGGACATATAGTTAATAGTTTTGTGTCAATGTTAATTTTTGAGTTTTGCTTGTTGCACTGGGGTTATGTATGATATGACACTTAGTATAAGGTGAGTGATGGGTATATGTGAACTCTGTATGAGTCTTGAAACTATTATGTAATTTGAAAATTATTTCAAAATAAATGTTAAAAACTAATTTGATTTCAGGTAGATCAAGATTGCAGAATAACCATTTATAAAATTGTTTCTCCAGCTTATTCCATGTATGTCAAGCTTAACTGTGTATATATTAAAACTCTGGTAAGAATCTTTTAATTTAGAATTTTATTCATTCAGATAAAAGCTTGGCTAAAAGTGCCTTTAAAAATGATCATTAAAAATAATTGTGTATGTTCAGGAGAAAGTTCAGATTTTTAAATGAAACAGAGAAACACACTAAGGAAAAATAACATACTAATTAAGACATTTCTTAAACCATAAAATAAAAAATCACCTGTGGTATTACCTAGCAGATAGCAGGTATCTGATGAAAAGTCAAGCCAGCACCTAAAATTAAGTCCCCCAGTGTTTGCTGGGGACAATAACTTGGCATCTGTGTCCTTGCAGTCTCAGTTAGTACAGATAGCTGTCCCTTCCCTGTAAGGCAAGTCGAGGGAGCAGAGGACTTTTTCAAGCTACCACCGAAGCTTCATGTCCGTGTTCCTCTGATAGATGGAGAAGTTTCAGATTAAAGAGCGGTTTTCATGTAAATTGACTTGGTGAATGACACATGCACTTTATCATTTTGCATTTCCAAACTGTTATTCCTACATTTTAAAACACGTAACTTTGAAAAGGATGATTTAACAAGTTTCTCATAAACACAGCAATTTGATGCCCAGTGGTCACAAACCAAAATGGGTAGGAATTGGTGTACAGCAGAATAGAACGAAGGAGATTTTTAAAAATCTAGAGGCAAGCAGGAAAAAGGATTTTAATATCTACTTCTTCCACAGGAACATTAAATGTATTCTGAAACTAACCTTCAAATTGAATTCAAAGGAAACATAATATGTAATTATTCAACAAAATTCATTGTTATATTTTAAATATTGCAAGGCTGCTATTAAATGGCTTGAAATCTTGATCTCAATACCCAAATTCTCATGTGAGTCAAGAAAAATACATGTAAATCCTCATGAAGAGACTGAAAGACTGGATGCAGCCCATAGGCTCAATCTCTGACCTGAGCCACATTCTGCAACCTGGAATTACTGTTCTTGGCCTTGACCTTTCCTCTCACTTTGTTCTGGCAGCTTTCCAAAGAGGGACAGGTGGTTTGAGGGCTTTTTCTTGGGTAACAAATCAAATAATATTTCATGTTTCTCACCTTTAATGGGCTGAGCAGAATGCATTTGACAAAAGTCACTACAGAGGTTTACAGAGGTTTGGAGAAATAATTTATACTCTAGGGCATTCTTAAATCAGTAACTTGGCAATATGAAATTGAAAAAAACAAAAACCACTGCTACTCCAAATGTTGCATGGCAAAAGTTGCATCATGTATATTTGTGTTATTCCTCGGGGAACTCAACATCTGGAAACCAATGAATAGATGACATTGATTGTTACATGTTTAGTTTCCATTGGGGCAACTGTGCCACAGTGCACAGTGGAGCGAGGGGCTACTTTCTGGTACATGGCTTTCTTGCCAATGAAGGGAATAAGGGCCCTTGGGGGCATTTCTTTTGTAAAATAAAAAAAAATTCATGCCTCAATTTTAAAAAATATTTATTAGTACATGTTTGCAGTACATAATGATTACATTCCTTGTAGGGAAGTGGTACAGGACCATAACACATCTTAAATTTTTTCTTCCAACCTCCCCCCTTTTTTCTGCTGGCATTAGGTTCATTTATCTCATATGTTTTTATAAAGTCAGTTATCATACGTTCAAATTAACAACCAGACTAATTGGCCAAAACCATACGAAACACATAAAACAATTACAGCAAATCAAGGTACACTTTTAGACATATTGTCCATGCTGGACTACAATAACTTCTCCTTTCTCTCTTTTTTTCCTATCATCTGTCTTTTATGCCTCAACTTGAAATTCAGAACTTGGTGATGGCCAGAATGAACAAAGTAACCCTAGATTTTATTCACTGAGGATTATAAAAGCCAAAACCCATAGAAAATAAATTTCCTCTTGGATTGACTGCAATTATAAAATGTTGATGTGTATGATAAATATGACCGTCAACGTAGTTACGCAGTCTGAGAAGATGTATTTGGGGAAGCAGTCGTATGTTAAGCATTTCATGTTGGCACAGTTGACATTCTAGCTGCATTTCATTGTAGAGGTGAGGGAGATGAGAGTAGGTTCATTCTGGGAGTACATATTAATGTTCAGGCTGTTAAGTGCTTATCATCTAGGGGTGATGGTGGTATAATTTCCCAGGAAAGTAATAGGCAGGCACCTGAGTAAGCCCAGGAGGGGGAATTCTGGGCACAAGTGCCAGAGTAGATTAAGAGAGTCAGCCTCAGAGCCCTTTGGGTTATGGAAACACTCTAGTGGTTCTTGGCATCCTGTGTCTTGTTCCAGGAATACAGAACACCAATATTTTCAACACCCTTTGGACAAATCTCACTCTCTCAAATCTAACAAGCCCTAAACAATTAAGGAAATCTATTTTTATCAGTCTCAAAATAGCTTCTCTATTTACAGACAGCAGCATCTTTCCCTTGGTTGCTTATCCCCTATTTATTTCCTTCTTTCCTCTATATTTAGTCACGTCTCTGTCGACATGCAGTCCTATACATTTTTACTTGCAATATGACCATGATGGCTATCTTCCTGTTTTCTTCTGAACCACACTTTGATGACCTATCTGTTCTCATTACCACTGGTCACATCCATCTGAATCCATCCTTTACTTAGCTGCCAGATTACGACTTAGATTCTGTCATTCCCTGAACTAAAGAGCCCTGTGGCTTGTCACTGCCTACAAGCGGAAAGAAAGTCAAGTATTTGGCTTGACTTTTAACGTGCTCCCCACCCCTGCCAAGCCCAGTCCTTATGAATATTACCTCCAAGGACACACCAGCAAGTATGCCCATTCAGCTTGGCTAGTTTCTCATTCACTTCTGAGCAGATCACACTTCTTCTTACTGTCCTACCCTGTCTTCCCATCCTGGTGTCACCAAGTGCTTCTTCACCTGAGCAGAGCCTTGGCTGTCTTTGCTTGGATGAGCCCTACCTCCCAAGAACTAAGTCAAATCCAGGAACAGGGACATGAAGCATCCTGCATGATAAAAAGCATCACTTTCATCGTGTCTCTTCAGTTCTTTCCAGTTACTTGTCCTTGGCTCTTTCCCTTTGGTTTCCTTTGGTTCTGGCTGTCTCTTTGATTTGAATGTTTTGGTGCCCCAATGTTTTCCTATTTGTTCATCTACTGTGTTGCTTCTTACTTCCTCATTTCCATTTCCTATTCCAATCTTTAGAGGTTATTCACTAAACCCTTGTTGCTTCTGCCCTTGGTGCTACTCTGCGGGCGTGTTTTATCCCTTGGTAATTTACATGTACTATCTAGTTTAATCCTCGCAATGTTGAGTGGTAGGTACTATTACCTCCACTTTGTTGATGACGAAAAGGAAATTTATGAAAGTTAAACATTGTTGTCCAAACCACATATGTTATAAATGGTGGAGCCTGCTGACCACAGACTAAAAATTCTGAAACCTTGAGCCAAATTAAATCTCTCCTCTTTTAAGTTGTGTATGTCAGGTATTTTTTCCCAGTAACATGGAAGCTGACTAATACAGAAGCCCACCCGGCACTGCAACCTACAGGTTAGATCACCTTGGACAGCCCACATCGCTGGCCTCAGTTTTCCTGTCTGTACAACGGAGGATCATGGTACTGATCTTAAAGGGTTCTGTCAGGATTAAATGTGTCAAGTGCCTGTTCTAAAGTGTCTTATGAATATTAGCTAGTAGTGTTACCCTAATGCTCTCCAAATGGGATACAGAATCATACAAATGGAGGAATAAAGTTTCTTACAACATAGTTTGGATATTATGGATATATACATTTGGATACTATGTTTGCAAGTGAGTAGCAAGAGAAATTTAAACATTCACTCAGGGACAAACTTGGGGAGTACATATCTGGACATTTAATCAATAAAATATAACATTAGTTTCCAGGAGTGATCAAAATATATGGTGAATGTTTAAATTTTTAAAAATGTATTACACTAAAAGACAGGTGCTTGCCATTAATTCCCCTCAAAATACATAGTCCGCATTACTTCAAACACACTTATCCTACTGTTCTTGCCACTTGCTGAAGCAGTTCTGAATAGCCTCTTTTGTGTGCTTAGGAGGTATGATCAAAAACATGGTGAATGCCGCTGTGGTGTGCCATCCTACAGAAACATGAGCTTGTAAAAACATGGTGGTGTTTTCTCATTCACTTCACTCACCAGATCTGGCACTGTGAGACTTCTGTCTGGTCTCCCAAGTCCAAATGATCATGCAGGGTAAATACTTTGAATTGATTCAGAACAGTGAGGCAGCCACACAGCACAACTAAACACAGTCAGGAGAGAGGACTTCCAGAACTGCTTCAGAAAATGGCAAGAAAGATGGGACAGTGGGATTGACAGGGAGAGGAGTTTTGGTGGGAGGGAGGGGGGAGGGTGAGGACAATATGTCTTTTACTACAGTAATATTTAAAAAATTTAAATGTTTACTATAATTTTTATCACATTTTGTACATTTTAAATTGAGTCATCAAATTCCCTTTTAAATTTAACCACAGGTATTCAATTGAAAACAGTGCAAGGCTGGCAAATGAAGATGTGGAGTTCACTTTTTGGAGTTCTCATTTAAAACCAGCTTCTATTTATGCTCCACACCCTCAAAATGTACTGTATGTTGTAGAATTATTTCAGATAGACTTTCTGAGGATTACTGATTTCAGTCCTCTCACTAGCTTGTGTCATACTCATAGGGTTTGGACTATGAACTACATTTCCATTACTATGCTCAACTCAGAAGAGTTTGGAATGGTAACCTATTTTAAAGATAGGGACTCACTTATCCATAATCAAAGAAGACACATGGACAAGTAATAAAATAGCAAGGGTTCCAATAGCCCTGACCAGGCAATTGGAGTGAATTTCGAGAAATCTCTTTCTTTGGAAACCAGTGAACTCCCTTAGGGAACAGTGACCCCGTGTCCTCTGGAGAACTAACCTCTTGAAGCTGGTGTGAAACTGTGAGACAGATCCAGGGCCAAGATAGGCTTCGGTTCGCTGGCTGATTCATTTGGCCTGGAAACCATGCCCTCTCTAACAATCCAACCACTGGGTGGCCACCGTTATTTCCAACATTCTCCCACCCCACTGACTGACTCATTCCACACAACACAAATCGTAGGCCTCTCATTAAATCAGTTAATTTCCTGAGTATTGAAATTTTAGTGGTGAATACTCCCAGGCTTACTTGACATTTAATTATCAGTGTTACCTTTCTGGAAGATTCCTGACACTTAAAGAATAAAGATGTCATAAATAAAGATAAATCCCTGTGTGGGGTATGCCATATATTCAACTACTTACTTTTCATTGCTTTTTCTATTTTCACTTTATCAGAGTGAAATATGGAATAAAAGAAATTCTTAGCATAGCAAATTATTTAAATCCATGTAAAGAAAAAATTGCTGACATATCTTTTCATAGCGTACATTTAAGCTGTTATTTGAAGGACAAGGACTATTTCATGCTCTATTTTAAATTACATTCTCTCCTTGCTATCGAATGAATGATCTATAGACAGAACACTTTTTTATAAGTTATAAGTCAAAGTTTTCATATACCATAAAGATTCTGAAGTGACTCTCATGGACATTCATGTCCATTTCTGCCTTTAGAGTAAGAAATGAAAACATACATTTGGCCATCAGAATAAATCACTGGGGCACCTCTTCTAAATTGGCTTTCAACTCTGGTTCCTGGGATGGTTGTTCATAATAAGTCGCAAAGCAATGGGATAAAGGGAATAAGATTATAAAGAAAGAGAAGTCTCTTCCATAATTGCTAAAGAAAAACACGCCTGAGGAAAGTGAAAACTCATTTCAAAAATGACTCAAACAGGAAGATGCCATCACTAGTTCTGCTCTTAAGGGCATCATGAATTAAAAGAGTTTATGGGGCAACTGGAAAAATATATATGTACATGTTATATTTTCGGAAAAGAAGTAAAGTTCTATCATTTAACACTAATAATTAAGAAATTTTAATAAAGAATTGCAACTTCACCCGCAAATGTATTCTCTGGGTTTAAATAAAAATTTTTTCACTTTAGCTGCTAATCAGGACTTTTGGATTTATCTCAATGCCTTGGGTGGTCTCTCTCTCCTTTCTTATATTAAATTGGTCACCGCAAGAAGGGCTTTATGGTTATGATGGCTATGGACTTGTTATCGCTTTGCTATGTGTGAGCAGCTATGTGGTTTAGTGTTTTCTTTAATAATCTGTGTTTTAGCTCTATTTCTACTTTTTAATTTGTAGTTTCTGAAACACAATTTCTTTTACCACATCTCCTCTTATTTTCTAAAATTGGAATTGCTAAGAATGTCATTGGGCTAATGAGTATAGTGTTTGATTTCTGCCTGGGTTTCTAAATACTTTAGACTTAATTCCATTATTTAAAAAATCACCAAGTATTTTTCTGTTGGCATACCAAAAGCCAGACACTGGTGTTAGGCTATGAACTTGGAAAACATGAAATGATAGCAAGAATAGCAACATGTCACTAAAATGAAATGTCAATGATTAAAAACAAATAACTTTTAATATATCAATCTAATTAAACTACTTGTCTATATAAAACAATAACATTGAAGTACAGATTAAAATGAAATGAAAATTTACAAATACAACGTCAGTTTTCTAACTACACTGTCATTTTGATGGGCTCTGCTTTCTCTTGACAAACTGAATCCTTCTGTTGTTACTTCTCACAGACACCGGAGAGGTTGGTCAGGCATAAAGGTATTTCAGTGAACTTCCTGTTATAAATGAAACCTTTTGTATCCTAATGAATGCTGTACTTGCAAAAAGAGCTTTTCCTCGATTCCTTAATGTTATGTTGCATTATACTATACTATACATCCCATCTTGAATATCTAGAAGATCAAATTTGTAGTAATAAGGAATAGAATAACTATAATTGGAAATTGTAGAGAAACTGAGTATCTAAGAACTAGAAATAGACTGATGGACAAGAATTGGAAATGGGGATAAAGGACACAAAAAAGCACACCCTAGACTCCTTGATTATGACATCAAGTAATTTTGGATTTGACATACATTGCTTGTTTTGGTCCATGAGCGAATTTCTTGATTCAGAACAGAAACTGTTGTCTGAACATCCCTTGTGCTGTTGTCTCAAGACCCATAAGTGTTCAGAGGTTAAAATATGTCCGCCTCTATTTCACTGAATAGCCACCCTATTATGCCACCTTTAATTCACTGAATTATGCCACCGTTAAGTCATTAATCCTATCGTAATACATAAAATACCTTCACAAACACGGAGTTCAGGAGTACATCATTTTCTAAACCTGGGTAACTGATGGCAGTGCAGCCAATGAAAAGCTGTTGGGTACCAGCCAACTGTTTTATTCTTTAATTAAAAAAATTTCTTTCACTGAGTAATTAGTACTGCTTATGCATTTTGTCTGTGTTACATGGATAACACAATACATGACACATTCCCATAAGAAATGGAAACTATTTCACCAATGATGAAAAAAGAAAGCAGAGTGTTCAGTGGCATTAGATTTCAACTGATAGAAAACTGGTTTTTTTTAAAGGTCTTTTTTGATGCTTTTAGGAAAGCACAAAAGCAAAAGCAGATCCTCTTACTAACAGATCAGATCTGAAAATAATTGCTTTGCTATTATTCCTCCATTTAGGAGTTATGTTTCTGGACTATGTTATTGAGTAGGCTCCTGGATTACATAAAGCAGAGACGAAGATGCCTTGAACACGGGTTGCTGAAGACAATTCTTAAGTTTCTCTTTTTCCTCAGTTTAAAGAAAATACATTTCCATGCTTAGGGTCTGGAGGTTTGCACAACATGGCATTTCAGGGTAAACCAGTCAGAGTCCTTATCACACTTACTATGGAATTCTGTGTAACTAAAATATTGCGTATCAGATTTATGTTATAGAATTTCACGCTTCAGAAAGTCTTTGAAAGAGTACTACTTTATCCACATGCGTGACATAGTTTCTTGTGTTTGTTTTATGTCCTTCTGAAATGCACTGGCGTATAGTCTTGCAAATGTTATAAGAGAAAACCTGAGTCTGTTTACCACAAACAATACATGTATATTTTTAAATTTTTAAATAAGGTCTACCTAACACTGTCCTCCAAATATAGAGTTGTGAATATATGAATTACCTTGAATATAAATAACTCTTGCAGGTTCTAACGCACCAACATTGTCATTTACTACATGACACTAGTCAGGTGACTGACCCAACACAGCTTCCTTGCCATTGGCTGTAATTTCCAACTTATAGCAGCTGTCACAATGAATGGATAGTGTTCAGTATCTGATTTGCTTCTGCCATCACTATTCACATAGAGTCCATTAACAACAGGAATATATGATTCTTAAATTACTGAATTACTCATACTTTGATTAAAATAATAGTCTTGCAAAGTAAAACAGAACAGCCACTTCTATATTACCTTCTATATTTCTGTCTAGTTACTACCATTTATTTCATTCCAAGGAAATACATTGAATATTGTTATTATCAAGCAGAGGCCTTCTCTGTCCTCTGCTCAAGCACCATGTAAAACCAAAGCAAGGTCCACACAGGTGCTGGATTAACTAACAAATGAAGGAGTGAATGGACAATATGCCCTGTAGGGTCTCTTGGCCTGGGTTAGATAAAGCGCCCACATTGGGTTTCATGTTTGATAGGCTTTTGCCAGTTTTCTGCCTTTGGATTATCTTTTTTAATACAATATTTTTGATAACTGGGTGCATGAAACACATTTGTTAATGGCTGCTGAAGGGACTACGAAGGCCTTTTTTCTCTAGGGGATGCTGAATAAACTGTGTTGTACTTCTGTGTTTTGGCTGTGATTCTCCTTGGAGGTCGGGTATGGAATTTTCTACCTGTGGCATTGTGTCAATACTCAAAAAGTTACAGATTCCGGAACATGTTAGATTTCAGAGTTCAGGATTGGGGATGTTCCACTTATAGCTGGTAGGATTTTTATTTTTAAAAGTTCATAGCAAAATAATAAGGGAATGATAACAGTTAATACACTGTGTATCTTTATCTTGGACTGTCTTGAAATTTAACAATTGATCAGTTTGAAAAAAAAGAAAGCCCTGAAAAATGTGATACCCTTTGTGTGTTTAGTCTTTGAGTGCCCAAGGTCTACATGAAAATGTAGACCTCCCTGCTGGCTTTCCCCTCCACTGGACAGCAGTCTTCAATCAGGGAACTCAAACACTATTTGATTAAATTACAGAAATTCTCCAAATCTCTCAGTTCAGATCAAGGGCAACGATAGTGAGAGTTGATCACAGAAAATATTCACAGGAAAAACAGATGAGCATTTGAAAAACCACCGACATTTTGATCATGCTAGACCTACTAAAATTGTAACGGACTTGGAAATATCCAGGGGGCTACATTATAGAAAGTATATGTGCTGTCACTCTTCAACATCAATTATGTTTGACAGTGTTAATTTGATACACTCATATTTAGTACTTTATTCTATACTTTCCAAGGCAGGGCTCCCCTGAGTCCCCAGACCAGGTTAAATCTCCTTGCTGAGTACATAGCCATCATCCTGGGGCTCTTTTATCCTAACACTTTATCAGAGTTCATTATAATTCACTTAACTATATTAAATTCCCTGAGGGCAAAAATGTATGTCTAGATTACTCAGTATAGTAAATTGAATTAATATGCTAAGATTATTAGTACCTTACTAACCAGGATTGCCTGAAAAGGCTACATAATTGGGACACAAACACTTCAAGGTCTTATGTTTATATTTGCCATAAGAAGCAGTCTATATCTATTTAATGATAAAAATAGAGAAATAGAATCCTTGCCTTTTGTCTCTCCAACGTTTGTCTTCCCATACTGGCAACCTCTTTTTAAAAACTCTCTCTGGTTCTCATAATTTATAAAATTTTCGATGGTATCAGATGTTTGGAGGAGGCTGTCCAATATATCCTTGACTTTAAAGTATAGGCAAGATTTATTCTATCCATATAAGTGTAATTTCTACCTTCACTTTTGTGTTTCTGTGCTAGATGTTATCTAAGCTAGATGTAATCTGCAACATGGCCTCCTGTCACAACTAGAATTCTTATCTGTGAAGTGTTGGCATCAATGCCCAACACTCACAATAACCACAGGATATCACGGAAACGAGTTCTGCCCACAAACTGTTTCCCTCTAGGAAATCTTAATTTAATGTAAATATTTTTCAAGAAAACCATTTTGCATTTAGGCAACATTCAGAAGCATGAGTGGGAAAAGTTGTGCATGAATATACAGCAACATCTGGGGTAAATGTCTGAGCCCAGACTGTCAGAATCTCAAATTAGGTTTTCCTCCCACTACATAGTTCCTGGTAGTGAGAACAGGACAGACTCTCCTCTCCTGTTCCTTCCAGGGCTGACTGGCTAGGGTGCTCATGGCTCACCCATTCAATTGGACGGCTCCACCCGTGGAGGGTGGGCTATGTTCCCTGCTGCAGAATCCCGTGTGCTCCCAGAAGGCAGGTACAGGCATCTGCCAGAGGTGAACTGAGGCTTTTAATTCTTTAGAATGGAACTACTGGTATATTCTTTAAAGTTGTCATCAACTTTTCAAATGAAAAAGGCAGAGCTCTTCCTTTTTTTACACTAGTTACTTGACCGGGATCTTTTGAGCGCTGCTTCTGCACTGGGCTCAGAGATAAACTTGCTGAAGGAGGAGGCTGAGAGATGCATTCAGAATAGACTGCTGGGTTTCTTTTCCTAAGATCAAAAGAAAACAACGAAAGCCAACCTACAGTTTTGGAAGTGAGTGAAATTCATGGAGGTTCCTTGTGGAAGCCTTAACACATTTCGCCTTACCCTTGAGCTGCCTTTCCTTTGACATGATCCAAACACTAACCGAAATCTAAAGTTATTAATTGCTTTCAATTAATTCTCAGCATTGTAAAGATCATGAAAAAATTTGCCACCAACCTTGCTATTGTTTTTATTGTTAGTTGATTGCGTGCCACTGTCAATATTTAGACGAACATATAATAACTAAAGAAAAAAATCCACAAAATGTACAAACTAAGGTGTTACGTAGCAGCAGGCAAAGATGGAAAATGCAGGTGACAGCAACAGAAGTGAAGGGCCTCTTGATGAGATGCTGGACCCTGGGAGCTATGGGCTGCAGGTGCTAACCACAGAGGGGCTGCTACATAAATAATTTTTGCGAGGTTCACAATTTGCCCACCAATCTCCGCACTGCATTCTTGAAAATTGTCCTAGTCTTACCTTGGATGCATTTGTGTGGAAAATGAGTGGGCACTTGTAGGGACTTTAAGTAATAAATGTGTGAACACATCACACTTAAATAAGTATTAGCATGGATATATTTTGTGGTCTAAGTCTGTGCTGGAGGTCAGTTCTCAATGCCTTAGCAAGAACAGGAGAAAGACAACGAGAAAAATTTTCTTGGAGATTATTAAGACCAATAAAAGAGAGAGAGAGAGGTAGGAAGAACTGACTTGAAATGTATTTATGTTGGACAAATAACAAGCTCTACCTTTTGTCAAAGTATGACCAACACACGGGAGTTTCAAATTAGAGTTTTGGAAAAGAAGCAAATTTTAGCCAATAAATTTCACATCAAATTAGCTTCTAGGAAAACACCTGACTGAAAGTATAAAGTTTTGTTTCATGTTAAAATAATCAATGACCATTGAGGGAAAGAAAGCCAGTAAGAAGTCAGTGCTGTTTTTATAAATTAAAAAGCCCATATTCTCATTCTTAGTCATTTCCTGCTCCATTTAACAAGATCCACATGACCATTTTTATCAATAAATTTCAGGCTAATAAAAGACAATACTAGGAATTACAGCAATTTCAGCCAAAAAATATAAATGATCTGTATGACTCCAGAGGCTTAATCTAGTTTAAAAATATACAAATCATTTTGGACTTCTTGATGGGATTACATTTTTATTAGCAGTATTTGGGTACCTTCTCTTTGCCACTAGGAATCTAAATCATATTCTAGAAGAAGTTTATCTTATTTTTTATTGCATTTTCCTCCAAAATCTTAGCAAACAAAAATCTTAGCAAAGAATCACATCCCTTTTGAGTTAGAAGAATGTCTTGTGAACTTTTTTTTCAAACTCCCTTGGTTTTCAAATAAAGTAACTTGAGATCTTACAAACAGATTTTGTACTCCTATTGAAGGGAGAGAGAATGGCCTTACAATTTATTCTCTCTGAAGTGATTCTGAGATTTTGTTAGATGACTTCCAATTTAATGTACCCACTCTACAAATCTCTTTAAAAAATAAACTTCAAAACCATTTTCTCCAATCTTCTTCAACAGAAAACAGTAGTTAGCCATTGAGTTACGCTGTCAAAGTGAAGGGCCTACAAGTTTACCGCATCTCTGCTTAGTAAGCTTAGGGTTTTCTGAATTTTAACACAGATCCTCTTCCTGTCCAACCCAAATCTTAGATGTCAGTAGACTTTCCTGTGCCTTCTGATTTAGAGGTTGGCATAAATGATGGGAGCCCTCTTAGGCTGAAGAATGCCACTAGTATTTTTACCTCTCTTGCTTGTCACTATAATTGCAGTAAATGCAACTGAAAGTACTTTTATTTGAAGGCCATCTGACAGAGGGGAAGAAAACACATTTACCCTTTGAAGGACCATGTATTTTCTTGGGAGAAGTCTCCCTATAAAATTTGTCCTTTTATCCTTGTCTAGCGATTTGGAAAACTTCTTTGGGCAGTGAAACCTTCCAAATGCTTGTGCAACCTAAGAACAGAGCCATGATTCACAGCATTTCCCTCAAATTCTCCCTCTTTTCTGCCTATCTTTTTTTTATTCATTAAGTTTATTGGTACATTTTAGGTATACAACATGATGACATTCATCACTGGGAATCTGTACTTTTACATGATATATCTTGGTTCTTATTTTTTCCCCCATCCCCCCTCCCACCCCTTCACTCCAACCTATTTACAAAGACTTTTTTTCCATTTTTTTTACTCCTATCTTTTGAAGACTGGAAGGCTGTTTTAAGCTTGTGTGCCTGAAGTCTCTTTTTCCCCAGAGTGAGATAGAAAATTTACTTGCTTTATCCGAAATATTAAGCTATTTTCATCTTAGAATTTTAGGGAAGAAATTGTTTTCTAACATCTGTGATTATGTTAAGGTAATACAAATCAAAGTGTGTACTGTAGACATTTTTTTTTTTACAAGATTGTTTTCTAAGTTATCCCTTCTCGCAGGAACTTTTATTATTTTCATTGGCGAGACCCACTGACTGAACATAGTTAGCTTGTGCATCTTTAATAGAAACATCCTTTGTAATATGCAAGAAAGTGTTTCTTCTTTTGCAGGACAAAAAGAAGAAAAATACAAAATTATGTCTATAATTTGCTGGAAGCTGTTTGAAGTCTACACAAGTCATCCTACCTTCTGACCTTCCCGTTAAACATCACAAGCACTTGCTGTTCTCATCTGTCCAATCTCGGATCTGTTTAAATGGCTCTTACCTATAAACAGGTTCCACTCGGTGTCCAGATCAGCTTGATTGGCCAAGCAACCCTTCATGACATTGAGGCAGTAGTTGTTGCAGGGTCTCACAGTGGGCAGTCCTCGACAGTAGGGGCAGTACAGCATCTTCATTAGTGCACGGATACACCCAGGGGTGGGGCTCACCTGTAGAACAATTAGAAAAAGAACAGGAAAATCAGAAATAAGAACAACAAAAGAGAGGAAAAAAAGAAGTTGTTTTCTACATTTAAAAAAAAAAACAAGAAGAAAACAACAGGCAAAATGGCTCTGATAAACCTCACACAGTTGAAATTATCAAGATCTTAACTTCAGAATTTTAACCCTTTTTCATTCATCTGGAAGCCAACTCCTTCCTGTTGAATACTTCTGCTCAGCAAAGTAATAATCAATTTTTGAAATGTTCCTGTCAACATTTTGATATTGATGCCATTATAATTGAGCCCTAAAACAGACACAGTTTCATTGCAACAGAACATGAAATGAGATAATGCATGTGGAAGCAATTTGCAAAGTTAAAAGCCCCATAAAAGTATAGGTATTATTAAAGTTTAATGTGACACCTTTAGAAAAGTTTCCAACTGGTTACTTGACCTTTTTTCTCAAGGAGGTTGGCAGATAGACTTCCTTTGTGCATAACTTTTTTGAAAGGATCAGTATCAACTTGTCTGAAATTTCTGAGATCCAGGCCTGTTTCAAAGCAATGGAACCCATAGGGCACCATCCTGAGGCATTTGTAGCTATACAGTCCTGGAAAATTCATTCAGAATGGACCAGTGTTGAATGTAAGCAGAAATCCTTGCAGTAATTTGAAGGAGTTACTAATCAACTGACAAATAAGCACTATTTTCCCTGAATAAGAAATGTGGTACTTCCAAGTTAATCAATTCTACAACAGTAAGGACTTTTAAAAGACTCATTAAAAATTCTAATTTGACTTTAAGACAGAAAGAATATTTAAAACAGTAGAAATCATCAATTGAAAAATACAGAAACTTTTTTCATGACTACATATTAAATTATTGTCCTGCTCGTTTGGTTGGGTTACATAATTTTGATGTTTTAGTTAAGTAACTAAATATATGTTGCTATACTTGTGTTTTAGAGTAAAGGGAAAAAAAAAACCCTCACTAAACCTAACTTTTGTCATTGGACCTTGTTAGAACTGTGGTCTTATTGGATGGACCTGGGACCATGGGTAACACCCATCTGAAAAGGACATTTAGATATTGATAAAGCATAATGCCAATGTAATGCTGGAACACTAAGAAATGTTTCTACATAAATGGACACTTTCATTGCTGCAGCTCTTCTCTGTCATTCTTTTACTTAAAAACCAAACTTGGCTATTTTTTAATCCCTGGCTTTGGTTACTATAACCTTAAAAAATAATTTTATGCTATACACTGATAACATCCTGAAAATTTATTTAGGCACTGGAATTTCTAGATGTCCTTCTGAGTTTTTTGCTTTTTATTTCAAAAGTTTTATGAAAAAAATCTCAAATATACAGACAAGCTGCAAGATTTTTATAGTAAAAAGCTATATCTCTACTCCTAGATTGTTCAGTTTACATTTTGCTATATTTGCTTTTTTATCTTTTTTGTGTTTTTATATATCCTTCTATCTGTCCATTAATATACCTTATTGTTTTATGCCAAAGTAATATCCTTTTACTTTTTCTTTCTAAAGCAATCTCCTTTTGATTTTTACTTTTCCTGGCAATTTAATGTTGAGTTGAATAACATGGAATCAATACAATTAACAATAGTAGTGTATTAAGTACTCTAAGTCAAAGAAGTGAAGAGCCAGAGGCCCACCCTGATAGCCCACGGTGACCAGAGTGGCTCAGTTGTGGGCAGGTCCTACCCAGGGCCCTAATGCAACCCCAGCAGCTCGGACCCACAGGCCCACCAAAAGGTAAAAGAGCTGCACAGGGACATAAGCAACACCCAGAGGCCCACCCAGATGCCATTGGTAAGTGTGTGCAGACAGCAGCAAGAAACCTGCTCAGACACCAGCAACTGGGATGCACAGCCCCTAGCCAAAGGCCCTCCCAGACAACAGCTACATAGGGGGGAAGGCCCTGGTCAGAGGCATACCCAGATACCACCCCAAGTGTGCATAGGTCCTAGCCAGAACTCTGCCTGGACAACAGGAACTGGACCCAGGAATTGGCACAGGGGTAAGAAGCACAGAAAAGGCCTTGTGATGGCTTGCTGAGAATTGAAGACCCTGGGCAAGCAAAAAGTCACCTCAACAAAGACTCAGCAGGCTGTATCTGTTGAAATGAGAAGACACACAAATGAGCCTAAAAATCACATTTCCGTATCACCCAAGGCAATCCCAAAGGGCAACAAGATGGAACATTGATACTCAGCCACCTAGACTGACTCAAATGGCAATGAAAAAGGATCTGGAAAAAATGAAATCTAAAATAATTTCTCTCATAACAACAGAGATTGTGTGCATAGTGCAAGACATGATTAATAAATCTAGAGCAGACACAGATTTAAAAAATAGAGGCACTGAGGAACATGATGGAATTCCAACATAAGAAACAAATGGAATCTATAAAACAGATGCAAATAGAAATAAAGGACACTAAAAACTCCACTGAAAGTTTGTGCAGCAGAATGAGCCAGTGTGAGGACAAAATTTCAGATATAGAAGATAGGATTGCAATTAGAGACCAGGAAAAGAAAAATTTCTATAAATAGTAAGGGACCATGAAAACAAATCCAGCAGCTGCTAGATGATGCAAAGAAGAATAAGACTGATCTGAGTCAATAAAGAAAAAGGAGAGAGTGCAAATGACATAAAGAAAAAAAAACTGTTCACAGAAGTAATGGTAGAAAACTTCCCAAACAGGGGAAAAGAACTTGACATACAGATAAGTGAGGCATATGGGACCCAAATAGCTGTGATCA
>NW_004624879.1:822508-841521 GCF_000247695.1 Heterocephalus glaber | reverse complement strand
ATGCTGAATAGTTTCTCTGGTGTGAGAAACTGAAAGTGTAAATAAGGACTAAATGTATAATAGATAATGTGAAATAGGAAGAAAGGGTCCAAAGGGGAATGGGAAGTGGGATGCATAGGGGAAAGAAAAGAAGGGAATGGAATTAATACGAGAAAATGAAAAAATGGAAACAAAGTCTTTACAAATAGAGAGGAGTGGAGGGGTTGAAGGGAGGGCAGGGGAATGGGGGGAAAATAACAATCAAGATGTGTTATGAAAGGTAAGAATCTCCAATGATGAATGTCATTATATTGTATACCTAAAATGTACCAACAAAATTAATTTAAAAAACAAGTGAAGTAAAATATAATTGCCATTTATACAGCTATGTACAGAGTGGGTTAGTATTCATTGATTCTAAAAATGTTCTGACAACAAAGTAAAAACCAAAAAATGGAACTGAAATGAGGAGTCTAGTGGCTTTTGGTATTTATTTATTTATTTTTGGAAACATGTTCATGGTTTGATATCACCTTCAGATCAGACATTTCATTTGAGCAGAATTGTTTTAAAACTTTCTTGTATCTACATATATCCCAAGCCGTCCGCTGAAAACAAAACAAAACTAAAAAACCTCAGAGACTACAATTTTGTCTTACACAAAATCGTACATTTTCGAATTCTTATGTATTCTCTTTTACTGTTTCTACTTTTTGGCCTGACAAGCCTTTGTTTGTAAGATTTCATTGTACACTTTGTTTTTCATAACATTGCAATCTCTGTACTGATTCCAATTCTCCCATCCTGGACTCACCCTGTTTTTACTCAATCTGATTAAATAATCTCATCCTTTGACTGTTGGGACTTTCATTTTCTTGCCATGGTCACATATAATGTTTTGTTTCTTCACACTCAGTGTCCCACTATAAAACTTGGAGCACTTGTCAACCCCGGGGATGCAAACTTGTGACCTCTTGGACACCTTGACTACCTTGTCCATCATTATAGTCACTCTGCACAACATACACATCATATAAAATATTATGATATAGGCACTCAAGTGCTTTTTGAATTAACCTTTCTATTGTTTCCCCATTTCTTGGCCATATTGTTATTCAAAGATGAAAAAGAGAGAACAAGGTGGTTGTAAATGTCCTAGCATTCAATTGTTACTTTTAAATTTTGCTGTCAAGTGCTATTGATTGCATTAATTTCAAAGGTTGGCTTTAAAAATACAACTGTGTTAGAACCAGTACAATTTTCTTAGTCTGATATTTCTGAAGAGTCTCCAACTCAGGGTAGCAACTAACAGTGATAATTAGACAGCCTTAATAACCTAAAAGAACAATGTTGAAGTTACGTGTGCGTCTCCAAACACTTTGAGAAATGACATTCTTCTTGGTCAAACAAAAGGCATTTGAAGAATAAAATGAAGTGTAGGGGACCAGAGACAAATCTTTCTTCACATATAACATTTATTGAGCTTATCCAGTGCATGCCTAAATGAAAGTTTTAAAAAATCTTCACTTCAACCTGAAAACTTTTAGGACCAGTCTTCTGAATAGAAAGTTGTTTTAAATACCAGTTATGTAAAGGGCTGTACTTTTTAAAACATTTTTTTATTTTGCAACTGATATAGACCCACACACAGGTGAAGAAGTAAAGAAGTCATGGTCCCCTCCACTCACGGTCCCTAAGTGGTGACATCTTACATAGCTGAAGTACGATATCAAGTCATGGAAACTGACATTGTTACACTGCAGTTATCCAGTCCATAGACCTTATTAAGCTTTCATAACTTTTTATATCTTCATTCATTTGTATGTGTGTGTGTCTACATGATTTTGTGCAATTTTTTCCCATGTACAGATTTGTGTAACATCATAATCAATATACAGAGCCATTCTATCACCAAAAGGATTCTCTTGTGCTACTGCTACCTCACTCCCTGTTACTGTCAGCTGGAAGCCATGAATCTGTATAATTTTGTCATTTTAAAGAAGGATTTGAAAATGGAATCATACAGCCTGTAACCTTTTCAGCTTCATTTTCTTTTCTTTTTTTCACGAAACAAATGCCCTTGAGGTCCACTCATGCATTAGTAACATTATTATTTATAACCGAGCAATATTTCATTGTTTGGATGTACAGAGTTTGCTCAACCAGTCACCTACTGAAGGGTAAATGGGCTGTTTGTTATTTTTTACTATTAGGAATAAAGCTGCCCAGAGCATTCATGTATATGTTTTTGCATACGTGTAAGTTTTCATTCCTTTAGGATAAGTATTAAATACTATAAGTAATGGATCATATGGCTAGTACATGTCTAGTTTTGTAAGAAATTGCCAAGTGTTTTCCAGAGCATATGTAGCATGTTACATTTCCATCAGTAATATATGAGAGATAGGAGTTTTTTTGTACATCTTTGTCGGTATTTGAAGTATGACTCTTTTTATTTTACACATTCCAGTAGGTATCCACTTTTAATTTTATTGTAAGTTTCCTCTAAATAACATCCTACCAGCATTCTGGCTTGAATGTGACCTAATGAACACTGGATCCCAAATCATTCAGTAGTAGGTCTACAAAGAATACGAAAATTTAAAAAATAAGCCTGATATATGTCTGTAGTTTTAGAAAAAAGAACAATAAAAGAGTTCTAAGAGTCACATTTAAAATTTTAAAAAGGAGAATCTCAATCATATGGAGTCACAAATTTGTAAGTTTTGTGGACTATTAGAAACAAATTTCTTACTGAAGAAAACTGTATTCTTTTAGCAACAATAAAGAATATAAATACTTTTGAGGAATAAAATGTTGAAACTCTTCTTTAGTTGGTGAAGTGAATTTTTGCTTATGTTTGAAAAATATTTCTGTAGCTGCCAAGGTATTCAAAGTAAACTAGGAAATAAACTTATGTAATTAAATAATAAGTTCAGGATGGTGACATTTCATTTTATACTTACTGGAGTTCACACCTAACTTTACCTGATATCAACATTAATGATCTTTTGTTAAGAATTTATAATATTAGAGGAAAAAAGAAATATGACCTCCTTATATTTTAGGTTAAGTTCTATTTTAGCTTCTTCTTTTTGATCTTGTGTATAAGGAATGACATAAATTATATCATACTTAATATTATAACCAACATTCTTGTAGGATAACTGCAAATAAATAAAATAAAACAAAATATTTGAGCTCTCTGTAGTTTATTTTGTAAAGGTTAAAATGTGTTACAATGGAATATTTTAAGAACTATGAAAAGGATACAATAATGTTATATTGGGAGATAGGACAAAGACTTAACTACCTAGCTAGTCATGTATGTCAAAGTGTTATAGCAAGTAATTCTTATGTTTTATCAATGTGATTGGAAGCATAGCATATCCTTAATTTTCTTATGTTTTATCAATGTGATCGGAAGCATAGCATATTCTTAACTTTGTAAAAGGCAATGCATTTCAAGCCTCTTATACATTTAAGATCTCTGTATCTGGACCAGTATTTATGTATTGATGCTCACATTAGCAATCCCAGATAGTAACAAATGTAAAATAAGATGTTCTTCAGATATTAAATAATCAAGAATATATGAAAGTTATAAATCACTATGTACAAAGAATGGATATATATCTAGAAAGTGCTTGTTTCTATGGAAATCATATAACCAAAATAAACACATCTGCATTTTGTTCTCAAAGGATAGACAAATTAATGTAGGTGAATTATTTAGCTAGAATAAATTCTAAATGTGTTTTTAAGCAAGAGTTGTTGCCAACCTCCACTTTTTCAGGTACAGTCATTTTAAATGATAAGATATTTCCATTGATGATCTTAATATATGTTAGGTATTTTCTGAAGCCTTCAAGTATGATCAGATGACATTCAAGTTAGTGATGTCATTCAGTCTTTTAAATTTTTATTCTTCAGCCTGTAAATAGGCTTTGTAGTAAATCCATGGGAACTTAAGTTTATATTCATCTTGGGGGATGCACTGTAATGTGAACCCATAAAAGAACACTTAGCCTAGAACTGGGAAATAGGGGTTAATGGGAAGGATCTGCGATAGTCATGTAATATAGATCTGGAGGACATTCCCAGAAGATAAGCACCATAATAGGAATGGCAGAGTAAGGAGTGGGGCACCAGGAATTGGTCTCTTCGCTGAAGAAATTACGAAGCTAAGAAAAAAATGAAAGAGTCAACTTTTGGGAACTGTGGAATCTAACAAAAATATTGGAATCATACAAAGTATTTTCTCTAACCAGAATGGAATTGAAGCTCAGAATCAATAACAGAAATAAACTTGTAACATGTACACGTATGTGGAAATTAAACCATACATTCATATACAATGAGTAAGTTGAAAAAGAAATCACTGGAGAAATTAGCAATTACTCAGATGAATGAAAATAAAAACACAACAATACAAAACTTATAGCCATAAATGGCTATATTAAAAGAGAAGAAGCATATCAAATCAGTAACTTAATAATATACAATGTGGAATAAGAAAAAGAAGAGAAAGCTAAATCAAAAGCTAGCCGAAGGAAAACTATAACAAGTAGTAATAAAAATATCAAAGAGAAAAAACCCCAAGTCAATGAAACTAATAGCTGATTCAACAAAGATGATAAACCTTTAGCAGTACGGCATAACAAAAAAGGGGGAAAAAACCAAGTAATTAAAATCAGAAAGGAAAGTAAGGACGTTCCTACTGAACTCACAGAGATAAAAACTACTATGAACAACTGTATGCAGCAGTGGGTAGAATAGCATGCTTCCAAAACACACATATACCAAGAACCTCCAAATCTGACTTTATTTGAAAATGAGGTTCTAGTAGAAGTAAATAAAGTAAGGGTCAAGATAAAAATCACATTGGATTAGAGGCTCCACGTCTAGTCAGAGTGTCCTTATAAGAAACAGGAAAGGACTCACAAAGACAGAGAAAAGGTGATAGGAAGATGGAGGAGGAGGCGGAAGTGATGCAAGGCTCAGCCAGGAATACCAAGCACTGGCAACAAACCTCACAGGAAGCCAGGGAGAGGTGTGAAGGCAATCTCTCTGAGCAGCCAGAAGGAAAAAAAATGTTATGATTTCTGATTTCTCACTTCTGGCCATCTGAAATATGAAATAATTAATTTCTGTTGTTTTTAACAACCCAGTTCGTGATAACATAATACATACAACAAAGTTCAGTTAATCTTGATGAAGTGAATAAATTCCTAGAAAAACAGCATACCAAAACTGACCATGAAGTAACAAGAAATATAATAGACCCAATACAAATAGATTTTATTAGTAATTTAAAAACCCTCCTAAAACAAAGAAAAAGATCTGGTCCAAATGGCTTCTCTGGTAAATTCTACCACACATTAAAAAAGAATGAACCAAAGTCCTTTTCAAATCATTCCAGAAAATAGAAGATGAGTGTCATGGCTTAAATCTAAAGTGTTCCCTAAATGTCTCATTGTGTTCAAGTGGGGCTTTTGGCAGGTGATTAGGTAATCCAGGCGCTATGCTCATCGGTGGATTAGGCCTGGTCTGGTTGGAAGAGGTCAGTAACTGAGAGCAAGCATGAACTGGAAAGGTATATGCTTGTCCCTGGCCCCTCCCTTCTCTTTGCTCCCTGGCTGCCATGGGTTGAGCACCTTTCCTCTGCGTGTTCCCTCTGGTATGCCAGTTCTGTCTCAGAGTCATCCAGCCATGGACTGAAACTGTGAATGAAAATAAACTCTCCTGCTTTAAGTCTCAGGTTTCAAGTATTTTGTTCCAGAGAAGGGAAAGTGACTAAAGTGGACCCTTGACTTACGAACTCAATTCATTCCTGAGGGCTGGTTGTAACTCAAGTTGGTCAACTGAAGGCTCAGGCTCCTCTACACAGCCTTCAAAGTCTCTCTCCTGTGCACAGGCAGATCTCAGTGTCCTTAGAGAGACACTGGCCCAGGATTTCTCAGTTAACCCCACACAGGAAAGGATGTTGCAATGTTCCTTCCAGAACTCTTTGAGTGTTAAATCTACATCTGAGACCATCTGGAAGCATAAGTGGCCAACATTCGGGTTGTAATTCAAGACTTTGTAAGATAAAACTAAAATTTTGGTCATAATTCAAGTTGTTCGTGTGTCAGGCCGGTCATGACTCAAGGCTTCCTGTCCAATGGAGGAATGCTACACACTAATTCTAAGAGGCCAGTACTACTGGATGCCAAAGATAGAGAAGACATAATAAGGAGAGAAAACTACAGAACTAGACATCTTAACTAAAAGAACTCTCGACGAAATACTGGAAAAGGGAATTTAATATTAAACTGAAGGGGATAACCAAATGCGATCTGTCTCAAGACAGGAAAGTGGCTTAAAATAAGAAAACCAATGGATAGAATACATCATTTTAGTAGAACAAAGGGGAAAACACATGATTATTTCAATTATAGAAAGACCCAACATACTTTCATGATTAAAAAAATATATATAAAACTAGGAATAAAAGAGAAATTCCTAAACATGACAAAGGACATTTATAAAAACCCACAGCCAACATAATCAGTGGTGAAAAACTGTAAGATTTCTCCTTAAGCTCAGAACAAAACAAAGAGACTTTCTTTTACTACTGCTATTTAATACTGTAATGAAAATACTAGGCACTACCCAAGAAAAAAATTAGAAATTATCCAAATTGGAAGGGAGAATTAAAATTATTTCTATTCACAGATGACATGATTATAAATCCAGGAAAGCTGAAAGCATGCACCAAAAAAAGAGAAAAAAGAAACTACTAGAGCTAATAAATTAATTCAGCAAAATTTCACTATAAAGTATCAACACACAAAAATCTGTGTTTTCATTTACTGATAATTAACAATCTGAAAAGAAAATTAAGAAAACCATTCCATTAGCATCAAAAATAATAAAATACTTAGGAATAATTTCACCAACGAGGTGATAAATTTTATACTTAAATTACAAAACAATACTGAAAACAATTATAAAATACCCAAATAAATGGAAAGTCATCTCATGTTCATAGATTAGAAGACTTAATATGGTTTAAAGAAATACTACTCAAGCAATTTTATGGATTAACTACAAACTTTACCAAAAGTCTAACAGTTTTTCCTTGAAGAAATGGAAAGGCTCCTCTTCAAATTCATATGAAACTGTAAGGTGCCCAGACAGCTAGAATAATCGTACAAATGATGAAGACAAATTGGAAGACTTAACACTTACTGATTTCAAAACTCACCATAAAGCTAAAGTAATGAAACACTGCCACAATGCCACTTCTCAGCAATTCCACTTTTGGGTACTCATCCAGAAGAGTGTAAAACAGGCTGCCAAGGATATATTTGTCTGTCCACATTTACTGCAGACTTACAATAGCTAAGAGGTGGAATCAAACTAACTCCCATTAATGGATGAATGGAAAAAGAATTTATGGTAAAGACAAAAATGGAATATTTGTTCCATCTTTAAAAAGAAGGAAATCTTGTCCTAGGCTAAAGTTGGATGGACCTTTCGGACATTATGCTAAGTAAAACAAGCGTGTCACTGAAGGAAAAATACTACATGATTCCAGTTTTAGGAGATATCAAAAGTAGACAAACTCATGGAAATGAAGAGTGGAATGGGAGTTTCCAGGTGCTAGGGGCTGAGGAAAGTGGGGCTGTTTCGTCTCCAAGATGCAGAATTCCAGTCAGACAAGATTAAAGCATTCTATAGATGTGCTGTACAACAATGTGCAGATAGTTAACAATACAGTACTACACACTTTTAAGAGACTAGACATAATCTTCTCTGTTCTTTTTTGAATAATAGCACAATGGCATTGGCATAATGAAAGACATATAGACTAGTGGATTAGAATGATGGACCAGAAATGAATCCACACATTTACCGCAAATTGATTTTCAACTAGGTACAGAGACCATTCAATGGGCAATGAATACTCTCATCAGCAAATCTTATTGGGACAGTTATATATTCACAAGCAAAAAAATGAAGGTGAACCTTACTTCATGGCCTGTACAAAAGTTAACTCAGAAAGTATCCATGACTCAAATAAAAGAACAAAAGTTTTTAAAAACTTTGAAAAAAGTATATGGGATAAATCTTAATGACCTTGGATTTGGCAATAGATTCTTACATAAGATAATAAAGGAAAAAAATTGGACTTTATAAAAATTTTAAATATTCATGCCTCAAAAGGCATTATTAAGGAAGCAAACAAAAATGTACAAGCAGGAGAAAACATTTACAAATCATATATATGATAAGGCTCTAGTGTCCAGGATATGTACAGAATTCCTACAGTTTAACCATCAGAAAGATAACACAATAAAAGGTAGGCAAAGGACATGAGTAGATAATTCTTCAAAGAAGACTTGCAAGTGATTAAAAAATTCATGAAAAGATGTTCAATATCATTAGTTATTAATGAAATACAAATTAAAATTAGATACTTTTCATAACACTAGGGTAGCTTTAATATAAACGAAAATAACAGTAAATGTAGGTGTGGATGGGAGGGAATTGAAACCCTAAAATATTACAAATGGAATGTAGAGGAGTGCTGTGATTTTGAGAAACAGTTTGGTGGTTCCTTAAAAGGTTAAAGATAGAACTACCATATAACCCAGTTATTCTACTCCAAAGAAATGAAAACATACCACACAAAAACTTGTAAACAAATGTTTACAGCAGAGTCATTCACTAATAGCTCTGATCTGGTAACAATACAAATGTCCACCAGCACATTAATGCATAAACAAAACATGGTATATCCATATAATGACATACTACTCAACAATTTAAAGGAATAAAAGTTTGATATATGCTGTCATGGATGAACTCTGAAAAGATTAGGCTGAGTGACAACAGCCACTCATAAAAGATCACATATTGTATTATTCTGTTCATTCAAAATGTCCAGAATAGGCAAATCTGTAAAGACAGAAAATAGGTGGCGGTTGTCCAGGGCTAGGGTAAAAGAGGAATGGAAGTAGGGAAAGGGGCTGAAGAGAGACTGATGATAAGTATGTTTATCTTTTGTGATGAAAATGTTTAAAATTAGATTGTGGAAAGAGTTACAGTATACATTGTAAATATACTACAATACTGACATCTTCATTTTTAGAGGGTTAACTTTATTGCATATAAATGACATCTTGATAAATTTGTTTAAAAAGAGAGACAATGAACCTTTAACAAATGAATTCCTACTGTCATATTTGAGCGGTAAAGAAATTTCAGGGCTTGGGGTATAGCTCAGTAGAAGGGGATGTTCTTGGCATTTGTTCAAGTCCCTGGTTTCAATTCACACTACCACCCCCAAAAGGAATTTCAGAGCAAGCAGCACAATTCTTTATCAATATCTAAAGACACTACTGGCTACATTTGGCTATGTAGTTATAAAAAAATATATTAACCCTGAATTAGATGATACCAAAATCAGTTTGATATGCATTACCTGAATGATATCTTAATATTTTCTTTCTCAAGAAGGGGCCTATTTTTTCCACTGCAGCTAATGATGGCTTGGTGAAGATGAATTTCCATGCATACCCACAGAAAAGCTTTGGCCTCTCCAATTCAGTTTGAATACTGATTAAAAGTGCATGCTTTAAAACTATCTACTCTTTATCTTGTACCATTGAAAGAGGATGAGGATAAGACAGGAAACAACTATCAACTGCAAATCAGAGCCTACAGGAAAAATGTTCCCTACATGGATCACAAATGCTTATAGTGCTACTGTGATAAAAATTCAGCCTATTTTTTAAAATTTAATTTTATTAACTTGAAACCGCCTCTGAAACCATGAGCCTCATGAGGCATTCACAAGCCCTAAAATGACGACTGAACACTCTGGGTCTGGGAGAAATGGAATTGACATAATTTTCATACCTAATAGGCATAACTGGAGAATTTCCAAAGCCAAGCTTAAGTAACATCAATGCTATGGAACAAATCAGGACAGGGGAAATAAGTTCAGTTACATTCTATATCTGTTCTTGCTGGTGCTATGTTTATGTTTCTCAGATTATTAAACAAATTCAATGTTACCTAGATCTAGTTTCTGTATTTGATTTCATTCCTTAAAACATAACTAAAACTACTGTAGAAGTGAGTAAATGTATATTATTATACATCCATAAACTGGACTAGTTCCAAATAGCACTTAAATAAATTATACACACATGTACACATACACACAAATGCACACAAGAATATTTTTCATCCATTAGAATGAAATAGATCTTTCTACTAGTTAAATACATATTTCAGAGGGCTTTCTACAGTGTTTACTCAATTGAACAAAACATCACTTTAATTTTACCTTACTGCACCATAATGAGGTCTTGGTGATACTGCTTTTTATTTGGGCAGTGTGCTTGACATTCCAAACTTTACTCAATTGTAAATCTCCAAAACATGAGCATAGAATATATAACAAGATCCCCAAGTGTCTCATCAGGAAATTCCTGTCTTCCTCAGTTAGAAATTACAGCTTAAATATTACTTCATTTAGAAAAAGCATTTTAGCAGTGACTTTAAATATGAGTCATTGAAGTCAGAATCCACTTAACCCAAAGCTATGAATTTCAAGCCTCTGTATAGTAATACTAGCATACTTGTATCTGCTTTGGAATGCACACAGTTTGTTTTTTTTTTTAAATAAGTAAGTGGGTATGGTATTTTCAAGAATGTAAAATCAAATCAATTTCTCAGAAACATGTATAACTTTAAATGCTTAGTATAAGAAACTGGCATATAGTATGTTATGATACAAACAGGAAATAGAAAAACACTATACTGTGTGTTTTGACAATTTTTGATATACAACAAAAATGGGTATAAATTTGTGTTCTATGTATCTATTATCTATTGACGATCCTCCATGAGCAATAAGTTCCTGCCAACTGCACCAGCGTTGTCTAGAGTTGATGCACTCTAGAATTGCTACACACATTGGATTCACATGAGCTATTCTGATTCCTGATGAGCCCTTCAGGAGAATTGCTGTGGTTCCCTGCATCAGCAGTTTACATAGATAATACACATTCTTCACCTTGCATGGCAAACTACCATTGTGGGTCCTTGAGGAAGGAGAAAGTACATTAGAAATACTTATGTAATGGAGATTGCAAAAGACCAATTAAATCATCCTCTAACCAGCTGGCTGGCAATTAAGTCATGGACTGTTGTCCCTAAGAAGGGGAACATTATTTGAAATTTCCATGGTGTGAGGAAATCTATTTGGGAAAAGATCCCATAGGACAAGCCAATGGTGAGTGTAATGTGCAAAAAGTAATAAAAATAGATGACAAAAACAGCTAAGATAGTGGTAGCTGAAAGGGGAAAAAAGAAAAAGAATCATACCAAGAAAAAAGCTCCCCCTTCTTCCAATATTAATGGAATAGAAGGCTAGATTGAATTCATTCTAACGTTCACTCAAAGAGTACTTAATAAGCATAACCATGTGCTGGCACTGCTTAAGGTACTATAATGAAAATGAATGGTGGATTTAAAAGTTGCCAAGGAGGAAAATTCACCACTGAGGAAGCACTTGTGAGTACTGTCTGACGTTTATATGACTGGCTGAGAACAGCTATTGAAGAACCTAATTTTATGAATAACAGGACAGTGAGAAACACAACCTAAGAACTTCCTACTGCTCTAAACTCCAGGAGAACAGGGACATCAACTCAAATGAAATATAGAGTAAGGAAAAATTATTATCCTTACACTCTTTACCAGTTAACTTTATTTCTATTTTTTTTTCCTAAATAAACACCCTCCGAGGACAACATGATGAGTCTACGGGCTCACTGCACATCCGGTGGCCTTCACAAGTTTAGAGATTCCAATAGCTCTGGGGATGAATGAGGGAGAGGTGAGTAAAAGGAAAAGCAAAATTCCATGCAAGGAATTACAGGGAGAATTTGTAGAAGAGTGATACAAAAATAATGTTTCTATTTTTCTTCTGTCAAGACAGTACAGAAAGGGGGTTAACCGAGCGCGGTCGGCGCGGAGGAATCTGGGGTGAATGGAGCGCGGTGCTGAGGTCCCTCAGCGAAAACAATGCCCGCCTGAGGAGACCCACAAGTTCTGTGGAGGGACCCCAGCCCGCCCGGAGGAAGGCGCTGTGCGGCCCCGGGGAACTTTCACAGGAGGCTGCACCTGCAAGAAGGGCCCGAAGATGAACACCCAACAACAGCGCGTGGCCGAGACGGGACCGACGAGGAGCTGAGCACCTGCTGGACTTCAGCGCGATGTTTTCCCCACTGTTAATAGTGGGAAAACCAGACCAAAGACACTGGGAAGCAGTCAGTTCAGGGGATCAGAACTTAGAAGATGATGAAACACTTTCCACCTTTCTTTATGAAGCCAGAATTAACCCGATTATGTAAACCAGACAAACAGTAAACAATAAAGGAAGGACAAAGGAAAAGAAAACTATGGACCAACTTACCTCATGAACATATTGCATAAATCCTCAAAGAAAAAGCAAGCAAATTAATTTCCACTGTTCATAAAAGGAAAATCATAATCAAAACAAACTACAGCAAACATCATACTTAATGAAGGAATGAAAGTTTTCTTCCATGAACAAGAACAAAGCAAGAATGTCTACTCTTAACCTCTCTCCACTTCAGTGTTTCACTAGAAAATCCTGGTCAGCATTAATATGGCAACAAAAGGAAATAAAAGAGGAGGAGACTGGGAAAGAAGAAATAAAGCGGGCCGGGGATTTAGCTGAGTGGTTTTGCCGCCCACTGCGCAAGCGCAAGGACCTGAGTTCGATCCCCGGTACCAAAAAAAAAAAAGAAAAAAAAAGAAATAAAGCTGTTTCCATTGACAGACAACATAATTGTCCCAAAGAATCTTCAAAAACCTAGAGTTTAGCAAGGTCGCAGGATATAAGATACATACACACACCCATCCCCATCCCAGTCTTAATTCTCTATACATTTGGCCCTCCATTTCTTCTGGTTCATTGTCTGCAGATTCAACCAACCATGGATTAAAAGTATGTGAAAGAAATTGTGGCTCAACTAAGCATGTGTCTGAACTAAGCCCTTTGTTGTGATATTCCCTAGGGAATATAATATAACAATTATTTATATAGCGTTTATATTATCTTAGGTATTATAACTAATATGGAGATGATTTAAAACATACAAGAGGATGTGTATAGGTTGTATACAAATACTGTGCCATAGGGACAGGAACTTGAGTATCTGTAGATTTTGGTATTTGTGGAGTTTCCTGGAACCACTCTCTTGTGGATACTGAAAAACCACTGTCTAGCAATGTACAATAGGAACATTCATGGAATAATAAGTACTATTTACAGTAGTTCCAAAGGAACAGATACTTAGGTAAAAATATAACATACACGTACACTTGATCTGTATGCTGAAATCTGAATAGTACTGAAGGAAATCAAAACAGACCTTAATGTAGAAGTATACTATGTTCATATAAAAACTGTCAGTCCTTCCCAATTTGATTTATAGATTTAATACAGTTTCAATTAAAACTCTAGCAGTATATGGGCACAGGGAATCTGACATCAAAATTTAGATGGAAATGTAAAGAAATTAGAATATTTAAAAATTTTGGAAAAGAAGAATAAAAAAGGATTATACTTTGTGATTTTGATATAGTGTAACTTACAGGAAGTACTGCACTGTGAAGGGATACAGATGTCTTCTCCTCTGCCCTCCCCTCTTTTGACTCCTTTCTGTATTTTGGGGCATAGGACCGAGTACTAAATAAGAAAACATGGTTGTCAGTGAAGCATGTCATTTCTAGAGAATCATATGTAGATGTATTCTCATCCAGAAAAGAAAATAAAAATAATTGGAAAGAAAAAAAAAAAGACAGTATAGAAGATTGTTCTCCCAAATAACACAGGGTCATTGGAAAAATGAACTAATTTTATTTATTACTTATATAATATTGAATATAAAAAGTGACATGAATTTATATTTTTAAAATAAATACATTTATTATATATAATAAATATATTTATTATGAAATATATAAAAATGATTAAGTTTTTCCTGACATTTTTGCTAACATTTCTACAGTTTTTCCCCAAGGCTGACCTCTGAATTCCATGGTTCTGATATTCTTGTATTTTTCTGAAGAAGTTAAACAAGAATGCATTACTGAATACCACAACAGCATACTGACAAATATAATTTCATGTAAGTGATTAAAGAATTAGTTCATAAATCTTCTAGAAACTTTAATGTAATTTATAGTTATAAAGTATATGATGCTGTCCTTCATCTTCACTATAGCCACTGGACCCTTGTGAGGAAAATATCCCCATGGTAACAATTGTCCTATGAAAAAAATCCAACCAGACTTTATGTTATTTCAATTTACAATGCCAATTTCCAAAACAGCCACCATTATTTCCTATATTTAAAAGAATACTATAAAATCTCTGATTACAAGTGGAAATTAATGAAATTGAACAAAATCATTACAAAGAATTAATGAATCAAAGAGTTGATTCTTTAAAAAGATAAACAACATGGACAAAGTCGTAGCCAAACTTACCAAAAGAAGGAAAGAAATGACCCACATCAGAGTAAAAATGGTAAAATCAAAGATATCATTGAATCCAGAAGATTATAAGCAACTACTCTGAAAATCTATAGACTAATAAATTGGAGAATCTATAAGAAATAGATAATTCCTAGACATATATGAATTACCAAAACTGAATCCACAAGATATAAAAACACTGATAAAAGTCAGTAAAATTAAGGCAGTAATGAAAGTTCTTCCAACTAAGAAAATGGTTTGATGGATTTACTGCTGAATTTTATAAGAAAATCAGGGAATAATTAATGCCATTACTCCTCTAAATCTCTCATGAAATTGAAAATAAAAGAACACAGCCAAACTCTTTCCTTTAAGCTAGCATTACTCAGATACACAAACCACACAAAGACAATAAAAAGAAAGAGAGAAAGAAAGAAAAAAACCTATCTACAGAACAATTTCCTTAATAAATTTAGATATAAAAATTCTCAACAAGATACTTGCAAACAGAATACAACAAATAATTAAAAAGTCATACAGTATATCATGACCAAGTTAGTTTCATCCCAGGGATGCAAGGATGGCTCGATATACATAAATTAATAAATATAATACAAACAGAAGTAAAGATAAAAATCACATAATCATCTCAATAGAAACCAAAAAAGCCTGGGACAAAATCCAACATTTTTTCATGATTAAAAAAAAAACCTTTACAAAAATCAGTATATAAAGACCTTACCTTAAATTGATAAAAGCCATTTGTGGCAAACCCACTGCCAACATCATACTAAATGAGGAAAAACTGAAACCATTCTCATTTAAATCAGGAACAAGACAAAATATCCACTCTCATCACTCTTGTTCTATATAGTACTCAAAATTTTAACCAGAGCAGTTAGGCAAGAGAAAGAAATACAGGGGGTTCAAATAAAAAAAGGAAGAATTCAAACGATCCTTATTCGCAGATAACACGATCTTTTACATAGAGAACACAAAAAACACCAGAAGACTCTTAGAACTAATAAACAAATTCAATAAAGTGGAAGGATACAAAATAAACATATAGGGCCAGGGATGTAGCTCATTGCCGCACCTCCTGCCTGGCAAGTGCAAGGTCCTGAGTTTGATTCCTGGTACCAGGAAAGAAAGAAAGAAAGAAAGAAAGAAAGAAGGAAAGAAAGAAAGAAAGAAAGAAAGAAAGAAAGAACCAAAATAAACATATAAAAACCAATAGTGTTCCTATAAACCAAGAATGATCCCATTGAGAAAGAAATCAGGAAGACAATCCCACTCACAGTAGCTTCAAAAAATTAAATATTTAATAACTATCCTAACCAAGGAAATAGAATATCTCTATAATGGAAATTATATTGCTCTGAAAAAAAACATTGAAGAGGACATTAGAAGACAGAATGATATTCCCTATTCATGGGTAGGCAAAATTAGTATTGTCAAAATGGTCATATTATCAAAAACAATACGTAGATTTAATGTAGTCCCCATTAAAGTACCATTAGTTTTAATTCTCACAGAACTGAAAAAAAAATTCTAAAATTTATATATTATCAGAAGAGATATAGAATAGCCATCCTGCGCAACAGAAGCAAGGCAGGAAGCATTACAATCCCTAATTTCAAGTTATACTAGAAAGCGACAGTAGTAATAACAGCATGGTATTGGCAGAAAAACATATACTGATGAATAGAAAATAGAGTACAGTAGAATAGAGTAGGAGGCTGCACAACCACAAAGATCTTCAGTCAGCTCATTTTCAACAAAGGGACAATAATATATGCTTGAAAAGATAGCTTGTTTAACAAATGGTGCTGGTAAAACTGGTTATCCAAACACAGAAGAATGAATATTCATTCATATTTCTTGACCTATACTAAAACCAAATCAATATGAATATCTCTATCTGTATCTATATCCAGAAAATTTAATAATCTTGAAGAAAATTTTGTTCTCTTGAAGGCATAGGCAAAGACTTCTTGAACAGAACTCCAATTGCTCCAGAAAAGCACCACAGCCAGGTAGGATGAATAGCAGTGATTGATATTCTAAATAAGTATCAATCATCTGGGTAGGGGACAAAGATCTTCCAAAAAAGATCCCTGATCCACCCCTTTCCACTGAAAATCCTTGCTCAGTTCCTTGTACACTTGCTATGTGACTTGTTTCCCCCATTAGCTCCCCATTTAATCAGTATTACCTGGGTGACTGTACTTGGTTGGTTATGGTTTTGTCCCACCTCATGCCCACCTTGTAAATTTCCACTGGGTCTTATAGTTTTGTCCCACTTTGTATCCGCCTCACCACATGGCTCTGCTGTATAAAACATCTTTGAAAAGTGGGGTGGGCAGGCAACTTGCTTTCCAGGCCCCTTTCTGTCTCTCTTAGACAGAAGCTTTCTCTGAATAAATTTTCCTACTCTTAACCTCCATTGTTCCTAGAATTCATTCTTTGACTTTAGAGAACACGAACTCACATTTCAGATATCCAGCAGGTTTGGGAGTTACACCTCCCCCCCCCATATCAATTTCACAGTTAAATAATTATATTTATAAAGTTTTTTAGGACATAAAATTAAACTTCTGAAATGAGTTAATTCAATGACAGAAAAATACTGTTGTATTCATAGGGACATGCTTAAATACAGGTAAAAACTGGGCTTTACAATATTGTTTGGTCAGCACTTTCATTATCCTTGATCAGATATTAATCTCTTTCTAAAGTAGAAAAATATTCACTATTTTATTGCACTGAAGAACAATTAAATAAAATTTTGCAGCCCTTCTTGAAGGAAGCTTTACGATTTCCTTTAACCCTTTTCAGATTATATTGGGACAACCAAGTCAACATGTGTTCAAATAATAGAAAATATATTTTTTCTTAAAATAAGCATAGATAATTTTTTCAAGATATTACAGTGCTTTTTAAAAATAGACTTTGCTTTTTAAAGCAATTTTAGGTTCATAGGAATATTAAGAGACAATACAAAGATTTCCCATGTCTCCCGCCTCCTATACACTGCCCCTGACAAGCACTGATCTTTTTACCATCTATAGTTTGGTCTTTTTCAGAATGTTATATAGTTGGAATCACACAATATTTAGCTTTTTTAGATTGGCTTCTTTCACTTAGTAATATGCATCTAAGTTTCTTCAATAAATTTTCATGGCTTGATGCCTCATTTATTTTAGTACTAAATAATATTCAATTTAATAAGCATAGATTATTTGACCTTGAACTTTCATTTGTATTACTGTGCTCCAGAGAAAATGCATCAAGAGGACTATAATTTATAGAGCTTTAGCTCTCTTGAAACTTTCTATCAAGCTATGTAACAATTCCAGTAGCCAAGGGAACTAAACTCTTAAGCTTTTCGTCATAAGTAGATGTGTTATTGGTGTCGAACATTAGCTTTCCTGTCCCTCAGATCTGAACTGGAATAATGGTACTTTCCTCTCCAATGCCCTTCAATAAACGTGTATGACTGCACAGCATTTAAGCCCCACGTCCACCTCTACTTACAGATCGTAAATTTCAGACTACTGTTCATTTTCTACCTATGGCAATATAGTTCTTTACTTTCCTATTCTTTTGGGCCACAGACTTAATTAGGATGCATGAGAACTTTGTGAGAAGCATATGAGCAGAGATAGCTTTAAGTGAATCCATTTCCACATTTTCAACTTTGATGTGAATTCTTTCCTAAAAAGGATTTAAGACTGAACCTACTTCCAAAGCCATCTATTACACTGTCAACTTCTCAAAAATCACTTTTTAAAAAGACATTTTTCTCATCTACTCTAAATGTAATACAATGCATAATAACAGAATGTAAATACCAGAAGACCAGAAATTGGGGTGGAATGAGAAGAAGTTCAAAATATTATTACCTATGTATTATTATTCATAATATTATTCGACATAGAGAAGCAAATTATTCTAATGTCCAAGACCCTTTCCAAAGGAGATAGATTTTATTTTTCTACTAGCCACAAAATTGAAAAATAACTTAATCAAACTGTCAGCTCTAAGGTTAGTAAAATTCAATTTTGAAGAAAGCTACTATGCATTTTTTGGCTTGGAGTTTGGGAGATGTTCAAAGAATTTAGTGACTTTTATCCCATGGTAACCATTTATTTGAATAATGATTCTCAATACACACCCAATAAACATAAAGAGTCTAACTGATGTAGAAATACTCTTTCCATGAGTAATATTTATTCAAACATTTATGAACCAATT
Source organism: Heterocephalus glaber (assembly GCF_000247695.1). The sequence goes on along the minus strand of NW_004624879.1, from coordinate 822,714 downwards.
CAAGAAGAAGAATTTGCAATTTCAACTTTACTTTTAAACTTTAATTATGAAAGGATATATTTGCATGCTTTGATCCACTTAGTATTCATAATGATTATAATGTTAATTAAATTCAAAAGAACATGTTAGCACTTGGAAATATATTTGTGGAAATTTTAAAAAAGACTATTTTATATATATATGTATATTCATAAATAAATGTATAT
>NW_004624879.1:753007-819995 GCF_000247695.1 Heterocephalus glaber | reverse complement strand
GGGCCTACACTCAAGCAACCATGTCGAAGGGACCTGCAGTTGGCATTGATCTTGGCACCACCTACTCCTGTGTGGGTGTCTTCCAGCATGGGAAGGTGGAGATAATCGCCAATGATCAGGGAAACCGAACCACCCCAAGTTATGTCGCTTTCACCGACACCGGACTGATTGGAGATGCTGCAAACAATCAAGTTGCAATGAACCCGACCAACACAATTTTTGATGCCAAGCGTCGATTGGAGGAAGATTTGATGATGCTGTAGTCCAGTCTGATATGAAGCATTGGCCCTTCGTGGTGGTGAATGATGCAGGCCGACCCAAGGTTCAGGTCGAATACGAAGGAGAAACAAAGAGCTTCTATCCAGAAGAAGTATCTTCTATGGTGCTGACAAAGATGAAGGAAATTGCCGAAGCTTATCTTGGGAAGAATGTTACCAATGATGTGGTTACTGTGCCAGCCTACTTTAATGACTCTCAGTGTCAAGCAACCAAAGATGCTGGAACTATTGCTGGTCTTAATGTACTTAGAATTATCAATGAGCCAACAGCTGCTGCTATTGCTTATGGCTTAGACAAAAAGGTTGGAGCTGAAAGAAATGTGCTGATTTTTGATTTAGGAGGTGGCACTTTTGATGTGTCAATCCTCACTATTGAAGATGGGATCTTCAAGGTGAAATCTACAGCTGGAGATACCCATTTAGGTGGAGAAGACTTTGACAACCGAATGGTCAACCATTTTATTGCTGAGTTTAAGCGCACGCATAAGAAAGACATCAGTGAGAACAAGAGAGCTGTCCAACGTCTCCGTAGTGCATGTGAATGAGCTGAGAGAACCCTCTCTTCCAGCACCCAAGCCAGTATTGAGATTGATTCCCTCTATGAAGGAATTGACTTCTACACCTCCATTACTCACGCTCAATTTCAAGAGTTGAATGCTGACCTGTTCTGTGGTACTCTGGACCCTGTAGAGAAGGCTCTTCGAGATGCCAAACTGGACAAGTGACAAATCCATGACAGTGTCCTGGTGGGTGGTTCTACCCATATCCCTAAGATCCAGAATCTTCTAAAAGATTTCTTCAATGGAAAAGAATTGAATAAGAGCATCAATCCTGATGAGGCTGTTGCTTATGGTGCAGCTGTTCAGGCAGCCATTCTGTCGGGAGACAAGTCTGAAAATGTTCAAGATTTGCTGCTCTTGGATGTCACTCCTCTTTCCCTTGGTATTGAAACTGCTGGTGGAGTCATGACAGTCTTCATGAAACACAATACTACCATTCCTACCAAGCAGACAAAGACCTTCACTACCTACTCTGACAACCAGCCTGGTGTGCTTATTCAGGTATACGAAGGTGAGCGTGCCATGACTAAGGATAACAACCTGCTTGGCAAGTTTGAACTCACAGGCATACCTCCTGCACCCCGTGGTGTTCCTCAGATTGAGGTCACCTTTGATATTGATGCCAATGGCATCCTCAGTGTCTCTGCTGTTGACAAGAGTACAGGGAAAGAGAACAAGATTACCATCACTAATGACAAGGGCCGTTTGAGCAAGGAGGACATAGAGCATATGGTCCAGGAAGCAGAGAAGTACAAAGCTGAAGATGAGAAGCAGAGGGATAAGGTGTCCTCCAAAAATTCACTGGAGTCCTATGCTTTCAATATGAAAGCAACTGTTGAAGATGAGAAACTTCAGGGCAAGATCAATGATGAAGATAAACAGAAGATTATAACTGTAATGAAATCATCAACTGGCTGGATAAGAATCAGACTGCAGAGAAGGAAGAATTTGAACATCAGCAGAAGGAGCTGGAGAAAGTCTGCAATCCCATCATTACCAAGCTGTACCAGAGTGCAGGTGGCATGCCTGGAGGCATGCCTGGGGGCTTCCCTGGTGGGGGAGCTCCTCCTTCTGGTGGTGCTTCCTCAGGGCCTACCACTGAAGAGGTTGATTAACCCAACCATAAGTATAGATTTATTTGGCATTATTCCACACAATAAAACATTGAAGGACCTAAATTTGTAGCAAATTCTGTGGCAGCTGTTAAAGTTTAACTGCTACAGTAAAGTACTGGACATTCTCGATACTTGAACATGGAACATGTGCACAGGGAAAAGATAACATTGCACTTTATAAGCACTGTATTATAAGTGGAAATGCAATGTCTTCAATAAAAGTATTTAAAATTGGCAAAATAAAAATAGGGAGGAATGGAGGGATTGAAGGGAGGGCTGGGCAAGGGTGAAAAATAAGAACCAAGAGAGACTATGTAAGGGTGCAAATTTCCAATGATGAATGTCATATATTGTATACCTAAAATGTACCAATGATTAGAATGAATAATCAATAATGCAAAATAGGAAGAAAAGGTCCAAAGGGGTAGGGGTAGTGGGAGGGGCAGGGGAAAGGAAAGAAGGGAAAGGAAAAATGATGAGAAATGGAAAAAATGGAAATAAAGTCTTTGTAAATAGGGAAGGGTGGAGGGGGTGAAGAGAGGGCTAGGAATGGGGAAAAAATAAGAACCAAGATGCATTATGTAAAGGTACAGTTCCCAATGAGAAATGTAATTGTGTTGTATACTTACAATGTACTGATAAAAGAATTTAATAAAAAAAATTGTTCAAGGCACAAGAATGTACTATACTAGCATAAATATTTGTAGGGGAGTTAGAATGGAAATACATGTTCAGAAGAAATGAAAACAAGTGTTAAGGAAATAACCGTTTATGTCTTCTCAAATGACTACCAATGGATCGCATATTGCTGAGATATTTAGAGTTTTATTTCATTGAACATGTGTAAAGGAGTAATACTGTATATTTTATCTTAACTGTCAATATTTATAATATGGAACAAAATATATCTTTTGGAGTTATTTGAATGTGTGATAAACACTTTAGGTAATAAGTCACCGAAGTTTAGGAATATGTGTAAATCTTCACAATTATTTTGGGGAGGACACAGAAGAGCACTGAAGACGATTTTACTGGCCATGCTGTCTTGGGTAGTGCCCTGTGGAAACAGCGTTTCACTGCTGAGTGTGATCATAAAGCTCAGAGTCACCGAGGGTTTTAGGTGGCTGCATTTGAGTGTACCTGAGATGTGAAAAATGTGCTGTTTGGGGGAAGGCAATTCTTGTTATAAGGGCAGAAATCAGAATCGAGAAATTGGATGTTGTTATAATTTATCAGAAGTAGAAAAATGTAATGCATTGGAACTGTGTATGAACAGACAAAATAAGCTTTGTTTGGGGAAATGGCATTATAAGCAAATTTTCTTTTTTAAAAGTGATTTTGAGTCTATATTATATGAATATTTTCCTTAAAATATACATCATATGTATTTATACAGAAAAGAAATTTCCTTTTAAACAAAAAATATCTTATATACATAAATTATTGACATCATTTATCACAAGCAGGGCCCTGATGAAAAGGGAATTACTACTCCCAGTGGGCTCAGTGTTCCAATTCTCATAGAATGTAAGCATGTGGAGATGTCATAAAGCTTTAATGTAACAATGGAAAGTGTTTATTTAAAAAAATTTACAAGAATTGAAGAGAGAAAAGAGATGACAAATATCAAATATTACATAATGTTCATTCTAGAGGTGGAGGAACAAGAAGATAGGCCCATGAGACCCACATGAGCTGCTGAGCGCAATGACTGAGTGTCCTCTTTGTGTTACCTTCCAAGTCCTCTCCATAGTCAGCAGTAGCAACAGTGTGTTAGAGGTGGGTAGCATGCAAAACACAACTCCAGCTATTTCTATTAACCTCTATGTGTTGGTTGACTGTCTTCCATGGAATGCAATTTCCATGAGGCCTGAGATTCCTCCTCCTGTGTTCACCCTATACTGCTTATATTTCTAGAGCTTGCAAACCAATGTCTTATCACAGAAAGGGGGAAACAAGTGAATAAATGAGTGAGCAAATTAATGATTCAAGTTTATGGTTTCAGAATAATGGAAACCAAGAACTTCAAGTAGAGTATGTCCCTTACGTCAAACGGCAGATTTTCAGTGGACGTGATTGGATCAAAGTTAGGTCATTTGAGAGACTTTTCAGTTAGTATTTGAGGAGTATGCCTGGCAAAATTTATATTTAAGTTATGCAGAGAAATAGTACAATAACTAAAGATGGAACCAAGATTCAAAAAGATTCCAGGGAAGTATTTTGTTTATTTACTTGTTCTCCAGAAACTGGAATACATGAGAGTGAACATTTCCTATGCCCACAATAGTAAAAATATCAATTGCAGACATAAACAATAACTGCAATTCTTCTTTACAGAGTACTTTTCAGTTTCCAAAACCCTGTAATGTACATGATCTCATTTAAAGCTTGAAACTACTCAGTTGCCCATTTCTTCTCTAGACACTGACATGAGAAGAATCAAATACCCAGTCTAGGGCTGGGGATTTAGCTAAGTGGTGCTGCCACCTGCCTCGAAAATGCAAGGTCCTGAGTTTGATCCGCGGTACAAAACAAAAACAAAACAACCTAGTCTAAAGCTGTGAAGCTAGTGGAGTGTGAAGACAAGGATATGATTAGGTGTTTTGACCTACTTCAATGTTAGGACCACTAGAATACACTCAAAGAAACAGAAATCACTGCTTTTCAGCAGCATGCACATGACATGGGTTAGTTTAATGGGAATTTTGGCTTAACATGCCAGCTTTGTCTATATCAAAATGATAAAAAACTGAAATGTGTTGTTATCCGCCATGTTCATTTACTGTAGCTATTAACTAGAGCCAATAAGTAAGTGGGTGGTTAATATCTTTTTGCCCTTAGGAAAGCAGGAGCTTTAATATCATCTGCATGTCTAAATTGAAGTACTCAGCACAAGTCTGGTTTTTAAAACGGAGTACTGAAGATTATTGAAAAAAATAACTGATCTAATTTAGACAGGGAAAAATTGTGCCCTCAGAAAATGACTTGTTTTGAGAGGATACACAGTTTTCTTTGAGAAAATGACATCAGAAGAGGTAAATCGACATAAGCTGGATAAACAGGATAGAAATAAATAACCCATTTAATTTCTCAGGGCTCATTTTGACCGCTGCATATTCTGACCAACACTTAAGAACACAAGTTTACTACAGGATGTACAGAGGCAAGGAAATTTGAGCTGAGTAAATCAAGTCCCAGGAAGTCAACTGACTTGTTTTTGTTGTCACCAATCAGTTTGTTGCACAAGCAAGGAAAGAGGGCACATGTCCTGATGGAATCTCTTTATATATACAATGTACCACATCCGTGGTTCCAACCTTGCTTAAACCTAGCACAGAGTGACTCTGTGATGTACCTTCTACAGCAGGGAGGGGCATAAAGACTTGAACAAGATGTGAATCTGGACCATCAGTCAAGAAGACAAGAGAAGTCTAGACGTCAAAGAGACTGCTGCTTCATGCAAATCATTGGAAAACTCCCCACAAGTATTATCAATATGACCCTGAAATGACCTTCATAAACTATGGTGGCAATGATGACAAATTGCAACGCAAACAAACTGGGAAATAGTTCTACAAATTAGTTTTGTAAAAAAGGAGGCAAAGAATGCTATTATATAGATAAATCTTAATAAAAATCCAGTTCATGTTCTTGAAATTCTGAAGTGATTTCTCATACCTCCTTAAATTCCAATTCAATTTTATCTTCTCTCTGGGCTCCAGGAGTGATTGGCTGACTATTTCTAATGCCTATTCAGACTGAAAGAGCTATAGTTCTCCACGGATTATACCAAACCTTAAGCCCGATTTTGAACTCTTGTGGCATTTTACATTGTGGCAGCGTAACAAGTCAAACAATACATACTGAGTTTGCATTTAAAACTTGGCTTCAGGTCTTTAACAATAAATCCCATAAAAGGAAGTGCAATAAATAATTTTTAAAATATACATTAAAAACCAGTCATTTGATCATCAGAAAGTTTGTGTTCTTTAATATAAAAAGGAATTGTGTTCAATTGAGAATAACTACATGCTTCAATGTGATCCAAGGGCGGTCTGTCAATATGCCAATTCAGCCCTTCCCTTTTCAGGCATGGAGACGGGGTGGAAGGGCTGGCATGGACTGGTCTGGCAGAGCTCCTCACAATAAACAGACCTTCCTCGGTATCACCTAGTAAGTCTGTCACTGATATTACTTTTCTAGTGTCTCATGTGATTTTTTTCCCCTTTAATTACCTAAAATAAATTGAGATGCAAGTAAAAGAAAAATGCACAAATAGATTTTGGAGGCTTTCATCTTATTAATAAGTGTCAAATTTATTTGTGCTATGACTAACAATTTCTTCTCCAAAGCAGCATTCACTATGGACCAGGGCCCAATCCATCAGCATAATGACATGGAAGAAAACTGAGATTACTCTATACTGGAATGATAGTTGCAGTTTTGCCAATGAAATGTTAAGTAACATAGAAGAACATGTTCCTAGGCATTACTTTATTCTGCTTAACAAACTAGCCCATTAATCATTTTCTACTCTCGATTGTGTTCTATGAGGAGGAAACTGTATTCTTTGAATTAAATGCCTTCCAAGGGAAGGCTATTGATTCTCAGAGCAGGACAGAGCTCAGATTTAACATTCTTTCCAGCCACACAATTAAGACTGCCAGAGAAAGGCCAGCAGTGATTCTCTTGAGGCTCCTGGATTCAGAGTCTCAACATGGGTTAAGTATGATTACCTCAATGTTGAGGATCATTAGAACCATTTTACATTTTCGCCACACTCTACTATCTACACACAATGGGGCGGACTGTGCATCTTGCCTCCATTCTCTTTGTAACATTATTCCATGGCTGTCAAGAAAGTTGGAATTATATAGTAGACAACTTTCTCCAAGTGTCAAGAAAATTGGAATTAAATAGTACTGATAGTAGGTTAGGTGCCTAAGAGGCAACATAAATATTTCTGTTTATTGTTTTGACAACAATACACAGTCAATTTTCACTCATGTATCTTTTAAGGATATAAACTGAAATAATATTTTCACCTTTTTTTCTTTATTCCATGATAGAGACACACTTTAGCTCACTCATCCCTCCCACTAATAACTTACTAAGTGCAGTCCTCTTCTTCATGATGGTGACACCTCTTCCTCTATTCTGATTGAGTTCTATTGATGGCAGTTGGCATGTACAAGCTTTGCGAGTCTTTCACGTGGCGGATTTACACTGTTCAAACTTTTACAGTTCTTAAACTTATAAAGACTCTTTGCTCAGTTTTTACACAAACAGTTCAGCATTTAAGTTTCTGCTTAAACACACCTTTGGCACGCCACCATCTTGGCAGGTTCCAATTATACTTTATTGACCGAAGTTGCCAATATTGGAGAAAGCACACACTGCTCTCCTAGCTGTGGCTTGTTATTGACCACAGCTGCTAACACTGAAAAAGGCGCATGTGCTTTCGTTAACTGTGGCTTCAGACCATTTTCATTCACAGCTGGATGTGAATTATTCACTCTTTTTTTGGTCGATTTTTGCCTCTTTCAAGATGACTCTTGTTACTGTTGATTTTGTTCATCTGTATCTGAAACAATCACAGGGTCCTACCAAGTGTCCACTGAAAATGATTTTTCATTAGTGCTTTGCAAAGCCATTTGGGAGAAATTAAAGTACGTTATAATTGGCCTTTTCCCTTTTTTCAGGCTTCAGTGGGATATGTTCAGCTTCAATTGAGGTAACTTAGGATCAAACCCTATAAAGTGTTTTTGAGATCTATGTGCCCCCTTCGGGGCTCTCATTAGCTGCAGACAAACATCTCTGGCTGGCTAAAATCTTAAGACTTTCTATATCCGTCACACATTTAAAGCAATGAGAAAATTTCTTTTTCTAAATATCCATAGAGACCTGGAACTCTTAAGAATCATCAAAAGAATTCAGGTTCTTAATCATTTTATGCTATAATTCTCCTCGATTTTCTACCACTACTATAAGTGTATCTGTGTAATATACTGTAAATTAATTTATAATGAAAATACTCTGGCAGAAGAAAGGTAGATTAATTTCTAGAAAAAATTAAAATAAATCTATGTCAATATTGAGATGACTGTGATTACTTCTGCCATTACACTTGTTTATCTGTTATGTTCTTTTGTCCAGCAACATGATCTGTAGGTAGAGAAATAACTGGATACCCTTTTGCTAACAGGCTTTGAATTCCCTTCATGGTGCTAAGAAAATTCTGGAGAACTGAACTGACCAATGTCATAGGAGGTTATTGACCAAGATGCCTTTCATGCTCCCCTCTGTTTGACTAAATCTCAGACAGGTTTCTCACTATAATCCCAACCTTTGTTTCCTTAGAGCACTTATTTAGAAAAGTTATAACTGGAAATTCTTTCTCTCCCCCTGCTGGGGTTTGAATGTGGTTTGTCCCTGTCAAAACTCAAGTTGAGGCTTAATGGTATTGAACTGTTGGCTCCTTTAAGGGAGATGATTAGGCCACAGGGTACCACTCTAAAGGGACTGGCTGCCACAGAGTGGGTTGTTATAAAGCCTGGTACCACCCCTGGCTCTGTGTCTCTGCAGATGCTTGACTTCCTTTCATTTCTCTGCATGTGGGGAGGCCCTCAGGTAGGACGTCCTTGCCAGATGCCGGCTCCATCAGAATCATGAGTCCAAGAAACTTCTTTGTACATTCCCCAACATCAAATATGCTATTACAGTAACACAAAATAAACCAAGACGGACCCTTTTTAGATGTAAGTCTTCTCCCAGGATCTTGCTGAGTTTTACAACCCAGTGTTATCTTTCTCAAGGACCTGGGAACCACCCATTTGAAAAGTGATAATCGAGAAAGACAGAGCCCCCATCTCCCAGTCTCTGTGGGAGGGTGAGGGACTAACTTCAATAAGCCTAACTTCAATTAGCAAACACAGATGGCTTAATCACATTGACCAACCTCCCTGTAACCTCCTCCAGCCCTTTTCCAATAGTTCATTCACTCCAGTGCTTGAAAACTCTCGCCCCTTTTGTTTCCTTGGAGTTGAGTTCAGTTTCTGTCCTCTGTTCCAGTGGTCTCTCTCATTGCAGTGTCCTTGAATAAAATCTTCTGTATTTGCTTAACTCTACCTGGTGTAGGTTCATTCACTTTGACTTGCTACAATATGGATTTTAACAAACGATTTTTTTCTTTTCATTCACGTGTAGAGCACGTTATTTGTGAATCCACCAATCTCCTTTCGTCCTGTTTTAATTTCTGTTAGGTTCTTTTCATTGTGCTATGAAATGTACAACAGTTTAAAGCATCAACCATATCATTTATCTAAATCTCTGTCAATATAATAATAATTCTTATTCATGACATTTTAACTAATCCTACCTACAATGTCAATAAGGCCTACATTCATATAAGAATTTAGAGTAAACATGATATGATGAGGTTGATTTTGAACAACTGTCCTTTACTTTATGAAAACACTGAATATGTTTATAATCACAAAACAAAAAAAGTGAAAAATTAAGAAAGTCTAAGATGAAATCAAAATTATCTTATTTCATTTATACATAATGACATGTAAGAAATGGAGAGCAACAAAGGTAATCCCAGGTAATGCTATACGGGGCATATTATATGCCAAACGCTTTATACTCATTCCTAGTCAAATCCTCCTAATAACCTGTGAGGAAGGAAACTGAGGCTTAGGCAGTTTATGGAACTTGCCCCGAGGTGATCAATAAATATTTGCTGGATTGAATTGCAATGACTTAGGTTGTCCTCTGGGTACAAAATCAATTACTCTGCCTCTTTCTCCTTTATACACTGGGTATTATGCCTGTTTTAAGGGGCTCAAAAGCCCTTCCCACATGTTCTTTCTCTGCAATGGCATTTACTTGAGGGAGGGGAGCTCCTGAATGAAGTAAAGCAGGCTTCCTAGAGAACTGTGCAAGGTCTCCAGCGGGTACCGCACATCGCCCCTGTGCAGGGGCGTGAGGCAGCTCTGTGGTGTCTCTGTGTGGTGCAAACAGCTGCAGAGTTCCACCCGGAAGACACTCTTTGGGATGAAGCCAAGTGATACTCTATAACACTGTTGGGCAAATTGCTTTGAAATTCATTTTGCTGCAAACTGCTATGTAAATGCAAAGTGATTATTATAATAGCTGAACTCACGTAACTTTTAAGTTCCTAGAAATCTGGCCTATTTTGTAGGCACTTTAGGGTGATATTCTATCATCAGCACCTTTTCCCAGTCCTGCTGTCCTTTCCCATCACTATTCATCGCTCTGTGAGGCAGGTAAGGCGAGGATAGGCTGATTAGGGTTGGCATTTTGATCTCTAATTTTCAAGGCTGATAATTTTCCAGCTAAGTCTTATTTTTGGAGAAACATAGTGTTATTTCTAAACTCCAGACACAATTGTCCAACTCTAAGTAAAATTTATATTCACAGAGAGACAACTCATTGCTATATATAGAACTTTCGGAAGATGTTCACATAAGTATTTATTAAATTCCTGCTCCGAGCGCTAAGCATTGCCATGGCTTCACACAGAGATGGTGGTGGTGATGGCTGCACATGGCTTCATTTCTGCTAACCCATATATACTAACTAGTTGCTTCAATGTAACAGAGAAGGGCAAAAGTAACAACACATCTCACTTTCTGTGAACAGAAGTGACTTTCAAACAGTGTTTTCAGTAATGTATTTAGGAAAAATAGCTGAATGCCCATAGTTTTCCAGCCACTGGGAATACAGTAGTGCCCAAAGTGAACAGGATCTCTAACTCTGTGAAACTCATTGTCAGACGTTTAGGTTGGGGCTTTGTGGAAGAGCTGGTAGGAGTCACAATGATAGTAAATATAACAGTATTCCCAGAAGGGGCAGGACACACAAGGTAAAGCACAGACAGGAAAGTACCAAATATCCACGCAAGATCCTTGCAGAAGTTCTCTAACTGTGATGCATATCTGCAGACTCTTCAGTTTTGTGAACCAAATAGAAATTTTAGACAAACTTCCAAAAGAGGGAAAAATTAAGTTGATGGATATTTTCAGAGTAAAAGAAGTTTATTATCTATCAATAATCTAATAACATTTGAGTTGTCATTTATTCTCCCAGTCCCCAAGATATATGCTCTGCACAGCTGTGTACAAAATTTTTAATGTGATACATATATCAAGTAAATGAAGGTTTTTCAAAATACCCTGTAAGAGATAACTGCAATCCATGTCCACTGTAGCATTATTGATATTAGCCAACACATGGAATCAATGTAAGTGTTCATCAATGGACGAATGGATAAAATGTGGAATACATACACAATAAAATACTACTTAGTTTTTAAAATGAAGGAAATCCTGCCATTTGCAACAATACAGATGAATCTGGGAAGCATTACGTTAGGTGAAATATGCCAGGCAGAGAAACACAAATATCTCATGATCTCACTTACACAGGGAACCTAAAAAATCTCACAGAATCAGACAGAGTGGTGGTTACTGGGGGTGTTGGAATGGGGGAACCTAGGATATGTGGGGCATTGGAAGTTTCAGTGAGCTAGAGGAATAAATTTAGCATCTACTATATATGTTGACTAAGGTAGAATTTAAGTGCTCTCACCACAAAGAAGTTTTTGAGGTAATGTTTATGTCAGTCAATTTGATTTAAAGAGTCCACTATATATATATTTTTTTTTCCAAAACATCATGCTGCACATATATAGATATATATGTTTTGTCAATTAGAGGATTACTTAAAAATTTGCAAATTCTTACAAGTTATATATTTTGAGTTTGTACTCAGGATAGCAAGAATTATACTATGGTAATAAATGACAGTTATCCCCAAAATTTCATTAACTTATGACTAAGTGTTTTATTTCTAGTTCTCCATCTGTTCATGGTATTTTGATTCTGGAATCAGAACTGATACAGAAGATATGTTCTAGAACAAATCAGCTGTGTCAACAGAGCAAAGTGAAGAGGGCTTTGTTGGTGCCCAATGGTATTTTTTGGTACAGATTCACAAGGGTCAATGTCAAACTCAAGAAAGTCTGGCATGTATGTTGTTAAATATGACCATTAATAAAATTTAAACTGTATAAATTTATAATTAAGTAAGCTAAATCAAAACAAAGAATACTCAAAACTTGTTACTTCTTAATTAGCTGACTGTTTTTTATTGTCATCTATGCTGTTGAAGTTATTTACATCTGCTGCATCCATATAGTGGAAATACTGGGCAATAGAATGCTTGGGCACATCTCTTCCCAATTCCACGTTCATGACATCATGTCATTTCAAGAAGATTTATACCAGAAAACAGCAAACTTTACAGAACTTTTGGTTGTTGTTTAACATTTGCAGTCACCTTATTCATAGTCATTGACTTGAATAAGTCATCCGGTCACACCTGAAATCCACATGTGCAGGAAGTGTGCTGAATTCCAAGATGAAATTTCAGACAGAAAGGGAGACAAAGAGAGGAAGGACTTATCCTTGTGGCTGTATCTCAATTCTGCTTCTTATGACTTTCTCCTACATTGTGCTTCACTCGCTGATACAGCAGCAGCTCCCTTGCTGTCTCCTTTCAGTCATTTGTTTATCAGCAACATTTATTGAACAGTTACCCTATATGGAGCAAATGCAGAAATACTTGAAACTCATCAATTATTACTGCTTTCTTCATTCTTCTATTTGCTAATCTATTGATTCCATCTTTCTTTCTCAAAATTCCTGAAAACATGATGTGTGTATGAGTCATGCACCTGTGTGGACACACACATACATGCACACACACACACACACAATTATATGTTTCCTTAACTTAATGTGATAATGGCCAAGAACAGAGGTAAGGGGCCTGGATATCAAAAGTAGAGCATCCCTAGAGTTCCCCCACAAATTCAATTCTGCACTGTGACTCGTTGTCTAAAATAGCTGCTTAGTGAGTGGGGTGAAATGCTTGGAAAAAAGCTCAATTCATTCTACTAACCTAACTACAGAGAATAACTCAGTTGATTTAACAGATAAAATATCCCTGGAGGAGTAGCAAGTATATGCTTGCCTCGTCTTGCAATGAAGAGCCAAAATTTGGCTTAAAATGATGTCCCTGTAGCATTTTAGAGCCAATAACTTGCTCATTGTCCCACTTGTTCATTTCATCAAAAATACACGCCAAAAGATTGAACTGAAAAACAAAATTTTAAAAGTGAAGAAAAAAACCAGAAGAGTTTAGATGTAGACGGAAATAGGGGATCTGTAACACCCCTCATTAGCCTGCTTGATCTTGTTTTTTTCTGCTAAAACTCAGTGTCTATTGATCACAGTTTGAATACCATACCTCCAAGACAGTCCCTTAATTTTTCTGAAGAGGGGCTCATGGACAAAGAGACAATTTCATCAAAAAGAATTAATTGTCAAATAAATGCAGAATCAAAAATCAGGTTTCTTTCTTTTATCTGAGGAATTCTTCAACTCTAATTCTATACAGGTGATTGCTTTTGTGTTAAATGACAAGCTTGTAAATCCCCATCCAAAGAAATATAGGAAGACAAATAAAATCCCAAGAGGAAAGGTGTGTTTCCAAATTGTTCCCAGTCTCTGAATGTTGATTATTTTAAATTGTTTCCTTGGCCTACTTGTCATAAACTCCACAAAATTCTGAAGCATTATTTTGTTTTTAACACTGGCTTCCTACTGTGAGCTGGAGTGGTCTTAGATAATAAAGAGAACATTTTGTTCTTTTTTTTTCCAACTATTAAATGTCTTTTTTTTTTTTTTTTAACTAAATGTCTTTTTTAAAAATAGAGGTGAGTGGAGTCAAAAAAGCATTAACCACTGAGAAAGATAATCTCATGGGTCCATGCACCTAAGGATTCTAAACCCCACTGTTGGGAGATTCCTGAATTTGTGTATGAAATAAGGACATAATATCCTTTGAAAAGTTTTATTAAAACCAAGTCCAACATGTAGTAAAAAGAATTATCTTTCTTTTGTCAGAAAAGAATGACCTTTTTTGCAGAGTACATACTCAAACCACACAACAAAGTCACTGAAATGATCAAACACATTAGTAACTAATGGGAGCTGCATTCAAAACTCAACTTTAGTCTGCTTTCTGTAACATGCATTTTGCATACCTTGTGCACACTGTTTATATCTAGATACCCTCCCAAAGACACATGGGCTCAGAGGTGGGGTTTTGGGGAGGTAATTGCATCATGGAGGTGTGATACTCATCAGAGGATTAGGCTCCTGGTGAGTTTATAGGTAAATGTGATTTGGAAGATGAAGGCTGATTGGAGGACAGGGCTTACTGGGGGCCAGGAAGGGTAGTTCTCCCTCTCTCCACCCTTGATCCCTGTGTCTGCTTCCTGCTGCTTCCACACCAGTCTGTTATGTAGCCCTGGCTTGGAGCCAGCTGACTATGGACTGAAATCTCTATGAACTGTGATCTCAGATAGAGCTTTGCTTTTTTAAATTGTGGGTGGTGGGTATTGTGTCCCAATGACAAGAAAGTAAGACATCTTGAGATTTTAATTACATAAGTGGCATTAGACTATTGCAAGTATCTTAAAAAGAAGTCATAATTTTAAGAGTAAACTCATTCAATCATGTACTGTATCTTCAAAGTAGTTTGGGAAAGATGTCAAATTTCAAATAGGACTGGTTCCAGGAAATAACAAATGATAGTTCCACTGTATTGATCATAATCATTACTTTACAGAAGTAAAACCATTCCTTAATTTTTTTCTGAATAAAAATCTATTTTTTCTTAGGATATCTCAGCATAACAAAACACATTCATAGCTATTTACCTTTTCACTCATCATTTCTGGATATGATTACAGTAGATATGCACTAATTTTTCAGGGGGGCAATTTTCACCTAAGATCTGCTGCTCTCTTATGGTTGGATTATAAATCGCAAGGAAAACATCTAGTTTCTATGCCCAGGAGCTATGGTCAAGATAAATTGTATAAGGTTCATGGACAGTATCATGGAGATATTTTCATAAAAGACTGCCTTAGTTACTTTTTCTATTGCTAAGACCAAATACTCAATACCCAAAGTTAAAAGGGGGAAGGTTTATTTGGCTTAGAGTTCGTAGAGGTTTCAGTCCATAATCAGCTGCCTCCAAGGCAGGGTATCAGAGAGGCAACAGTTCATGGCAGCAGAAGACAGTAAAAGCAACAAGAGAAGCTTAACAGTGTTTTTCTGCCCTTTTTATCTTATCCAGACTACCGAGATTAGGGCAATACCAAGCCAATCAGTGTACTGGTTTAGTAATTATAGGTCCTTAATCCCAACATCACACACTCTAGCTTCAGCCACCTCTGAAAGGCCCTATGACTGCATGAGGCTTTGGTGGGACATCTAGACACAAAGCTTAACAGACATCATAAAATTGGAGGGAAATATTTTAATAAAAATTTCAATTATTCTTAAGCTATAACTCTTTAAGCATAATTGCAAATATATATATCTGTGATTTGATAAATTTCTAATGCTATCTCTGAAACTGAAAGATACAGGATCATATTTGTTTTGCTCACTAGAATGATTAAACAGATCGATATTAATAAATAACTCACCAATCATAATAAAGATATCAAAGATGAATTTGGTGCAAGTGTTAAGAATAGCTGGATGATTCAACTCCTACATATCCCAATACTGTGGCTTCTCGTCAGATCGTATAAATCTTGTACCTTTTATTAGATACATATCCAAAGAAAATGAAATCAGCATACCAAAGACATACCTGCATTTTTGTATTTGTCGTGGCACCATTCATAAGAGCTAAGCTAGGCAATCACCCTGAGTGCCCATCGACAGATGAATGGATAAAGAAAATGTGGTATTATTTGGCCAAATAATACACCATTGTGTATATACTAAAACTACAAACCTAAGTAAAACACAGATTAGGAAAATGAGATACAACTATGTAAGTATGAAATATTCTCTTCTTTAAAGACCAGCAGTAGACATCACTAGATTCCATCTTCCAGGGTCAATGGCTTCAGTTATGGCTGTAATACTTTCGCTTACTGCCTCTGCACGTCTGGTTTGGAGCTGGAGGGACCATACTAATAGAAACGGCAACTGAATTACCAGGGTTAAAATAAAAATGTGCACTATGGGAACAAATAATCAACAATGTCAAACTTTCTAAAAGACTAATAATGTATTAAATTAATTCGTAGAGATTAAAACTATAAGGTGAGTGTTCTAATTTTAAAGATCGAATATTCCTATCCATGCAATTGTGTTTCAGGGCAAGAGGTTATTGCATAGGAATAAATTTCATGAAGAATAAAAAGAGTTATCTAGAGGTTAGACTAAGTTCATGTACTTAAGTAGAACATTTTAATTTTTAAGTGTGAAAGCGGAAGTGATTTTAGAATTATTCTATGAAAAATTATAATTTATTCATATTAACTTGAAAAATCATTCTGTCCTGTAAGTATTCTTGAATAAAGTCTTCTTTATGTTTCTCAAAACTTATAACTATAAGTATTTTGCTTTTGCTACACTAGGTTTCTATGGCTTTTTCATTAAAATTAAAAGAAAACATACCATTTTATATCTGGAAAGCAACATAAGATGGTTTACCTACTTCAAAATTACTTAAATTTAGAATAAAATAAATGCTCCATATGCAGTGTATTCTTTTAAAATGTTGCAATTGGGACAATTTTTCTCCTCATATAACTAAAAAATTACTAATAACTAAAATGAAGCAAAGCACTTTTCTTTTGGCTTTTTGAGAAAGGGTCTTGCCATGTAGTCCAGGCTAATATTGAACTGACTATATAGCCCAGACTGGCCTGGAACTCATGGCAATCCTCCTGCCTCGGCCTTCTGGGTGCTGGGATTACAGGCATGTGCCACCAGTCTCAGCTAGTAGGAATTATTTTAGAAATATGTATCCAATTAAAATTTTATAGCACCGATTCACAGAAAACCCAGGGACAGTGATTTCGAGGCAAACTAAATATGAACCAGTAATTTCAGTATATGACACGTTTATTTTCATACAGGATCGAATAAAGATGAAAATAATTTGAGAAAGTATGAATTTTCCTGAATTGACATTTTTTTTCTATTACTGAAAAAAAGGGATATTCTTCAGAGCAATGATGAGAAAAAAGATTCTGCCAAAGTGTCATTCTCATTTGTTTGGTAATGGCTTTCTGGAACACAGTATTCCAGAAAGCAAGGAAGAAAATAAGCTCAGTTAAGAAGGGTAATTTTGAAAAGCATAAGAATTTTCATGAATGGGAATTTTTTGTCATTACTTTAAGAAGTGAATATGCAAGCAAGAGTTGGATCCGAATATATTCATTTGCATAAACAAAAGCAGCTGATACAGATATGGATTCTTTGCCATAGGGCAGGTGTGAAATTTCATTATTAGCTCCCAGACTTAGCATCTGAATACCACGGATAAGGAAGAAATGCAATTGAGCACTATTTCTTTGTTCCAAAATCTTACTAAAATGTTCCCAAACCGGGGTTAACTGTGCTAATAGTTTCCAACAAAAATTAAAATCAGCCAGGGATTTAGCTCAGTGGTTCCAGCGCCTGCCTCACAAGTGCAAGGTCCCAAGTTTGTTAACGGGTACCAAAAAAAATAATAATAAAAATAAAAATCAAATGTGATAATCTTTATGAGAATTTTGTAGAATTCACAAGTAGGCCTGTTTCTGTGTATTAATCAAGGAAATTTGAGAACTGATGGGTTTAGAGGCAAACTCTTTGTATTCTTTGCAGAGAAAGAAGCTTTGCACATACGATTTCCCAGGGTGTCTTTTATGATTCTGTCATTTCTCTAAGTTTTCTGTTCACTGTCCCTTTAAATTTATAAATGATGATGGAATGGCCAACATCAAAGCTAAAGGCAATCTATTCTTGGAATCACTTATTAGTATAACTAAAGGTCTAATTAAATAATGACTTCATTTCACCAAGATCCCATGATAAAAATCAATATCAAGGCCACTAATCTGGCATTAATTTGCCCCGTCATCACTAAATCTTGTCACAGTCAAACTTTCTTGATACCTTGAACTGACCTTGAGTGCAACCATAGGTCTAGAATAAAAGCAAGGAAAATATTCTCTGTTAGGATATGAAAGAAATAAATCTCTCCTGTAATTGCTTTGATGGGTATAGCTCCAAAGGCAATACATTATATAAAATTGCTTCCACAGAGAAGTATAGAGCTAAATTGATGTAATCACAAAAGATACTTTTATGTGAAGGAACCAGAACTGTGGCTTTCGAGTTCAGCAAAAGGCGTGCTCGCTCATACTCTGTTTAGAGAATAGATTTTATTTTTCATAATGCATGTTAGCCGAATAGATGCTGTATTAAACAAAACAAAGTATACAAAATGTATATTGCTCTAATACAGGACCTATAAAAGCAAATTTTATGATATATACATATATATAAAATATAAATATATTTACATATAAATATATAAATACACAAAAATACATATGCATACATACACAAACTACACACATGTAAAGTACACAAACTATATGTAGCATATATGTATAAATATACTCTACATATGTGTCTCTATATACACATATGACTGAGTATGTATATGTTTGTCAGTATATAATATGTCAGTGTGTATAGTTACATAGAAAGATACAAAGTTAGCTCCAGGATATTTGTACAGAGAATATTTTCAAAATCTTCAAATTTGTGAAATGAAAAAGCATGTCAACTGTAAAGCATATTGACAAAGCATGTGTTACCTTATTATGTACACAATGAGATCCAGTATTTCTTAGGATGTGTACGGGACATTTATCCAAGCAATTTCACTTGACAGGGACTGAGAACGTATCCCTGCAGCTGCCCTCCCCTTTGCATTTTACCACTTCTGTGGTAAAAGTGCTCTGACAGCTAGAGTTTTGTATCTTGGTTACCTTGTATCCTTGGAAGCATTCTTTTTTTTTTTGGTACTGGGGATCAAACTCGGGTCCTTGCGCTTGCATAGCAGGCGACGAAACCACTGAGCTAAATCCCTGGCCCTGGAAGCATTCCTTAAAAGCTGCCTACCACTGTAGAATTACAGAAAGTATTTCGAGGAATCAGGTGTGCGTATGTTAAGAAGACATGCTTGGAATTGGAAAGGAATGAAGCAAGTGTTGATACATAATTGGAAGAAGATTTAAAGTGTTATGAAATAATTTGTCTCAAGTGGAGGAAATAATGGCATGGCAAAGAAAATAATGATTGTGGTTTTTTATTAGTACTTAAAGAACTGGTTACAAAATACTATGATCTGATATATAATAAAACTTGAATTGCTAGAGTTACTTTTTCTAGGAGAGAGCAGTAGGGTATATTTATATGTGTATATATTCCTTCTAATATTTCTTAAATTAACTGAGAGAATAAAATAAAACATTTACAATAATTTCACTATAGAGTTCCTCTTTAGTTCATTATATGTGGTATTTGAACAAGGACTTTTCATTGTCCCATGTTGTATTTCCTTAGAATGCTTCATTAGTAAGATGAGGAAACTCATATTCCTGTGTTTATCTTTCTATCTTATTGTATCCACTCTGATTTTACAAAGGAAGAAAAAAAATCAATAAAATAAGCATTTAAAATATCAGTTCAGTATTACTAATTATCATGCATTCATGTAACTTTGTGTAAGTAAACTTTTTTACTGATAAAATGTTGGTAATATAAGCCCCATCTCTACTTAAGAAAGTGCAGGTACTGTCTTCCATGACAATATATAAAATTTGAAATCCTATGATTTCTTCCTATTCTACATTTTATCCTTGTGAAAATGTTATTTATGATAAGCCCCTAATGGGTTGGTATAATTCACACATATGCAGGCCCTAGAAGTCACAATGTTTCTTTAAAAAAATAACATTTTCTTTCCTTTGCTCCTATGGAAACATCAAATTTTACTGCAAAGAAAGATATGTGCATGGAAAAAACTGTTACTTTTTTTTCCATATCATTACCAAAGTCTTATTTTGTACCTTAAAGTACATAATCTAAGTTTGTTCTTAATTAATGAAATGAGCATAGCCACACCTAATATATTATCAAGAAAATAAAACATTACTATACTTTATCATACTTTGTCAACAACAATGTCATTGCACAATTTCTCTGATGTGTTATAAACCAAACATTGCCACTTTCATGATACAACAATTAATTTTGTGGGTGTGTCTCATTCAAAGTTGGGCTCTGCATTTACTTCTACTTTTCCTTTTTCATATAATTTGCTCATATACAATAAACAATAAAAGAGAAGATATTTAGGGCCGGGGATTTAGCTCAGTGGTTTCACCGCCTGCTGAGCAAGTGCAAGGACCCGAGTTCGATCTCTGGTACAAAAAAAAAAAAAGACATTTAAAGTTTAGTTCAGTAGAAAACTGAAATTTTTGCATGTGCGTTTTTCAAATTCCATTTCATTTAAGAATGCTACCAAATATACAAGGAAATTTGATGAAATACAAACTTTGGATTCTAATTCAAACAAGCCTCCTTACCAAAAGTAGCCTGAAGAAAGGTCATACGCTCTAATCTCTCATGATCACCCCAAGGTCGCCCTATCTGAGTGATTTAAAATCCAGCCTAGTGTCATTAGTGATTTCCAAAGTCTGAGCACAGAAAAGTAGCAAGAATGTGGCATACACAGCTGCACGACTCCACTCCCAAGACCGGACCGGCCCGGTGTGACGAACCGTGACAGGGAACCCAGACTTCATCTTGGAATCCTTCTCAACGCCGAGTTCCAAAGACTCTGCCAAATGGACGGGGCTGGTGCAAGCGATGTGTCACTTTTGTTATCCTTGCTCAGGAGCTTACATCTTCCTGAGGTTCTAGGTCAGACATTGCACCTGCCATCCCCAAGTAAGCAGAGGCGACTTCAAGAGTAGTCACTTCCTTAATTATTCAAGTTATTGAGTACTAAACATGTATCAGACTTGGAAAAAGCTCTAGCAATGCATTTATCAGGGACACATGGTCCCTGCACTCAAAAAGTTGATGATCTTACTGGAAAGACTGATAGATAAAACAGACATAGACAATGTACAGGATGTGACTAGAAGCATTATTTGTCAAGAAGTGAGGGGCAGAGAATACAGCACATGAGCATCTCATCTTTCCCACCCAGGTAATACAAATCATGCCACATTCAAGGAATTACAAATATCCAGCATTGGGTTATACTTTCCTAGACGTATGAACAAGGCCTTAGTTTCCCATTTTATAAAATAGGGGAAATAATGGTATATAATTTGCAAGGTTACTATGAGGATTAATTAAAATAATATATCTATTATCTGCCTATCTCTATATCTATTTACTATTTATGTCTATCTTTAACATTTTTTAACTATATATAAACATTTATTACCTGCTTTCTATTTGTCAGCTACGGTTCTAACACATATACAATAGTGTATATGTATATATGATATTGCTACAAATTGAATGTTATCTATCTTTACATATAAATATATGCAGAGTATTTCATTAATATTTATTACATGTGTCTTATATCAGACATAGTTGCAACACCATATATATATAAAATATCATATATATATATAACACTGTTTATATAATACCATATATATAACAGCATATAGATAGATAGATAGAGACAGAGAGAGAGCTACAGGCTGTATGTTTGTGTCCCTCCAAAATTCACATGTCTGACCTTAATCTCCAATGTGATTTTATTCAGAAGAGAGGCCTTTAGGAGGTGATTAGTTCATGAGGGTGGGGACTTCATGGGGTGGGATTAATGCTCTTAGAAAAAGGGATGCCAGAGAGTTTATTCCTCTTTCTGCATATGAGGACACAGTAAAAAGGTGGCTGCCAGTTGAGCACAGTAACCTTCACACGATACTGAGTGTGCTGGTATCTTGATTTTAGACTTCTTAGCCTTGAGTGTATTTACTAGAAGTTTGCCATAGCAGCCCAAACAGACCAAGAGAGTTACTTAACCTTATGCATTAAATACGTGAGCTGATTTAGCATATATAGCATACACACTCACACACACACACACACACACACAATAGGAGGTCTATTCCCCCAAAACCAATAGATAAATATCACCTTGTATTACTAAAGCTTCAACATATCATACAAAAGGGTTAGGAGGGGCAACAGATGAAGTGAAGGAAGCTGAATCCAGGTCATAGAGAGGAGAGAAAAAGCTTCACAGAGCCTAAAAGTAGCCCAAGATTCTCTTCTGTGGGCATAAGGATTGCATCAGAATTACCTAGAACAATTTTTAAAAGCAACAATTCCCAGGCTCCAAACAAGACTCTTCTGATTCATTGTCTCTGACCGGGATACAGCGATCGGTACTTGTACCCTACCTGTGGCAATGCTGAGGTCAAGTCAGATATTAGAATTGGTGAGAGAGGCCCGAAGGAGTTAGGATCCTCTGTGTCCAGCAAGGGTGGGGTCTGAGACTCAGAAAGACCGCTCTTGGGTAGGGGAGCGGCTTGGGGAGGGGTCAGTGTGTGAGGTAAGGGAAGGGGTGAGTCCTCGAGAGGAGACCTTCTCTACCAAGGTCATTTATTCCTTATTAACCAGTCCAGACTTTAGGGTCTGGTCAGATTCCTGCAGGCTTTCTAAAACATATGTCTGTCAATGAAAAAAGGAGGAGGGGGGAGGGGGAGGGGGAGGAGGAAGAACGGGGAGGATGAAAGGTGGAAAATGAACCTACTCCCATTGACTCCTTTACCTTGCCAGAGCTTTCACACAGTCAGAAGACAAAATGCTGTGCAATACTTAAGATCCAAAGCACTCTGATTGTGCAGAAAGAGCTTAGACCGTGACACTTTTGTTCTATTGCTTTTTGCCTCTACCTGTAGGAGAGTGACACATTTCATTTGAATGATCAAAACAAAGATTTGAATATTGGGAAATCTCTGTGGAAAGAATATTTTCATAATACTTGTCAAATTTAAAATCATTTTTACATTTTCTAGAATCTTATCTTTTGATAGAATCTTTACTGGATATGTTAAATAACATTTACTTAAACAGTTAACATTTTAATAACTGTGTGAAAGGTTTCAGTCTAAATTTTAACAACTGGTTCGCATTAGGCACTCAATAAAGAGGCTTATGGAATTTAAAAGTTCCTGGCAAATGGAAGAATGTAAATTGTCTTGAATGAAGGAATGAACACAGGTATCTAGGGTTGAACAAAATGATCATCTTCGCCTCATTCAACAGAGCTCTGGGTCAGTAAGTTCTCATAAAATGATAAATATTTGAATGAACAGTAAAACTAATTATTAGGAATTAAGTCTTCCCTACGAATTAAGCATAGTGCTTTTGATCAACATCATATTCTCATGAGGAAGGGTATTAATTGCTGTGCCTAAATTTAAAAACTGAGGATTAAGTTTAATTGAAAATTGTTTAAAGATGTTATCAAAATTATAGTTCTGTCTGCTACAATCCATGACTTCTAAATGCAATGGCACACAGTTTTTCAAACATGAGACTTTAAATTATGGAAGGAACATGTGATAAAATATTATCCAACCATTAAAGTCATGCTTTACAAGACAATTTAGTACTGTATGTCTGGCAAAAAGTAATTTACAGATGCATAGGTAATTTGCAAAATGGCATATGAAATATCAACTCAATAATACACACAATAGTAAATGTATGTGAAGTACTAAAATATCACATAACAGGGCTGGGGATTTAGCTGAGTGGTGCCCACACCTGCTTTGCAAGTGCAAGGTCCCAAGTCCGATCCCTGGGTACCAATAAATAAATAAATAACACATAGCAACTGCAGTTAGTGTTTTCCCCTCATTGGTAACAAAACAGTAAACGGTAATTATTTTGTTCTCTATATTTTTCTATACATTTTTCTTATGATTGATAAGTCCTAAAGTTTTAATAAGAAGAAAATATTCAAAGTGTAATAGTTGGTTAGAGAATAGATAATGGGTTTCTATAAAATACATAGTCTTCACTTTCCTTTTGTTGGCCACATTCTGAAATTATCTGAATTTCTTCTGTTATTTCTAAGTTTCTCAAATTCCTGTCTCTTTACTTTGCTCCAATTTTTTAAAAATTTCTTATAATCTACATATTCACCTTAAGGCTTATATTGACCCTACTTTACCTTTGTTAAAAAATATCTTTTCCAATAAAATTATAGTATATGCCTTAATTTCTGTTAACATCCTCCACAGGCCTTGCAAATATATTTGGACATAAACTCTTACCAAGTTTATCTTATAGTGAAATATCTGAGAGTTGAGTAGCTGTCATAAAATGATAAAGAAAAGAATGAATAAGTGAATGAAATGAATTGAATTTAACACAAGTTAAAGAGGTTGTTCTTGGTGAAATTTCAGGTGAATATAAGTTCAGGACAAAAGGACATGGTTTGAATTACAAGTCTGTGGAATAATATTTAAATTTGTTTTTCTTTACAGTGAAACTGACTGATGCAGCACATCATGCCTTTACTATATGAAGATGTTTCCATCTGGTAATAATAATAATTACACCAAAAAAACCCTCCTCTGTCATTTGCACAAAAAGAAGAAGAAGAGAAAAAAACACAATTGGAGAAAACCCCACATAATCTGTAACACGGAGTACATATTATTCCTCATGATCTAACCCCATTTTTTTCAGTAATAAAATTTCCAGTTGTCGGGTACATGGCTATTCAGAATAAAAACTACATTTCCCATTATTCCAGCATGGCCATTTCCATTTTGAAGCTTCTGGGAAGGACATTTAAAGGTAAGGGTGATTTCCTCTGAGATTCTTTTTTGTCTTCTAGTTGGAAAAGAGATGTGATGGTCAAGGTTAATCAGACACTTTTAGTCCTTATGTAGATATATCCAGGATGGACAATTATCTAACATATAGTTTTAATTTATAAAACTTATATATGCAGATTATGATAAAAAAGAGGAAAATTTATTTTTGTTTTTATTTGTAGGGATGATTCTAAGTATACCCTTAAGTTTGAAAGGTAGATACAATTTAGGAATATTTATTTTATCATATTGTTTTACATTTACCAAGCTTCAGTTAAATTATATGTGATGGTTCTTTAAGAAAAATAAAAGTTATGTGTTTCTTTTTCTGTTCACTGTCTTCACTAACTGTGACCAGTTTTGACACAAATATCTTTCAATGTCATCTAAGGAAAGTGCTACAATAAATTTGAATTTCATTATTTCTTCATTGCACAAAAGGAAGTTTTACAAAATGTATTCAAAGATTACAGTATAGGAAACAAATGAATTTTTGGCTTTTGAAATCCTATTTTTACTGTGCCATATTTGTTTCATTTCAGTCTGGGCATTCATTCTGTGCTACTGTATTATTGCAGGGATAAAAAGTGAGTGATAATAAAACTAAAACTGCTTTTTATTGCTTATGTAAAGTCTACTTTATGCATCAAATAATGCTCAAGATAATGTCAGAACATGTAAAGAAAGATAGCACCCACCTCCTCAATTAGAAGCCCTGTAATAATGCATTTAGGGGATTACTCTGGGAGTTACTGCATCGAAGCAAGACAACTGAGATCTGTCAGAATCCTGAGAACCAGAAGAGGCCAGCACAACTCTGAGATGCAAGCAAGAGATTCTGCTATTTGAAAAACAGACAATATCTTCTGATAATTCTTAATTATTTCAATATTCCTCAAAATTCCCAATGAACTAATTGCTATTTTGCTTCTTTTTCTTTATTATTTTTTCTATTCTGGAAAAACAGACATGTGATTTCAAGAAATATTTTACTTATTACAACATTTTTCTAGTACAAATGAGGCAAAGAACCAGCTACTATCTGGATTTCTAATCACTTCAGAACTTTTGAGAACTGTTTTCCTTCTTAGTGATACAAATAATTCTTCTTCTTATAACAAAAATATTAACAACTTACAGTCTCAAAAAAAAAACCCCAGATATGTTCAACTCTGGAAGTCTGAAATTTTCTTTCTCTCTCTCCTATGCCAACTGTAGAGATATTCCTATCCAATAGGGTTACATCCTGATAAATTCATGAAAGGTGAAAATATCTTAAATTGAAAATGGATTTACTACACTTAATCTTCCAATCATCACAGTTTAGCCTCGTATACCTTAAATGTTCTCAGAACACTTTCATTTGCCTATAGTAGGGCAAACTCACTGAACACAAAGCCTTTTTTAAAGAAAGTATTGAATAGCTCATGTAATCTATTGAATATTGTTTTTATTGTATCACCAGTGAAAAACAATGGTTGTATGGTATGAGTTTGCCATATACTACAGATGAAAAGTCCTTCAATTAAACCATCACTAGTTAAAGACTTTCTGTATATAATTTTATAATGCTAAGAAGCTGTAAATAATACCTTTGCTACTAATTAAACTACAGTAAGTTTGATATTGTGTTCTAGACCCCTGGTTTCCTCTGAATATATGAAAGTTGGTGATTAGTCAGTTCCTGAATGATTCATTCCACACTGACCATCAACTGCTTTATGTATAGGATTCAGCTTAGCAATCAGGATGAAAATATCTGTTTTTATTGTAACCAATATTGGCCAATGTTAGTTCGTAGTTTTTGTACAAGCAATTAACATTTAATATGATTGTTATGTGTATTTTCAGGATTCAGGTATTGCATAAGATTTTCTTTTGCATGAAATTTACATTATTTTCTTAACTTAATGAATACTGGGTAATACGTAATCATTGTCTGTATTAATATCTATTCTATCATGAGTTCTGGTCAAAGATTACCAGGCAAAGGCATCAAATTTTACTTTCTTTTTAATGACACAAATGAATCTGGGACCCCAACCCAGACTGTGACGTAGACTTTTATGTACCAGTTCTACATGAAAAGAAAGTATCAGAACTAACCCAGATCTCTTTAGACTTTAATAAAAATTGGATTTTTATAAATACAGGTATTTTGCATGGCTCATTTCACAACCTTTTGAGTATAACCATGAGAATCAGGGTAGTAGCCATAGGATCAGTGGGGACTTTTTGTATAAACCCAACCCTAAGACAGAGGAGGTGATACTGACTGAAAAGTAGCATTACAGTCATATCAACAATACATTTTACAATCTACCAGCTGAGAAAATCTGTTCTATCCTATTTAAGCCATTGTTATTTTAGGTTTTCTATCACTAAATTATATCTAATCCCTAGTAAATTGGTGGATATGGAAGGGAAGAAGTTATGAGAGGGAAATAAAAGACAAACAAGTTTAGTTTTTGATTGAAAGAGAAAAGAAATACCTAAGACCTAATAGATAAGGGAATTAAATAATTTAGGATTAGTATCTTTAAAACTGCCCTTTTCAATTAAAGTAACAACCCATGATAACTAGCAATCTTCTCTGACCTTTCTCTTGGTCTGTCTCAAACAGCAGATGGGCTTGTTTTCCTCACCTCTCAGCTTCCAGAGAGTCTTGTCCAAACATCTGGTACTAATCACGCTGTATTAGCATTGCCTGTGTCTGATTTCTCTCTTAGAATTTGACTGCTTTGAATATAGGGATTGCATTTTTGAATCCCATTGACTAACGATGTTAAACTATTTAATCATGCACAAAAATGTATATTTCACATTGTTTTTATGGGAAAATTTTTAGTTAAAAAGTTAGAAGATTATGGGCCCCGCAGCACAGGATGAAAGTTAAGAATGATTAGCAATGGTTCTGGTTTTGTTCAACATCATAGAAAATGTCTAGTTTGGTTGTATTCATCACAAGTGAATCATTCCATGGAATTTTATTCTGGGAATTCTGCAAATTAGTAAGGGGACTTGCAGTACTATCATGATTTTAAGAGGAAATAGAAGTAAAAGAAGACATCATTTATTAGCTATTTTGGGAATGAATAGTAAAAGAGGGCACATGGATGAATAAAATAAAAAATAAATTAAACATTTTTGAAAATAGCGATTGGAATTTAGCGACTTCATTATTACTAAATCTCTAATGGAAAGAGCTGCCAAAGGACATGAGTGACAACTAGATATATTAACAAACACGTGAGCCTGTAAAATGATTTGGGGGAATATGTATGAAAGTGTTATTTTCACATTAGTATGAGTGCATATTTTCTGTAAGCTCCACAGAGTTTTGGGAGAGAAAAAAGCTTACGTTAGTGAATGAGTATGTGAAAGCAAAGTTAAACCAAGCTATAGTAATAAGCAGCCAGATTTTTCTCATGTTTCAGCACCAAAAAATTATGCAAATAGCTATACCATTTTCCCTAATAAATTCCATTTCCTATGCCAATGACGTGATTAGAATATAAAACTGAAATTGTATTTTCACAATTTTGTTATTCTGAGCAAATTTTTATTTGTCACAAGTTAATAAAGCAGATTCCTCCAGCCCCTCCAAAAGTATAATCATTTAGATGATTAGCTGCCTATCTACATAATATAGTAAAGACTTCCATAGATTTAAAAATATGGGGTATTTTCTACTTGCAAACGAAAACAGTTATGTAGTTGACATATTTTAAGTTCTTTCAAAGAAACTTTTACAATGGGCTCATCAGATAAGAAATAGCGATTAACATGTGCACAGAAATAGCTACATGTTGTATAACGGAGCAGAAATTTTCCTCTGAAATCAGCGATCAAAGACAAAAAGGAGTCCAAACTCAGGAGATGAAGAATATTTTCAAGATATTTCAAAAGGATCTAGAAATTCATGAGTCTTTGGGTTTTTTTTAAGAACAGGATAATTAGATATTATTTTTTATTCAAATCAAACAAAGGATAAAATATTTGAGGTAATACAAAATAGCTATTTGAAAGTTTTTAGTTAGCATACAGTGCCCTTGTTCAAATTCTCCAGAAACAAAGCCTGAGGTGGGGATTCCTGTACAAATGATTTATTGAAGGTCTGCTCTCAGGAGAAATCTGCAAGGAAGTAAGACACTGGTAAGAAAAAGAATGGAAGTGGCACAGAGAGGGTTTTAGCCTAATCTCACAAGGAGCTCCAGAGCACAAACCGAATCACAGGGTAAATCACGCCTCGAGCCACAACCCAAATACACAGGAGTTGATAGCACATTCTTAGCACATTATCCCAACTTCCTGTAGGAAGAAGGGAGAAAAGTGTAATTTCCCGAACCCACTGGCTACTGTGGCCAAGGACAATCTTCTGGAGAAGGGTGTGGCTCGGCATCTCGAAGCACCTGCCTCTGATGGTGATCTTGAGTGTGCAACACCATCATTTGCACACAATCAAATACTTGCCCTATTTCCACTCCTCAAGGATTTATCTTTCCTACTGGGCACTTTTTAGTATGTCATAAACTGTTACATCCCATTACCAACTATCCCACTATCCAGAAACAAATCAGGGAGAAAATAAAAATACAAAGCATCCTTTAATGGATGAGTAAAACAAACACTAATCAATAGTTTGTTTAAAATCTATATAGTTGAGGGTCGGTTTTATTGATTTGTTTGCTACGTGGATATTTTGTTTGCATAGCATGTTTTAAAAATTTTTAGTGCACTATGGTGCCAGTGCATTAAGAAGGGGATGAACATGTCAGTTCGTTCAGGCAAAGTTGCCTGCATGACGATCTAATGCAGGGGTTTTAGTAATATTCTCAGACTTCCATTTGTTGTGTGAGGGAATCAGAAGATCTCTCTTGGCCCAAATCTGTTTGGCATACTGTAAAAAGAGCTTGCCTGAATGGAGTTCTCCAAGTGCTGATGGTACTTGAAGTTAAGTCACAGCTTTCTTACTTTTTCATTTTTTCATTTTTAAACTGGGAGACAGTAGTGTCCTATTTCTAGGTTTCTGTTTCTTTTTAAAGTTCTATCATTCTGAGAGGTCTGACCTACACAGCTTAGACAGTCTGTGATGACTGGCTCTGATCTTCATTTCTTTTTCCTCTAGGGTTCAACTTCTCAAATTATTGGTGGCTGTTCCATAAGAGAACAAACGTTTCTTAAAATTTCTACTCTTTCATGGGCCAGTATGAGGTCCTCCTGTGTTTTACTGTGGTAATGACAAATAACACTGTTTAGGCTGGGTAATATTCCCTGCCTTGTTCAATGAGATGAGCCCATTGAGTCCACATTTGAAAATCACATCAATTCCAAGTGGCTACTGAAGCCTTTAAATGCTTACTCTCAATTTTTGTAATTAACTTGCCAGAGGCTAGCAACAAATAGTTCATTACTTGATATAAACTGCAGACCACACTTTGAATAGCACTGCTCTACCATTAGTAATTTGTTGTTCCAGTAATAAGAAAGAACATTAGGAAAAATGAAAATGACCTTCATTTTTTATTACACCAGCCCTTATAACTTGAAAAGCGATCCATTAATAAAAAACATCTTCAGGCTATCCAATAAGGTAGCCACTCACCACTGGTAGTTTTTAAATTTAGACTTAAATTAATTTTTAAAAATTAGTTACATTGGCAACATTGCAAGTGCCAAGTAGTCACTTGTGGCTAGTGCTACCATGCTTCAGAGTTGCAGATCCAGAACATTTTCATCATCTCAGAAGGTTCTGCTGGATCATGCTGATCTAGAACTGTCACCTATCTTCCTACCATTTCGATACAAGGATGCTTTGGACACTCACTGTAATATTGTGTCTTTATTAGCATGTTAGTGTGCTAAAAAACAGCATGTCATTATCAGCAGTAATTATTCCTAGGATATTATATGGATTAACATCATTCGTAACAAAGAAAATAATTTACTGCCTGTACACAAAGTACTTATGCTCTGGTTAGACAGTCAGTTGCCTTTGAAACTCAAAATACAATATTATTTTTAGATGTATTTTAAATAAATTATGCACATTAGAAATAACACTCTCTTAGTCCAGATGATAAATTACTTGAGGTTATATGAATAAAATCAGTTAGAGAGGGTGGTGAACCTTAGACTTGAATAACCAAAAAAGCTCACATTGAAGAGTGAAACTTCAGTTAGCTTTGGAGGAAGAGTAGAAATTGACCAAGGAGGAGAGACAAATCAGAATATATATACACACACATATATATGTAAATGTATGTATATGTATATAGTCATACATTGGTATATATTCATATACAGATTCAGATCTCAGTATTGCCTATGTTTGGAGAATATGTTTTAAAATTCTGCACAGAGAACTTCAAAATGGAAAACAAAGCAAAGGAATATTTCCTTTCCCTATAAAGTGGATAAGTTATGATGCTCCTCCTGAATATATAAAACATTGCTATTTATTTCTTAGTGGTATAAAACAAGATAAATTTAATGTCTAATAGTCTTGAAGACTGGTAGTCCAATACGGTCTCCTTGGAGTAAAATGAATGTGTTGGATGAGCTGCATTTCTTTCTGGAAGCTTTAGTGAAGAACTTGTCTGTTGAGGGTATAAATTGGTGAAGTCTTTCT
Organism: Heterocephalus glaber; assembly: GCF_000247695.1. Next base: position 788,577 of record NW_004624879.1, on the reverse strand, counting down.
CATCCAGCATTATCTAAACCTCCTCTTTAACCTCCCCTTCTACTTTAGGGATTCTTGTGATTACACTGTGTACGCCCGCTGGTGGTAACCCCCCTATGTTAAGGTCATCTAATTGGTAACCCTATGGCCATTTCTTTCTAACATAAATATTTTAGGTAGTTCTGAAAGCTATCTATTCTTTGTCTCCTTCTGTTTCACTAATTATTTAGGAAGCAGGCAAACAAAACAAAGTTCATGTTTTCTAATGCCTCTTTGTAACAGAAAGAGGCTTCATTCCTTCTATGGCATTCCCAAGGCACTGTCTGCAAATTACAGGAACTGCATCAGTCCTTGAGAGGGACAAAGTTAGGTACCAATGCTGAAGGAGTCAGGTGGAAACAAAAAACAGGAAGAATGTGGATATTTCTAATCATGGATTTCTCTTCCATTTTATACTATCAATCACTAACATCAAGAGCTTGTGTTTTATACCCCCATCATATGCTAAAATCATACTCCAGTTCTCTCCAAACTGCTGTCATGAATCAAAAGAAAAATCAGCGCATATAAATGAAATAAACACAACAGACAAATCTGTCACCTTGACAAATCTTAGAAAACCAACTTGCTTGCAATAACAATAAAAACTTCTATAAATTTTAAATAATAAAATATATTCATTGAGAATCTAAAATTCATTAACTGACCCTACAGTGAAACCACCCATTTGGTTATCTCTGACAGGAAGCTAAAGACAGCAGTGAATCTAGGGAGAGTCTTTCGGACTATTTTGCACCATGTTTCACAAACAATGGGATGAAAAGGTGGTCCAGTGCTGAACATCAAACAGAAAAAATTTAGGGTAGCTTCACCTTTAAGGGGCAGCTGAAAACTAATGAAAACATTCTAAAATCTTTCAGCAGCAATCATACACCTCAGATGTCCATTTTAAAAACAGATTTAGTTTCTCAGCACCAGTAGACTAGGCATCCTTATTTATTATAATTCAACAGAATGGTCTGTGTTTGTCCCAAGAAAGAAAGGAAATACTGTTGGGGAAAATTAAAATGTGACAAAGAGCTTGTTTGGATTCTTATCGTGGGTTATGATTTGAGTCTGGATGTCCCCCGAAGCCTCATGCAGTCATAGGGCTTTCTCAGAGGAGGCTGAATGTGGAGTGTGTGATGCTGAGATTAAGGGCGTGTGATTACTAAACCAGTCCACTGATTGGTTTGGCAGCACCCTAATCCTGGTAGTCTGGATAAGAGAAAAGGGGCAGAAAAAATGCTGTTAAGGTTCCCTTGTTGCTTTTCTTCCCTCAGTCCATCATGAACTGTTGCCCCTCTGCCAAGTGCCACCCTGCTTTGGAGCCAGCCGATTATGGACCGAAACCTTTATAAACTGTGAGCTAAATAAACCTTTCCTCCCTTAACGTGTGGTTGTTGGGTATTTTCTCAGGAATGCGAAAAATAATGAAGGCATACTGCTTCTGATATAGGGAATAAATGTTTCAATTAAGACCAAACATGGAAATATGGATATGTTAATTCCAAGTAATTAGGAGCCTGCAGGCTAACAAATAATCTCTTGGGGCAGGTAACAGGCTGCAGGTGCTCATCCCTCTCCTGTCATAAGTGGCAAAAGTTGCCTGAGAGCACTTGAACAGATGACTACCAGAAGAGCGATGGCACATCCGGGAGGGGGACTGCCCCAAGCTTGTAGTCACAGACTCCCGTGTGATCCCAGGCAAACGACTCCAGTTGAAGAAGTTATCCCTCACATTTCCCGAGACTTCCAACAATAATATCCCTTTACACATTTCTTTTAAAGTTTTGTCACAAATACATTTTAAAAATACTCATAATAGTTCTCAGGTCATTTGATCTTGGTTTTTATGCAAAAATGTATATATTTTTCCCTTATATAGTAATCTTTGGTTGCTTTTTCAAAACTTTTATAGTTTAGATCTAAAATGTTCCCTTAAATTCCCACGTGTTTGGAAGGTGACTGCATCATGGGAACAGTATATTCATTAGCAGATTCATCTATTCATGAGTGCAGTATCTGAATGTGCTGTTAGAAGCTAGCACCAGTTGGAGTCGGGCCAGTGAGTGGGTGATGAAAAGAGTGTATTCTTGTTCCCATTCTCTCTGCTTCCAGTCACCAGGACATGAGCAACTTTCCAGTACAGGACACTTTCATGATATTGTTTCTACTTTGGATGTGGTTGGCCATGGACTAAACCTACTAAAACTGTGAGCCAAAATAAACCTCTCTTCCTTTAATTTGTGGGTGTTGGATATTTTGTCCCAGAAATTGGAAAGTGAGTAATATTTTTTTTAAAACCCTATTTTCAATTATAAATCATTAACATGATTGAAAAATAAACAACAGACCCAACAAACCAATAAAAAGTCTACATTAGGAAATAGAAGGGCTATAATTAGCATATCTAATCATATTCATAAGAACAGCATTAAAATGCTTATCAAATTTGATGGGTCTCATCACAAATGAGTGAACATTCTAATATACTATGACAATGAAGTTCTAATAGCATCAGAGGAATCAGGGAAAGAATATATTTCTGAGTTGAACGTGTGTGAACTGTCAGGGCAGAAAAAAGGCAGCTAAATTGGCTCTATTGAGAAGTGCTAGAATCCTAGGAGGGCCACCTGAAAATTACATTTAATATGCTAACACTATTACAAGAATATTTCTATTCTTCCCATAAAGGTCTTGCTAACAGTAATTAAATTTTAAGACAGTCAGATCTGGAAAGGAATAAAAATTCAGTGAAAATCTGATTATGATGGCTGGAGGAGGCCTTCCCTTTCAAATACTAATTAAAAAAATTGAATTTTGGCTACCTAGGGACCCTAAGTCTGGCCATACCTATATTAAATTACCCCTAATCACACCTAAGTTCTTAAAAATCTAATACATTTAACACCAAAATGCTTTGGACTTCAGAAATATGTAAATGACATTCTAAATATATGGGTTCCTCCTCATCAATAGCCAAATACAGAGTAAAGACAGGAGAAAAGCAAATAAACATAGGTGAGTATTGCTGGTCCCTGGAGACAAAAAACTGCAGGGGGCCAAAACAGCTAAGATCACGAAGTGACTGTGCTTTCCTCACTTATTTGAGAAACACGTTACATACTGGACCTTTTTAAAAATAATTTTCATTTTTCTTGCTTAAAATCAGGAAGCCTGATTTGTTTAACTGTATTTTTTATAGTCATCTATTTAGATACATGCTACTCCAGCTCATAGTTGCATGATAACTGGAGAACATTTTGGAAGCACATGGTGCTCCAGCCTCCATTTTTACCAAAAGCATCAATTATTACATTGTTAAGCCTCAATTATTATAAATTAATGAATAAAACCCTCAGTGAATCCCCAAAGTAAAATTCTGAAAGCTTGAGCAATAAAATACAAATGCAACACTCCTTTGGCAAGACTCTAGCATGATTTTTGAAAAATAAAGATGCTTAAAATTTCTTGTAATATTAATCACCTTTTAAAATTCAGAGAAGTCCATTTTTTGTGGGATTTTTCTTTATTTTTTGAGGTGCTGGGGGTTGAACCCAAAGCCTTGGCTACCATCCCCAGGCTTTTTCTTTTTTAATTTTTTTTTGTTGTTGTTATTCTGAGACACAGTTCTGCTGCTAAATTTTCTAGGCTGGGCTCCCAACGAGCCCCTTGGTGAAGGCAGTCTCAATAGTGATCCTCAAAACCCTGCTTGCATCATAACACCTAGAAAGCTTTTAAGATCCAGATCACTGAGCCTATCCTCAGCATTTCTGATTCAACAGGTCCAGGAGGGGCTCGAGAGTCTAAACTTCTAACCAAATCCCAGGTGATGCTCATGCACCATTGGCAGACCAGACTTTGAGAACCTCTAGCATAGTAGATAAGAACAGAGGCTTTGAAGTTAGAAAGAGGTAGGCTTACCTGACTGCCCTATCCTGGCTTTATGAAAATGGACAAGTTATTTAACATATCAAAGCCTAGTTTCTTCCTCTATAACATGAAGATAAAAGCAGTACCTACATTATATTTGTACAGACTAAAGGAGAAAAATGTAGAATTGCTTAGACTATAATAAATGTCCAATAATAATTAGTTCCTACTCCAAATACAAATGAATGAATTAAAGGGGAAAATCTTTTATGCATTTTATTCAAATATATTTTTCCTTTAAGATAAATATAAATGAGGACTAGGAATGTAGCTCAGTGGTACAGCAGTTGTATAGCATGTATAAGGCCCTAGGTTCAATCTCTAGTTCCTCAAAAAGTAAACAAGCAAAACAAAAATATACATAATTAAGTACAGCTGTACACACGTTCATGTATTCAAGAAATAAACACCAAACATCCTGTTAAGTGATAGAAGCTGATTACTTTTTCTAATAAAAAATAGTCCAAGTTCTATAGTGAAGATAAAAATGTTATAGTGCTACCTGGATATTTTTATCTTTTGTTTAAAACTTAATCATTAAGCTTTGATGCATAGAGTATAATCTAAATTTTTAGGTTGAAGGTGTACAGCTGTATATAACAAAATACATGTGCAAGTATACATAACATTATAGTTCTGTGGGGAGAAATATGAAATAAAAAATTCTTAAAAGTAATTATCTCTACATTTCTGGAGAAATTCTGTTTTGACCTGTTTTCTGTATTCCAGGATTTTTTGCATTGGGTCATAAATGAGTATTCTCTTTTTTGTATAGCAGAGCTGGAAATGAGACCCATACCCTTATCGTAGCTAAGTTAGTGTTCTAGCACTGAGCTACAACCCCAGTTTCCGGGTTTTATTCTTAGAAAGATGTTATAATAAATACTATGAAACGCTCCTGGGATCACAACTTCTGAAGACATTCTGCTGCTGTGTGTGATGTCCTCATTAAGAGAATGGATGTAGATGGGTGGGAGCCTGTCTGAAGGAGAATCTGGGGAAAGATCAGCTTCTCTCGGGTATCCATGAGCATGCCAATGACTTGGAGCTAGGGTAAAGGACAAATTTTCCAGCAATTAGAGCATGAGCTACCCTGTACTTCAGAGCCAAGCTCCACATCTAACCTAGACATTTAAAAGGATTCAGAGAGTGGGACGAAATCTGCTGCTCCTTTGAGCCTACTTCTGCAAGGAGGGGCAGAGAGGGCAGTTGAGTTCATTTAAAGCAGCACCCTTAATGGTTTTTTTTGGATCATATACCTTTTGGGAACCCAGTGAAAATGACAGAACTTCCTCCTCATTAAAACACATATACAACTTTGGGTGGAAGGATTCATTATCTCTATGAAGTTGCAAGGGAATAGTGAGAAAAATCCTCAGATATTTACATATTATAATTTTTCACACACTTTAAAAAAATTACATGTAAAGTATTTTAAGTATTTTATTTTGTAGTGACTAAGCTTCATTGTCTTGCCAAAAGACAATCAAAAAACTCTTCTCTTTTTTGGAGGGTTGCAACTGAGTAGAAGGTTATGCTATTAACTATGCCTGGGTTAACTAAATCAGAAGGCTCCTGTAATTAAAACTAGAAAGCTCTAATCTTGTTGTCCTTTGGAAAAGAGTTGACTCCAACTGCAAACCAAATACGTTAACGGAAATTTTACAGTTGTCTTGACATTTGTGGATTTAACACTTAACTCAATATGATCATGAAAGAGAGAGAGGGCAAGTGAGAGCGATACCATGTTTTACAATCTATAGTAATCTTTCATTTTGCTGAGATAAAAAATCTGCAAGACTCCTGTGGAAGACTCATTTTGCTAGTGAATGATTTCAGCCAAGCACCTGGATTTTCCATCTCACTGGGACATGGGGACTATTATCCATTTTTTGGCTCTTCAGAAGATTTCCAATAGCATTCTCTAATTTAAAAGGGAAAGAAAATGCTGAAGGACACAAGCTTTTGACAATTTATTTTTATTTCTTTAACATGGGTCTTTAGTAGCTTCAAAAGGAAGGGAAAGGAAGGAGCAGCAAGTGTCTACTCTGAATTCATGCTGTTACAGACATTACCTCATGAAGGTTTGCATATTCCAGCATAAAGCAATGGAAAATGCCAATGTGGAAAACTTGAAAGCACAACATTAGGATGCAAAACATCTCCAGGAATGATTGATTTCCTCTCCCTGATTTCCAGCTAATGAGCATTCATTCTATTTATAAAGATCTCAAGGGATTTTCTCAAGACTCCCCAAAGAAACTAAATAATCCCAAATAAAAAATCCATATATGTAGGAGTTTTCAATCCCTATTCTTTTTCTTTGAATTGCTCCATAGCAGTCACTGAAGACCTCAATCTACCAATTCTGCCTTGAGCCAATGCACCAGCTCTAGCAAGCTGCTCAATCATTAGAGATCAAGAGGCAAATAAATCTTGCCAATCCAGAGTGAAGTGTGCCTGGGGAGAATTTAACATTTTGTGGCCAGTCTTCATTTGCCTAATCTGTGTGACTGGATGGGGCCTTTGTGACTTAATTTGTAGGCCAAGAGAGCAGTTCCACATTCAGGCTGGGCTCCAAACACCCTATCTGATGTCAGCCTTTTCTGCCTAAAGGATGGATCTGTCTTCCACATCAGAGTCCGGCAACCAGACTGAGCTTCCCAGGCCCAGGGCTGCCACTGACCTGATGTTGGATATTCCTGTGCCAGCATGAGGCTCAATCTATCAGGTCAGGTTAGGTATGAAAGCCAAAAATTAAGAACTGGGAGGCACCTTCACTGGGACTGGTGAACCTTCCTAGGCTTGGGGAGAGAGGTGGTCTCACGGTTCAGTGGTTTCTTCCCCGCTCAGATTCTTTCCTCCGCAATCTTGTTACTAAGGTCCAAGCCTGCCTGCAGAAAGACCAAGGCCATCCTGGCTACATATCTTCTATATTTCTGAGTTGCAGTCATCACCCATTTTATATTATATTTCTGTTAAAGAAAAAAACACTCCTGTAGGATCCCATTGATCTATGGTCAACATAGTGCTTGCAATGGATTTTAATCATTACTGTGGGAGAGCTTCCTTTTGTTCCAAGTGCAAAATTTAAACCATAACATATAAATTATCTTAATGGCATTCAACAATATGTACACAATGTGCCAAGCACTTACTAATAATTCCTGTATTTCTAACAAGTTATATTTTAAAACTTTATTTGTAATTTATTGCTTGAGTTTAGGTTCTGATTTTCCAGGGAAAATAAAATATTTTATGTTGGTTAAAAAAAAAAACTTTCAAAGCTCATGCTCTATATTTTAGTTTTTTCAAGTCTCTTCTTACATACAGAATTGCATGGAGAATATGACAGTTCTCCAGTTATTCTGTCAATAAATTACTTATTTAATGGTGAATCCTTCAGCAAATTTCTGTAAATATGTTCAGCAATGTCTGAGCCATGTAAAATAAAAGAGTGCCTTGGCTTTAAAGAAATGAAATAATTTGTTTTGAGCTAAATCAGGCAGAAACGGTTGATTTATTAAAGTAAAATGTCCTCATGAAACTGATCCTCAGTGAAGAATTTATTATCGTAATTGCAAAATGTTTTAAAAGATGTTATCTTAGGAGAAATCTAATTTGTTCTTGAGTAGCATCGCTTTTTAAAAAATTACATGACTCATATTCAGGACAACTGATTAATAGGTACCTCCATATCAAAATGTGAGTTCTTGTAGGAAAGGTAGTTTTGCCATGTTGTATTTTGTCTTTTTTAAAGCATGATGAATATGTAATGAAGAGATGAACTCTGGTATGAGGAGTTAAGCTCTTGTACATCTTTTCTTCGAGGCTAAAATCTGTAACCTTAACACTATAAATATTAGGCTGTTTCTCTGTGGCATTGATGTTGATGGGAGTTTCCCACTAAGATCAGATTGTCAGGGCACAGAACAAGGAAAAACATTACTTTTAAGTAGATTTTATAATTAGTACTTAACGAATGAGGTGGGAAGCATGAGTGACCAGAGGCTCTGTGATCTGACACTGCACCACACCACTGGGCATCTTATTAGTCATTTAATCTCAGATCTCCAGCAGTAGCAACAGTGGGCATGGAAGGACCTCCTCGCAGAGCTGAGAACATTCTGCCCAGAGACAGGTGTGAGCCTGGGGGAGATGTAAACAGTAACACGCAGAATTACAGTAGAGATGAGGCTGGCGTCCAACGAAACATGATAAGCACTTCCTTCAGTTTATGAGCTCTTGATTACCGCTCCTTTATTGCTACCTTTGAAACTTTTCTGATGGGATTCTATTTCTCAATTATTGTTTCACAGGTTTTGTTCTGACTATGCATGCTCATTCCTTAAGCAGAGATGATCTCTGACTTTTCTTCATGAAAAGTTATCCAGGTGTGTGCTGGCTCTGCCAAAAGGATCAAAAACTAGCCCTACTGTAAGGATCACAGGTCTGGTACAATTCCTAGAGGGTAAGCTGAGGTACACACTGTTGAAGGATTAACAAGAATGAATGTAAATGAGCCTCTTAAGATGTTTTTCTTTGAAACTATCCTGCAAAATATGGGTCAATTCGTATTGAGAACTTCTGTGTTTGTCAGCCCCTTAACCTCACTTGTACTACCAATTTGATTCTACCCACTGAGGATCAGGATGCAGTCCTGTACGCTAATGTTTTCTGTTGATTTCAGAAAAGTCTTAATTTGTTGATGGCATCATCTAGAAAACTTTCACCTGAAAAAACTGAGAAAAGAATAATGGGAAGGGATGATAGTAACAGCTTAAAGCAAAAGAGTAGGAGGAATAGAGTAGTAGGGAGCTGGGGAGGTGAGGCAGTGTCATGGTTGGTTGTGTTTGCAGCTCAGTGATGTCACAAGGAACAAGATGCCTGTTATCACCCTGCAGGTATCCTGAGTTATACTTCATCCCAAGATTGCTGCATGACATTCCTTCTCTACATCCAGGGAAAATGAAAGTTTTTCTAAAGGAACTTTCACTGTAGTGTGAAAGAGAATTTCCTTCTAAAGCCTACATCAAATCTCTCTTCATTTTTGCATGGTCTAAACTCAAAAGTCTAAATGGAATGAAGCAATCACCAGGAAGAAAACCTTTGGTGATAGAACCAATCTGATCAGTACCAAACTGAAGTGCATTTTAGCCCTGCTCAAACTTCACAGCTGCCATAAAACTGAGAAGTAGAGTACAGCTGGACCAGGTGACCAGGATGAATACTATATTTTTATTATTTCCTCTGTTGGTGTCAAATTATTCTTCATGCTTCTAAAGATCTTCTGAATATTTAGCATCAAGACAGTTCAAGAGTACAGACCTCGTCTAGTAAGAAGCCATCAGCTTTAAGAGATGCATGGGTCTTTGTAGGATCCAGAATTTTTGAGAGACAAGGACAAATTAAATCAAATACCAATGCAAAGCATCAAAAATTTCTCAAGCCTTCAAGTTCCCAGGTCATTCTAAATAGTGATATACTCATTAGGAGCAGTAAGCATGTACTAAACTCTAAGTTTTCATCTCCACAAATATTTATATATGTATACATACATGTGTATTAAATGGAAATAAGAAAGGCTCTATGGATAGCTCTTCAAAATCCCTATAATTAGAATAGTATATGATGAGATCGATTTTATGCATTCTATAGCTAGCCAAAGAGAACTTATAAAGATTTTTAATTTGAAATCTTGTTTAAAAAGGATATGAAAGAATGTGACTATTTTAATTGGATTAAATGACACTTTTCTCGAAGTCTCATTTCAGTTGGTTTGCAGCTAGTTGTGCTTCGAAAATACTTTATGCTACAAATAGGACAGAACTTTCTGAAGACTGTCTTACATTAATGGAATAATTCGGTTAAAGCAAAAGATAGTGTGTGTAATAAACTGAATTGATTTGTGACTATTATTAATTGTTTCTCAAGTTAATTGTGTTAGCCAGCTTCTTGGACATGGAATTGATTATAGAACTACCTTCAGATAACGTAGAGAAGTTTAAGAATTTATAGACTTTTATTCTTTTATATTTCCCATTTTCCTTTAAAAATTGAACTGCACTGTTATTATTTGCTCAATATTTTTTGTTTTATTAATGACCTTCACTCTTGAAGGTCTACATTTTGTCTCATATCAATTGCATACATTTTTCTTTTCTTCTCACAGTGGTCATTTTCCTAAATGTGCCAAAGAATACGGTTAGGCCTTATGTTAAAGTAAGTATCTTTACAAAGATCTGAGTTGAAAAGAATTTAACCCTAAAGCTCAAATACAAATTTTATTTTAAAATAGACACTCCTGGTGCTTTAGTTTTACTTATATGTTCATAGCTGTTCGTCAAGAACTTTGCAAATGACATTTAATTTCCCTATACCAATTCTCAGGGGATTACTTGTTAGACAGTATTCACAGAAGATGCTTTTAGTCAGTTTGCCAAACAGATCCGTTTTTCACTATGGGGTTGCAATATATGTGGTATTACAGGGTCTTAGGTTCTTAGGTCTAAGGTCTTAAATCTTTGTTCTAGGAGATTACAGTGAATTCTGATTGGCAAAGAGAGTAAGGAAATTTAGAATCCATCCTATCTAATTCCTTACTTTTCTTAAAAATTGATTTAATGCATTAAGTGTTTTCTCTAGGATTTTCCTTAAATTAATATGTTATTCTCTTAGGTTACAATCAAAAACAAGTTTTCTAGGTCCACATATTTATCATTGGGTAATAGCCAAGTGGAGAACAAACACCAGAAAGATGTTTTGCAGGCCTAAATCTTAGGAGGTAGGTGAGAGGACGGATGCATCAACATTTGTTGCCTCGGGAGTCACAGACATTTATTGAGTTTCTACTATGTGCATGAACATGGTAATACCAAGAAACCCACACAGTATTTTCAATCTTTTTAAGCAAATATGAGCATATATAGAGAGAACATAATTAATTTCCATTGCATAAGCATGTTTGGTATGGGAAACAGTTCAGTTTTTAGAGATGATTCCCCTTCTTGAATCTCATTAGTCAAAATTGAAACTATTAACTTTGTACATTATGACACTTTTCTCATTGTATAGGTAGCGCTGAATTATAATTAATCATTTGCATTGTCCATCTTCAATGGATTATAAATTTCTAACTGGAAGTGTCACACTTGACCCCTCATAACCCAGCAAAGTGACTGGATCACTGAAGTTGCTCAATAAACATTTGCAGAAATGAAAGGGTGTAAAATGTAGCAATGGCAGCAGTACGTGTGGATATTTCAGCATCATTCCTTCCACATTTGGAGACCTTCCATCAAGCTTCCCTATTTCACCTTTCCTCCTGCTTTACTGGGAGGGGAGGGGAAGTCTGGGAGCAAAGTAGAAAAATCTAGAAGGTGAAAAGAAATAAATCTTAGCTCACACCTACCTTGGCTCACTCTTTTGTATTGTTTTAGCCAAGTGCAAGAGGTAGAAACCCATCCAGTTTGGCAAGAGCTGTCTTACGGCATCTGGTGGCATCATAGTCACGTTCTTATTTTCTGCTGTCATCCAGTTTGTTTGATGTGCAGTGCAGCAGATTTGCCTATAGCTAGTAACACCAGGAAGGACCACCAGAATTAGTCATTTGGCATTAAGTTTGGCCATCTAATAAAAGCTGTCCCAGCCGGATGTCTCTCAGGTTGTAATTTAGCTCCATCAGTTGATGTCAGTGGAGAAATGTTCTCCAGAAGGTGTGAAGGCACAGAGTTTATGTCAGAGGATCGTGGTGGCTTCTCGTTTTACAACTGCCTGTGGTCACAGCAGATGGGAGTACTAGCCTACAGGGAGAGGGCCAGCCATACCAGATCTGGTTTTCTACTATGCTTTCTCAATGTCATTCATCTTTTCCTGCATAAAATATTGTCAGGAAATTGAATAGCTGTAAATAACAATTTCCTATTTGTTCATGATTTTGAGAGTTTGTGCTTTTGGCTAGGTGCAGTTGGTCAGTTTTCCTGCTGTCCTCCACTAAGCTCATCTACGAGCCTGTGGACGTACGGTGGCTTGCTGGGGGTTGGTTGGTTCTAAAGAGGTTTTGCATCTCTCTGGCAGGTAGCAACTGGAAGCCAGAACCTTTTGCTTCGTCTTCACTGGCCTTTCTAGCAGGTTACCTCAGTTTACTTCCCTGTGACAGTGTTCGTGTTCGGGGAAGGAGAGAGAGGGAGAAGCTATAACCCTCAGCAGGTGTCAGCTCAAAAGTTTCCAACATCACATCTACCAATCATATTGGTCAAAACAAGATCCAGATTCAACTCAGAAAGGGTAGGAAAACAGAGTCCTTCTCCTAAAAAGAGGATCTGTAAAGCATTTGTGGTCATTTTTAATCTACCAAACTCCCCCTGCTTAAAAACGAATAGAAAACCTATAGTGTTTCCCAAACACTTCATAATCTTATATTTACTACCTAAGCATTTTCCAAACAGTAATTACAGACAACTATTAAACATGAAAATGAATCAATCTCAATTCCTCTCTCTGTCTGTCTCTCTCTCCCTCTTTTTCTCCTCCCCCCCTCTCCCTCCTTAGGCTAAAAACAGTATTACAACTTTCTTTTCTTAGTAAGGGTTTTAAGTCCATGGCATTTTCTGGAATGTAACAGATACTATAACATGTTTTGTTCCTGTGGAAAAGAGTGAGAATTACTGGAGCCTAAATGAAAATGGAAAACTTTAGGCAATTTCCTTTTTCTAATAGGTAAACAATGTGAAGTGAGTACACCACCAGTCACTTCAGAAATAGGAGAAACACTAGAATTTTCATTGTATTGCTTCCAGTCACACTTTCACCCTCTGGGTATTTCTGGAAGGCTGATCAGAAATAAAATATGCTATTCAGAAAGAATACAATTCTAACTTTTTACCATACATACTACCAGCTTCTTTGCAAAAGCAACATTATACCTCAGTTCCATTATTCTTTTAAAATAGGATTTACGGTGCACTATAGTTATCGCCTTCCCTCTCTTATCTGTTTCTGATTAGCCCTTGGAGGGGATGATACATCATAAAAGGCTTTTGTGCTGGGCTACCCGAAGTGATTCCCAGTATTCTGTTGTGTCAGCTCAATGTAATGAGAACACAGTATTTTAACATTATTGCTATCCAGTTGCCACTGATGATAATGGGCTTCTTTTATGGTCTTTTTGACACTCAAAATAATGCATGATAACTCTGTGTGCTGACCCCATTTTCCTTGAAGCAGTCTTACAATGTTGGTCAAGGCCATAATGACTCTGAATTGTTACGGGAGTTGCCATTTTAACTAGGCAAGGTTATCAAGTTTAACATTCACAGCCAAAGCCTGAAATTTCTTAGGATACTTTTAAGTTCCTTCATAAAGGATCATCTTTCTCCATGACCTCTAAAACTTCTTGCTGGTAGAGGATCTCATTTTCCAAATAACTAAAGATCAATTACAAACATTGTCCCTTTGGCCACAAGTGGGTGGGGGAGATGAAGAAGGAAGAACAGGAAGTATTGAATCATGACTGCAAACTGAGCCAGCAGGAAGGATGTGAAAATTGACCATGTGGCATCGGCAATCACCGCGTCGTCAGGGATGACATTGATACCAAGTCCCCTGATACTGGGAACAAACCAGAATGGTACCAAAGGGCTGAACGTGATCCACATTTGATTTGTCAGTGGGTTGCTCTTATTTTGACAACATCTTGATAAAATTGTCCTATCTGTTGAGATTCTGTTTGAAAATTAGCTGTAGCAAAGGACAGCAAACAATCTTATTTTCACGTATTGTGTACACAGGGATTTTCCTACAATGAGTCATCAGCCACAGCAACAATGAAGTGTCACAACAATTCCAAAGATACCATCTGTTTAAGGGAGATGATCCAGAGACAAACAGACATCACTGAGCACAGCTACTTTTTAAATCACCATTGATTAAAATCAAAGCACTTCAACTCTTCTCTGAACTGTTATTAACAGCACAGACATTGGAAAATTGCAATTAAAGTGTGATGCATTGATAGCATCTGCTAAGACTATAGATGATGTTTTCTTAGGCGCCTTCTCTTGGGAATGGCTGACATTTGAAAATACGGAAGATACTTGCATCACCTCTGTCCTCCCCACCTGTTGTTTACAAAATCTTCACACTGGCGACTACACTATTGGACACTTCTATTTTTTGTAATAACAAGTAAATAAAAGCATATCTTTGCAGACTTTCTTCAGTAGGTAGAATTCACGACACCATTGCAGAAAGATGTATAAGATCATTGATACCATCAGGAACCCTTTTGTAAAAGCACCTTTCTCCATGGTTGATGATTTTGCTTACTTACTAATGTTCATTTGGGATCTTGGAAATTTAGAGGATTGAAGACACATCTATCATATAAACAGTAAACTATTCGATTATAAAGGTAATACCAGATTGGAAAAATACTAAAAATCAAACTATGGTTGCAAATGTTTGGAGACAGGTATACTTAATAGAAAAAAGATGGTATGTATGCCATTAAATTCTAGATATAAAAGGGATTATGAATTCTCCTCAGTAGGCTTTATTTCAAGCAATCTTAATTAGTGATTATATAAAACTAATCAGAAAACTGTCACATGGTATTTGGGAGTTTGATTACAAGTACCTATTGCCATTGCTGTGACATATTCCACTTAATCCAACAAAGCTTTATTAAGTACCACTGCATTGTGTGCTCACACACTTTCATCTTCCAGTCATTTCCTGTCCAAAGAGGAAAGAAGAGATCATGTTTAATTTATAACTCAGTGAAACCACTTTATAGTACTTCTTGAGGTGACAGAAACAGCATCTGTATAATAGAATAACTTGTTATTCTAAGTTCTTGCCATCTGGATTCAAGTTTCATAGGACATGTTATTCCACGTTACCAAATAATAGAACTTTAAGAATAACAAACATGCACGTCTTCTAGCAAATATTTATTTACTGCTTAGGATGTAGAAAGCCCTGTATTAAGCACTGGGAAAAATATGAGGAAGAGAAAGTCCAGATTTCATAAATAAAATTCCTTTTTGCCAATCACAATTAGTGTACCGTGCATCCTGGGAAAAGTTATGTAACATTCTTCTTTCTGTCTCCTTTTGCTGGAACATACCAAGAATTAATTGTGGTAAGAAAACCTTACCAGATGCTTATAGGTTAAAAATGCTATTACTTACTCAAGATGAAATACGTCATGAAATACTGAAGCTTGATTCTCAGCTCTACTATTATTTTAGGAGAAGTAAAATTTACAGCCATGGTTTTGGGGGACTGATAGTAATGGACTACATTTGATCAGGAAGGCAATGTGGTTCAGATACTACCAGTCAGGTGGCCTGAGCTTCCCTGAATTTGTTTCTTCATTTATTAAATGGAAATAATAATATCGATCTGAATGGGCTGTTATGAGGGCTAGAAATAATTTATGTAATGTGCTTGGTGAATAGTCCAATGGGTAGTGCAGTCTCAATAAAGAACAGCCCAGTACAGCTGCTATTAATATTAGGTTCCAGCTACTCGAGGCTAGTGAGAGATTCGACCCTCAAGTATTTTAGTAGAAATTGATAACTGAATAATAGTAATAACATAAAAGCATAACAACCTTGACGGGTGCGTAATATCAGTGTTAGAGTTATTATTAAAAGATGTAAAAATGTAAAACTAAAATATTGGCAAAAAATAGAAATTAGATTTGTTCCAAGCAAACTAAGCCTGCATGTTTCTTTTGCAATTTTTTCACTTCATCATCTCTTCCATCCTTGAACTGTTCACTAAGTTAACATGTCTGCTGCTTGTTAGCAAAATCAGAAATGTTAATGTTTCTTTGCATCAGTCAAAAGAACTACGATTAGCTCAAGCAGTCTAAAAGCTATTGTGTTTCTCTGATAAGTCAACAGTTTAACTCAATAAATAATGAATCTTTTCCTTTGGAAATATGTTTTAACTTTGACAAATTCAATTGACTAATCTTACTTGAAAATAAAAAGACAAAATCACGTAAAATCATATTTTGTCTCAGTCACCTTGTCAAACTACTTTCTAAACATCTGGCTAGAGGTTAAGCTTTGGTGATACAAATTCAGAGATTAGTTATTCGATATGCAGAATTTTACTGAAGGCTTATTTTATTGTTTGACCAGCCAGTTTAGACCAAATAAATTATCCATAGGTTCCCATTTTAGATTTTAAGACTTCCTCTTAAAATTTAGTTTTAAGTAATGTGTTTTAAATGGCATCTAGTGACACTTAACAGATTGCCAAAACAACAAAGTTGTTTTTCAAGTTGGAAAGTAAAAATCTCTAGCAAGACATTGTTTGTTCTGGTGCTAAACAATCCACATTTCTCTGGCAATGGTTTTAGCATGGCAAACCTGAAGGCTAAGGCCACTGAGAGAATTCATATGAGATGAAAAAACAAAACAAAACAATAACAACAACTTGGGTTCCATTCTGTGAAGTGATCCAATATTTCTAAAAGTGTAAATATGGATTTCATTCTCTGAAGTTTCTTGATATTTCTAAAGATGTATACAGATGCTCTAAGAATCACCAACTTGAACAGAGTATTACAGATCTTAGCATCCTGGCTCCCATTTTTGTAACATTCTCCTTTTCTCCTTACCCTTACTTTCTGGGAACTCCTGCCAAGCTTTTTCCATCCTATGGACATTTTAGCAGAGGACTAAGTCTCAAAGCATAGGACAACACTGGTTGTGGTGTATTTGAGGGAATTGAGAGATAACCTGGAATCCTTAGTCACACTGCTACCAGCTCACATTCATGACTGTGATGTGTGGTGGTCAGGATTCAAGAGAATGAGACAGATGAGTGAGTCAAGGATTCCAGCAGTATTGGCTAATGTGATTGATCCCTGAGACGAAGCTCCTCAGCCTCAAGGTAGTGCCAGGCTACCTATCAGCTAAAGCAGCTTAGCATGATATAAAAGGGTGTAGAGACAAGTTTTCCTTAAAGAAATCCAAAGAAAATTTGATTTCTCTATAACAGACTATATAACAAATTAGCTCAATAGTAATACTATCCCTCTTTAGTAATGTTAATATATATATCATTTTAGTAACGGTAAATAATTTGTGAGTAAATAAAAGTAACTTATTTTCTAAACAAGTCATTTAATAAACTAGAGTAATAGTTATTTACTAGTGTAATAACAATGAGGACACACAATCCTCATCTGTAGCTTTGATGTCCAGGGATCAAGTTTTATCTTGTTATTTACAGTCTGCCTGAAAATAGGTCTCAATCAGGATACCTCTTTGGAATACCATATTAATAGACACTTCTCAAAAGAAGATACAATATTTGCAACACTGTTTAAAATAATCTCCTGTCCACAGATGTGTTCAATAAACTCTAGATAAGTCACCTTGAAAAGAACAAAACAGGGGAAGGATTTTCTCTGACCACTTTCAAATGAATAAAATTTCCAAAAGAGGTTGTCACTGTAGAACATGCATTTGGAAAGAAGTTCATGCAGCACAGATGACTAGAAGAGGGTGCCTAGCATCTGTTAAAAACAAATATTCCCAGTCAAACACAGATATATTTTTGCCCTCTATGTCATTTAAAACTGTGGCTTTGGGGGCTTCAGTGCGGAGTATGTACCAAGTAAACCCTGGAAGCTTGATTAATAGATGGTGTCATCTTTTTTTTTTTTTTTTTTAGATGGTGTCATCTTAACGTAGGGTTGGGGCAGAAGTAGAAACAGCAGGATGTGCTTTCTCAGACTAATCCTCAAATATTTGACTACTCTGTTTGGCAGAAAGTCCTGCCTGACTCTTGTCCTAGAGAAATAAATACTCATGGTTTCTATTTAATATGGATTTCCAGGATAAAATAATTTCACATTGCATATTGTAAGCTATAAGATGACTAACATTATTATTTTGTCAATAATAAGAAAGAAAAAGAATCGCATATGGATTAGAAAAATCAGGATTCTCAACCACAATCTTTTCAGCTGAAAATCTATTAGGATAAAGGATGGTGACTGGAGACCACCATGGTTGCAGAATTCTCACCATGTCTGACAGCTGCGTACTGCATGATTGAAGTCAGCTACCATGGGCATCCTAGGGAGAATGAAAAAGGAGAGAGAGGCACTGCAGCAATTCAAGGAGGGCACCCAAGGAGGATGGAAGAACTGGATGTTGACAAGAGTCATGGTGAGCCGAGAAAGGGAGGGCGATGCGTGTGCTTTATCAAGATGATTTTCACCTCTGTCAATCATCCGAGATGAAATACAGCAGCGTTCTCATGGTCTGCAGTGGTGAGCTGAGGATGTGAGGCAGCAAAAAATAGCTGAGCAGATTCAGCAGGGTAAATGAAGGCAGGGAAGGCAGACATAAGGATAAGAAAAAAAAAGAAAGGAGAAAATATATTAATTCATGCTGACTTATATATCAGCATAAAGCTGGGGGAAAAGGAAAAAGCAAAAATGTCAGAATAGTTTTTTTAAAGTACTAGCTATTAAGCCTTTTTAAGGTAAGCTTTGTTGTAAGAGGCTGCCTTACAAGAGTATAGCAGTTGCCCTGCCAGAAATAACATTGCGAGGCCTCTCATTGTCAGTGAAAATGAGACGATCCTGAAGAACGTGTGACTGAGAGTCACCTCCCCCACCATTTCAGCGTCATTCTCAACTACAGGAGATACTAAAAGCCGTCTTTGCTCACAGACACAGTGTAGTTTGCCTTAGAAGTGTGATTTTTGTGACAAGGACAAAAAAAATAAGTCGTGCTAAAACTCCTACCAGGTGCTGTTACTGTCATCATTGAGGAGGCAACTGTTTTTCATATGGACAGGCTCTTGGGCAAGCTCTTGGTGGCAGAAAGCAAACTGCTGTTTGTTAGTGAGTGTGTGATGGACGCCAATCTGCAGAGTGATGAGTATTAAACCTTGTCTTTGAAGGTGGGGATCGGTGCTGATTGTAATGCACTGGTGGAAAAGTCTCCTCCTTTGCTGCAGATCTAGACCATATGACTGCTGAAAACTGACATTTGTGTTTGGCAGGTGTGTGCGGATGTTAGTTTCATTCAAGAATAACCATGCATACCCACCTTCCCAGTCAGTCACAATGGCAAGAGGCTATCAAAAGGTGTGTTAGTGGGAATAATAAAAAGTAAGAGAAGGGAGACGATAAAAAGAAGTGTAAGTTTACCCATTAATCCTGTGCTCGGTGTCGTAGGAGGCCTAGCAAGCTTTCCAGAAGACTTTTAGGCAGAGATCTGCACAAAGGGGGCAGAGGTCACGCATGGAATGAAGATGAGACCAGTGCGAAGCAGTAGAAGAGTGGTTGCCATGTGCATAATTGGAGATCACAAGCGTGACAGATTTCCTTGTTCTCCACTTTACTAGAAGCCACTGGATACTGAGAGAGACAGACTTAGGTTATAGACTCACCCAGAGAAAGCGAGGAGCTGTTGAAAGCTTCATCTCAGATTATGGCTTGGCATTGGTTTAGAGACTAGAGGACAAAGTCCAGAGTGAGTAAAGTCTCTTTGTCAAAGGGGGCTGAGTACCCTGAGTACAGAGTACCCTGAGTACAGAGACTGGCACACTGGCTCACGATGAGCAGACACCTGTTCCACAGCCAGCTGGCCGGGATAGGCTTCATCTGTGTGCTTCAGCCGTTCCATCAGCCCCAGAAAACTGGTTTAGTGGTAGGAAAAAAACGTAATACTGCTGCTTATGAAAAGATGATACGCAAAACTCTGGAACAGAAAAAAGCACTGCTTATATAGGAGCATATTTTAGGAAAATTGGTTTTTTTACATATTTTCTGTATGCGTGCCTATGTGTGTATAAATCACATGTTTGTATATGTGTGTGTTTATTTCAGATTATGTAACGATACAGGACAGGTTATAAAACCATAATTTCTGAAAGAAGCCAGGTACAAAAGGCTGTGTATGATCTGACTCCATTTATATGAAGTATCCAGAATGAGTAAATTTTTAGAGAATGAAAGCAGTTTCATGGTTTCTACGAGCTGGGAGAGAAGACTAAGATATGATTGTTTCATGAGTATGGAGTTTCCTTTTGGGATAAGGAAAATGGTCTGGAACTAGATAATAGGGATGCTTTCCTAAAATTGGGAACATCCTAAATGCTACTGATTGTACTTTAAAGGGGAATTTCCTGTGGTGTGGATTTTGGCACAACTAGAAATAACCAAATGTGCACAACCAGCCCATTTTGAGAAGCAAATGTCTGTATTATATATGAGTGAAAACAGAATGTGGCTCTATCTAAATTTTAAGAAGGTAGAAGAAGTAATACTCAGAAGCTGGACTGCTGGAAGATGTTTTTCAGTCATTTTCCTTCCTGGTAATACATATGGTTTGGCCAAGGTAATATTTATGGTCCCTTCTACCTTTATGACTTCATGATTTGATATATCAGTGCACCTTCCTGGAAGCTGATCCTAGGAAGGGAATCGAAAAATAAGGCTAGGCTAAAGGGACAGAAAGAAAGAAGATATATTACGATGAATTTTGAAAGTTTCATCTCCTTTCAAAAGAAAAACTGTAGAAAATAAATTAGTGTTAGATTTAGAATGCTGTATGAAAGTCAGTTGAGAAATAAGAGTGTTTGCAAGAAGAACCAAATATAGAGGAATAAACATGGAAAAGAACTGTTCTGGAAAAGGCAGAACCGGTTTTTGGCTTTGTTTTTGTTTTTAAGGAGAGACATCTCTGAGAAGGAAGAAAAGGAAGACACCAAGAACCAGGACAATAATGAAGAGAAAGTGAAAGAAGCAGAGAATAAATATTCCACTAACGATGCACTGAAAGCCCCAGACTGAAGGGGTTAGAGGGAAGCAAATGTTCAGGAGACAAATATGAAAACATGAAAGGTCAAAGGGGGAAAGAGAAAAGAACAGTCAAAGATGTGTTTAAAGGCTAAGTAAGATCATTCAGTGGAGGAAGCAGGAACATAATGGCAGAGGCAGATGGTTTTATGGAGACCATGGAAGAAAAGAAAAGTGACCCCCCCTGGAGCCAAAGTTCTGAAAATCAAAGACCATGGAAGGAGGTTTGGCGCAGTTGGAGGCAAGGTGATAAAATGAATGGAAACGGAGGCAAAATGAACGATCTGACAACATCTAAGGATGGGCAAGATGAGAAGCATAAAGAGAAAGAGGAAGCATATGGAAAGTTTGAGGCTTCTATAGGAAGCAAAATCTGTGCTGGATGCACTTTTAAGTTTCAAGGACAGCTTTATACATAGATATAGAGAAGTGTATGGATGTGAACTTGTTCTGGGGTCAAAAGCAAAAGACAAATGACACGAGAAAGATATTCCTAGTCACTCACAGCATAGACTCTGTCTTGGCAAATATATCATGTGTTATTATTTGTAAATTGTGCATAAGTAAACTAAAACCCAACAGCTTCAATACAAGTTTTCCAAATTCCAAAGTACTACATGGAAATAGGTCTTAATTTAGTTCTGTTTAACTGTCAAGTTTATCTAGTCCTTCCTTTCATAATGTATTCCCTGTAGATTCATTTGTGAGATTCTTTGCTGCTAGTCACTGTCATCTTGGAAATGGGCATGAAAGCTCACTTTTATTTTATTTTAATTTTATTACTCAATTCCAGTAAGTTCTATTTTCTGGTCAGCTTGCTTTTTCAAGCTTTACTCTATAACTTCTTCCCTCTACGTGTTTCAGTCAGAGACCACCGCTTCTATCTATTGCCTGTGTTCTTGGGAATTTGAATTATACATAGAATATACTGCTCTCTAGAAAAGAGTAGGTATTAGAAATGGGACTATTAATTCTTTACTAACTGCATATTCTGAGGCACCTGTACTTGGGGAGGGCAGATCACTCAATTTCTTTAAACTTTGACATTCATATCTTGACTATATTTTCATGGTAATAAATAAAATTTCACATACTTCTGTTGAGATTGTATGAATGTATCAAAATATTTAATCAATTCTCTAGCTACTTAGATGATCTCCTATTTTTAAAGTAATTATTAACTGCATGTGATCTTTTTGCAACCATCTACCTTGTATTAGAGCATATTAATTATACAGAATATTGGCTTCATTTGACATTTCCATACATGTATATAATATATCTTGGTCATATCCTTCCTAACTCCTTCCTTTCACCTAATAATTTTGCTTCTATTTCCA
Source organism: Heterocephalus glaber (assembly GCF_000247695.1). Next base: position 766,440 of record NW_004624879.1, on the reverse strand, counting down.
TGTTATCTTTTAACCCCTAGATCTCAAAACACATGGTACTTATTTGAGACTGACTTATTTCACTTAACATGATGATCTCAGTTCCATCAATTTTCCTGCAAATGACATAATTTTGCTCTTCTTTATGGACAAATAATATTCTATTATTTTTTCACATTATATTTTTTAATCTATTCATCTATTGATGCGTACGTAGACTGATTCCATAACTTGGCTATTGTGAACTGTGCAGTAATAAACATGGATACACACATATCTCTGGAGTTTGCTGACTTTAATTCTTTTAAGTATACACCAAACAGTGGTGGCATTAGATCAAACTGTATCTCTATTGTCAGTCTGTTGAGGGCTCTCCATACTTACTTCCATAATAGATATACTAATTTACATTCCCTTCAACAGTATAGAAGCCCCTGCCATCTCTGATAGCATTTATTGTTCTTTGTATTCTTGATGATAGTCCTTCTAATTGGTAGGAGACAGAATCTCAATTTAGTTTTGTCATGTCTTTTTTTTTTTCTCATACCAGGGATTGAACTCAGAATCTTGTACTTGAGAGGCAGGCATGGTATCACTGAGCTATATCCCCGGCCAACTCAATGTAGTTTTGATTTGCATTTCCCTGATGGGTAAAGATGTTGAACATTTTTTGATGAAGTTTTTGGTCATTTGTACTTTGTCTTTTGAGAACAAGTAATAAATCAATAAAATCAATAAAATGCTGTATGAACTGAGCCATCTACGAGCATGTTGTTTGTACTACTGAACTCTGATGTGAACTTGGACCCAAACTACAAAACACAAGATTGCCTATGAAACATGTCCATCATTTCTCCAAGTCTCCAAGAACCATCATGGCTCTTCTGAAAATTGTCTTACAGGAAAAAATTCAAGATTTTGCTTTTATTTAATTTTGTTGCTGCTATTTCTTTTCCTAATAGGAATCAACTGACTTCCTTTATTTCATCTTTACTATGAACTGTTGAATTAAGTATAGCAATTTTTACTATCAGATGAAGAAACAGGCTCAAAGGAGTAATTTTTCTAATGTCATGCTGTTTCAAAGTGATAAATATTAAAATTGAATCCTTCTCTGAATCCAGAGCCATTACTAGATATGAGAAAAATACAAATAAGAGAATAAATAAAATATATGAGCCTGGATTTTTCAATGCTCGTATATGTCCATTTATTCACTCAGTCATTCAAGAAAGACTTCTACTAGGGGCACAAAGCAAAAGAATGATACTGACTTGGCATTAGAAAAATGGTGAGTTAGGACACAGTCTTGACCCTAGAGGGCTGCATAGGCAAAAGGGAAGGACAGATTTAACAATTCTCATAACTAAGCTTGCATTGTAGGATAAGTGGATTGCCTCAACCTGGGAAGATTGAGGAAGAGATTATGCAGGCTGCACTGCATCTGTTTGAGGGCATGAAAATGTTTATCAGGAAGACAGGAGCCTAAGAAAAGTCTGAAGCCATGAAAGAACATACACGCTTCCTTCCTAAATAATTTTCCTGAGGAATAAAATTTACATGTAACATTTCCTTTAGGGAGCTCGGGTACAGCTCAGTTGTAAAGCACATGCTTAGGATGTCTGAGGCCCTGGGTTCAACCTCCAGTAGTTTCCCCTCCGTTTTTTTCCTTGTATGTAAAATAAGATGAAATTTCATTTGTGCAATTTTCTATTTCCAATTGCAGAACAAAATGGCCTTCTCAAACCTACCCTTTGCTTCTTCGGCCGACCAAGGTGAGCACGTTTTTCTGAATAGAAGAGCCCCCTGTACTGCCTGCCAGGGTAGAGCAGAATGTTGTACAACCCTCCTCTGTCATTGCAGAGGGCCAAAGTTCATTTTGAGAACTTGTGGTTTCTCATCTGCAAACATCCAGCACAGAAGATAACAAAAAACTGCCTTGGCCTCGGAATAGCTTCTGGATGCAAAACCATCTCCATCATGTGCAAGAGAAGGTCACAGATGGACCCGAGAGTAAACCAGAAGCCTGAAAATATGGATGTGTGCAGATGAATCAAAGTGAACAGAGAGTGACCCTGTGCTCTCGTCACTTAAACCACTCCATTAGGTAAAGCACAAGAGACAAGGGATCACATTAAGCAATTGTGACCATTAAGGACAAATGGGATCGGCATACGTTTATCATAATTTATCCTCATCATTAGTGATTCTGAGATCTACACATCTACATATACTAGTCACACTTACCTACCAGCACAATGCTTAGAAGAGTATCAAGTAATAGTTCTCCATAACACATCATGTGAAAATGTAGCATATTCTTTAGCTTTTGTTCTCATTAATTATTTCAGTACTATCAAGTAATAGGTGTCCTGTTCCCTAAAATTTATATAGAAATATCACTGTGAGTTAATATCTTGGCTCCATAGCATTTAGGGATCTAACATCTTTAGAATTTTCTGTTTGTTGTTTTGCACCATTTTGGTGAAATTCAGACTTTTTTTTTTTTTTTTTGGTACCGGGGATCGAACTTGGGTCCTTGCACTTGCACAGCAGGCGGCGAAACCACTGAGCTAAATCCCCGGCCAACATTTTTTTAAAAACTGTGTATTTGTGTGATTTTTTTCTGATAGTAAAAAAATAACATAAAAGTTAAAATCTATTAAATGCATGATTCAGCCACATTAAGTATGCAAACAATGATACTGACACTTCCCCCACTGTCCATTTCTAGAAATTTCTCATCCTCCCAAATAGAAACACTGTACCAATTGAAAAGGAATCCCCATTCCTCCACCCACAGCATATTCTAAATACTACTATATTTTCTTAGATGTTTTAATTTTGCAGAACTCAGTTCAAATTTATCAGCATGCAAGGCTGACGCAGGATGTCACATGACTCATAACGGCTCAGATTCATGTTGACTATGTCCATTTCAATGTCAGCTTTTTTGACATTTTTTTGATGCACACATTATACATTTATTATGAATTTAAGGATCCTTGAAAATCTTGGATTTTATTCCACTTGAATATTGAAGTTTTATTCATTTGATTATTTCTTCTCAAGCTGCAGATAACTACTAAACACACACACTAAATACACATACATGCACACAGTAGCCCATCATGCCAGTGTCCATGCCAGGCAAAGGAGAACAGGATCAACAACTGGAAACTGCTTCATTTTCTAAACTGCAGGTTATAGGCACTGAAAAAGTCTCACAAATATTACTGAAATATCTCATTAAGAAACCAAGCACCGGCCCGGGGATTTAGCTCAGTGGTTTCCCCGCCTGCTGCGCAAGCGCAAGGATCCGAGTTCGATCCCTGGTACCAAAAAAAAAAATAAAAGAAAGAAATCAAGCACCTTTGAAACGGAAAAAAAAAAAAAAAAAAAAAGCCAATGTGTAATTGCTAAGTAGGATCCAGAGAGAAGACCTTGCTAGTGGAAATAAAGAAGCAAACAATGGAGTTTTCCAAAGTTGAAAAAAAAGCACCCATTCAATAGCGAATGTCAGTTTACAAGGAAGGGGGAAAGCTTGTCATCCCCTCAAATAAGTTTTATACCTTGACTCAGTGTTTTGGAAATATCAGAACATATGGGGATTTAGAAAAAAAAATAGAATGAAGGTGGATTAATGGAAAAACAATTTTATCTGTCAAAGATCACCACAGAGCAAACAAAACACAAGCAAACCGAAGTGACTGTAAAGGGCATATTCATCAATAATCCTGGCTGGGTTTTAAAAGTGCACGATGCCACAAAAACATCTCCATCATCACATAAATATAATTTTAGTATTTATCGGAGTTGGGGATGACATTTATTGCCTCACACTCTCCCTCTTAAAGCACAGTGTTTACTTATCTAGCAGTGTTTTTCAGCCTTTTTGCGTTTGGAAAAGAGCATCTTCTACATCTTTGCAAAACCTTAAATAAATTATGCATTAAGTCCTATTTTGCTATGAAACAGGGACAACGATTTAAACCCACACCCAACATTGGCTATATCTATTAATAATTGAAGAAAAAATTGCGTGGACATCACTATCTACAGTTCATGAATTTATAGTGAAACATGAATAAATGAATCCACAGCTAGGAATCAAGCTATCGAACAAGCATACATTCTCCACGATGGGCCATAAGGATAATTGGATCTTCTAAAAGAAAACATTTGTTAAGCAAATCAATCAAATCAATCTAGCCTGACACAACTGGTTGCCATTCCTGCATAAAATGAAATTTATACCACATGAATATGTATTTGAATTGGAGAAAATATGATAGGAAGAATACAGTCATTTAATGGGGGCTCTTTTAATACATAGTTGACAGTTAAAGTTTTATTTTGCTAAGCAATGAAGTCCCTTGTTACCGCTGAGAGACAAAGTTAATTCTGGACCAGTTAAAATTATATAACTGATGACTAACTTGCTCTTTAGTGTAAACTTACTTGAGATATGATCTTATTATTGCAATAGTATCCTACAAGTTACAACACAGAGTACAATGATGCTCCCAAATAGTGAGATGGTCACATTAAGCATGCTTCTTAAAGTGAGATGCAATAAGGGGAATTGCAAAGGAAGAAATAGACACAGGGACACCTGCCCTTGTTTCACTAAGCTTTATGAGCTCAGACTCTATTTTCTGTCCTAGAGATTCTTTTAAGATCTAGCTAATTCTCAAAAGTATTTTAGCAAGGTTTCCACAATCTACCAAAACAGTGGAGCCAAGTCCTGTACAAGAAACTTCATGTTGTGGAGTTAAGAAAGGAGAAACGTTGAGGTGGAAAAAGGAGAAATTGCTTTTGTATGGAGACTCAACCTTGAGCTTATGTGGTACTGTATTAATTCACATATACATCTCTGATTGCACTTACTAAAAAGTTTATTTCCTCTTATACAGACCTGTGTGGATCACAGTAGCTTTGGAATAGAAACTTCTGTGTCGTAGTCACCATTCAATGTAGTTGTCTGAACTTTCTTTTTCTTTCTTTTTTTTACTTTGGTGTTCATGATAGTAAATTTAAAAGTTGCATCTAGATATTCATTAATTGCTTTCTATATCCAGTTGTGTGTTCATATTGCTAGTTTTTATGATTATGAGACTATTTCAGAAATCAGTGAAAGATAACAACTGACCTCTTCTTTCTCTCCCTCCCTTCTTCCCTCCCTCAGTGCTTTATAATATTTTATCTTTTTTTTATGAATTTGTGTGAATATTCTGAGGGACTGCCTCTTTTATTCTTTAGTTTGAAAAAAAGGTGTATTAGTCAGCTTTCTGTCGCTGGAACAAAATACCAAACACACAATTTAAGGAAGAAATGGGTTATTTTGGCTCATAGTTTCAGAGGTTTTAGTTCATGGTTGGATGGCTCTGAGGTCAAAACATCATAGTGCAAAGGCGTTTGGGGGAAAAGCTGCTAACTCTAGAGAAGCCAGGAAGCAAAGTGAGCAAGAAGAGTGACAGAGAAAGTGGCCAGGGACCACACAGAGCCCCCAGGCCACAGCCCCAGGACCCCCCCCCCCCCCCACAGCAGTAGTAGGCTTCTCTAATATCCTAGGTGTCTCTCAAGTCAGTCAAGTTGACAATGAAGATTAACCACCACCAATGGTGTCGCTATACTGGCTTTAAGGATCTGTTGAAACGTATAAGAAGATTCCCACGTCTAGTGGCCAGGTGGGAACACAGCAAGCAACTTGGCTCCTACTGCATGCTTCTTATTGCTTGCACAACTAGGAGCCACCTCTACTGTTTGAAATCAAGAATGGCTTCTGCAGGCTAAAAATGGCAAGAATCACTGAAGAAATGCATAATTCCATGCAAGAAACACATTGAATGTGTTTACTGTCAAGTGTTGCAAAGCTGATTTTTTTCTAATGGAAGATTTATTTAATAAATATAAAAGTTGTATCTAAAATTTGAAGAATGTGAGTCTGATTATAATTTCTATTCCTATCTGATTGCAATCACTGACAGTGTATCTGTCACTATGAACATATGTGTGTGTTAGGCCATAGGCTAAGTATATTCTGTGTATTAGTCTCAGAACAACTCAATAACATAAGTAGTGCAAAGCTGAATTTTGAAGGTCAGAAAAACTTCCTTATACAGTCAGATTCAAGGTCAGAAATTTCTAAAATGTTAATACAAGACAAGAGCCTTTCATTCCTGGAAATACTGTGGTCCATGACACAACCTCTCCATGACGAAACACTTAGAAGTGTTTGATGAGATTTAAAAAACACCCTCTCAAATGCATAATAAACTGGAAAGAAAGTAAGAAAAATCCACTTGGGCCAAAATGCTAGAGAAAACTAAAAACCAAGCATCCGGCAGATGCCCTTGCTGCCCAGGCAAATGGGTGGGCCTCAGAATGCATAGTCTAAGGGCTGAGGATTTTCATTGTCTCTCTAGGAGAAGGGATAAGGCCAGCCTGTGCAAGGTGGAGGAGCAAAAATTCACACTCAATTCTCAGAAGCTCAGAGAGTGAGGTAAGGAGTATACTGTTGTTGATGTAAATCCTGAGTCTTTATAACTTGGTGCTATGCTGGCAATTATTACATTTTCATAAATTACATAAGCTTGCTGCTAAAGAGCCATTACGAAAACCTATGTATATTTGCAATTAAATAAATCATATTAAAACAGAGGTAATAAATACTGAAAGCACATTAGTTCCTAATAATTACATTTTAATAATATCTATGCTTCTGAGGTTGTTCTTGTCGATTGGATCTCTACTGTAGAAATCTTGCATAATGGTGCTGTACTGCACGTTGCTTCCCAGCTCTCTGTTCATTAATGTCACATTGGTAACTTGAAATTGTCCATTATATGAGCCTTGTATTATGGAAATTGGCAAGTGCTGCAAGGCTTCATTTATTGTTTTGTTGATTGTCTAGGCTTAAGAAAGTAATGGGAATTTTTCAAAATAACACAGTTTAAATGTTTTTCAACTTAAAAGTGTATCATGCCTATAGCAACAACATTGTAAGTAGCAAAAAAAATTGATTATCTGAAATTTATTATCTGACTTACTAGTTACATCATGAAAGAACAAATTAAATTCCGATGTACACTGATCTTTTGTTACTCATTAACAAAACCAAAAATATCAGCCAACATTCGTGTTGAAGTTACATTCATTTGAAATTGCAACCACAGGCAGGATACAGATACAAGAGTTCATCAAACATCAGTGAAAATGCGAGACTGAATACACAGATGTTGTTTTTGTTTTTTTGTTTTTGGTACCGGAGATCGAACTCGGGACCTTGCGCTTTCGAGGCAGATGCCCAGGTGCCGGAACTGCTGAGCTAAATCCCCAGCCCAACTGAATACACAGATGAACAGGGCAGACCATCCACAAGGACTGAACTCTGACTCAAAGCCTCTGTAACAACCAGTCTAGGACGCCAAATTTCAACCTCTGCAGCAATCTGCCCACAACAGTCAGAACTTGGTCAGTGTCTTCCAGTTTCTTAATTTTTTTGTCTCCTCTCCCCAGAAAAAGTTAAACATTCTCCACAGCCTAATCACATAAGATGCCCTGCTTGTAGTGAGCCTGAAGCCAGCTTCCTCTTGCCAATGATGTCCAATCAGCACACCTGTGCCTCTGCCCTTGCTGTTCTCTGTAAAGCTTTCCCATTCCCGATTGCCTTTGAATCTCTGCTAAATACAATGATGCTAGTTGAGTTTCATGCTATAGAGAGCTCTGAATCAACAGCCTTTGCTTGTTCTCAGTTGGAGGATGGTCTCCTCTTATATCCATAAAGGTATTTTACAAGAATTAATTGATGATATAAAGTAAAAATAGGAGTATTTTCTATCGTATTATTAATGAGAGGTATACAATAGCTTCTGGACCAGAAAAATTTATAAGAAGTCTATATTGGGACTTCTTTTTCCCCTAGAGAGTTGGTTGTTAAACATTTACCAGCACACCGCTGGATTTAGACCCTGGAATATAGATTAGGAAAATAATCAACTTGGCACAGCAAGATGACACAGATACTGAGTAGCAAAAGACAAGCAATCTACACTTCCCAGAAAATTTTCAGTCTGATCTGCTCTCATCTGAGTTGGTAATGACACAAATTGATATCCCTCATGCCATCCATGGACTCTGATTCCCAACACACTCACACCCAAACTCACAGAGCAAGAAATCAGCTGAATGATAACCTTGAGGAGTCTGGTAGAAGCCAACACAAATCCTTTCTGGAAAGACACACCCAAATTCCAACACAACCAGTATTTCCCCGGAAAAGTACTGTTGATGACGTGCCCACAATCAACACTGCAAACAATTTATCATAAACACGAGCAGAACACAATCAACTGCATGATTCTTCACTCTAAGAAATGTGAATTGGTCAATGTCTTCTAGGTTCTCAATTTTTTTTGGTCTTCTTTTCTAACTTAGGACAAACTAGAAAAAGTTAAACATGCTCCAAACCTAATCACAGATGCCCTGCTTCTGGTGAGCCTGAAGCCAGCTTTCCCGTGCCAGCTTTCCCAATGACCTCCAATCAGCACCTGTGCCCTCCTTGCTGTTGTCTATCAAGCTTCCCCATTCTCCTGATTGACTCTGAATCTCTGCTAAATGCAGTAAGTCCTTTGAAATTACAGAACATAGAAAATATCATATTTATGGAAATTCCTAATGGAAAACATATAAATGGGGTTGAGATTGCTTTCTTTTCTAACTGTCCAGTGGGTACAATACAAGCAAAATAAAACCTATATATATTTAAAACTACATTAGGTCTTTCTCCTAATTAGCATGGTGCTAGGAGAAATTAGAATTTGATTAACCTTATATATACTTGTGCAATTATGGAAGTCTTTGTACCATGAGAGTTCATCCAATAAATGGCTACAGTAGAATAGGTAGTGAAAAAAAAAGGACTGGGGAGATGGGGAGGATGAAGAAATTTCAGAAGGGGGTTTGGGGCTTGGGTTTGATGGCAAGCAGGCATCATTGGGTTAGGTTCCCTCTGAGGAAGGGATTTGTGTGCATGAGACATATTGAGGAGAAAGAGACCGGAGAGTTGAACAACCATGACTAGGCAAAGGACACAGCTGAATTGCAGGGTGGCTGCCATACACTTTAGCCACTCCTATAAAGACTGTCTCGATTGGGATGTATATAATCCCACTTAATGAAGTTACGCACCAGAGCAAGAGACGAAGGATGTAAATTTGTGGTTCTCTCACCAGTGTGTCTGTTTTGAGAGTCTCATCTTGTTTTGCACCTCACTGTTAAGCCACTTCGTTGAATTTGATTTTGCCTTTAAACAGTTCTCATTATCTTTACTAAATTTAGACCCTACTCCCTTTCTAAGGTAGCATTCAGTGTAGAATATACCACACAGAGAATTGGGCAGCAATTGAGATATAATCCATTATTCTCTCACGCAACAAATATCTAATGATTGCCCTTGCCTTAAGCCGCTTACAATCTGTTGGGTGAATGGAGACATATCAAATGCTATTGAGGCTATTAAAAAGGAGCTCAAAGGAGCACCAGAAAGAGGTTAGATCCATTTGACAAAGGTCATAGATTTCGGTTGAGAATTGAAAGAGGCATACATGTTTGTGTTCCTTGCGAAAAAGAAATGGGGTAAGGCAATCCAGGAACAAAGAACAGAATGAACGTAAGAGAAAAAGCTCTGCATCACAGAATAGCCTTCTATTAGCATCAAATCTGGTTATACTGCTGTACTACTTATTTCATGTAATACTTGTCAAGTAGTTAAAATACACCGTGTAGGTGTAGCCAGCAACATATAGCTCCTGAAAGATCTCTACTTCCTCATATTCATTCACTTGTGTAGTGCCCCCATTGAGTGTAAGATGGACTTAGTGACCTGCATATAAGAGAATATGGAAGAACTGTTTGACTGTCATGTCCATGATCAGATTATATGGAGATTGTGTCTTGTCTCTCACTCACATACTCTGAGGAAAGGGAGCTGACCAGTTCTGAAGTACTTGTGGATTAGTCCAAAACACAAGAAAGTACAGATGTCACCCAGCCCATAGTCAGTGAGGACCTGAGCCCACAGTATAATTGCCTATGAGGACCTGGTCCTGTCATCCACCCATGAATGACCTTGGATCAGGTAGCAGATCCCTCAGAGAAGATCACAACCTCGCACCCCGACTGCAGCATGACAAGCTCGTGAGACACCCTGGGCACAGGCATGGGACTGAATTCACCTGGATTCCTGGCCAGCATAGACTCTGAGACTAGAAATGTGTGTTGTTTTAGACATAGGGGATCTCTTCAGTTTTTGAAGGTCTTCCTTCAATATGGCTGAACTATCCCAGAGAGCCTTGTGTAAATGATTTCTGTACCCCTGCCTCTAAAGAAAAACTGTTATAACAAGAGCCAGAACTGTTATTACCATCATTTTCCACCATACTAAAGTTCTCTATATTTTTAAAGACTAATTTACATACACTTCTCTACATCCTGGATACCAGTGAAGTAAAGGATATACTGCCTCTTTTCTAGGAGAGGTCCCTGGAGACCTGAGACAATGTCCTACAAAACAGTTTATATTTGAGTGTCTAGTTTGATGAATATACTATTTCCTGGATGGTCTTATTAGTGCTGGAGTGATTGGCATATCATCGCTCTCTAAGGACAGTCAAAGAAGCTACATATAAAAATGTGCCCTGGTTCATTCATGTGAAAGAACTGATATTTTTACTGCTTCAAAAATCACCCAACTATTCCATGGTTTATACAACATTTTGAAAAACACAAAAAACAAAAAACTTTACCATTGACCAGAGGGTCAAAATGTTATCTTGGGTGCGTTATGTACTTCACTGTCACTGTTTCAAACAAGAGGCATACACCCTAATCAAAAGCCAAATTTATATCCTTCTGATGAATTTGTATGGTGCTCCAGTGGATCTGAAAAATTATATTTTGGAGTTACAAAGGATGTCAGGGATCACCTAATATAATCAGTCACTGGCAACAGCCATAGCATTTTACAAATGAGGATAAAAGTATCTACTGCATCTACCAATCAGTGTTCTTTGAAATATACTACTCAGTTTCTGTCTACTCATTACAAAATATAGAAATCTTGATTTCTATTTTATGTTGCTGTTCAAAGGTTTTATATCATTGGCTAAAACAGAAGTTTTCTATGGTCTCTTTCAGATATTGAATGGTTTTATAATATCAAATATGACAAAATTCGTGTTGGAGCATATTTCTAAGGGCTGTTGCCCATCACTAATGATTGAGTTTTACGACAAGGTTAGGTACGAAATAGTTAATGCAATGGAATGTCAATTATGTGACAAAAACTTTTTGGTTTTTAATTTTTTTTTTTGCAAAATCGCAACACCTAGGGAATAAGTTAGAAAATGTATCTGTGATTCAGCTTTGGCAAATAATAATAATACAGAACCATTTGGTTTGCCTGTTTTCCATCCTTCACGTGATGATCTATTATTTTCAGTCCAATCTCAGTCATCTTTTTATTTCACCGATAAATATTTCATTATGTACTGATGTGAGACAAGGAATGGTTTAAAGAAAACCCACAATCAATAAACCCTTATTATACTTAAAAATTAAAATAAATCCAAAATATTCTCAGCATTATCATCTGCATGCCTTATTTGTGCACTTTTACAGTTTATTTGATCAAATCAGGGTAAAAACAAGGTTCACACATTCCATTTGGCTGGTGTATCTAGTAGGTCTCTCTTCTAGGCTCCTTCACTCCTTTTGGTGCCATTTTTTGTGTGTGTGTCTGGTATTAGATTTAGAGACATCATCCGATTAAGATATAACTCACTATGTCTGCTGTTTATCCATCCTCTCATCTGTCCACACCCTCATCTTTCTTTCCAAATTAGTTTTCATATCTCCTCTGTATGGTCTACAGGAGGCTTTCCCTGCTGCACCTTCATTTGGAAATTCTAGAGAAAGTAGTGAAAGATGAGTTGTGATTACTGATTCTCATATTTTTTAATGCAGTGGCCTACACTGAGTTAAAACAGACGTGCGTACCTAGGGAAAAAGTAAAAAACAACATCTAGTAATTGCTAAGGAGAATTTAAAGTGTAAAGTGCAAACAATGGCAGCGAAAAAATAAGTGTCATAACAAAGGTTGAAATAAAATGATTTGGGAGCTTAGAGTAAGAATGAAGAACTTATTTTCTCCTCCTTTTCTTTCCATTATTTTGCATAATAAGTCAGACACATCACTATTAATCTACACTTTTTCTTTTTCTTTTTTATTTTATTGGTACACTTTAGTTATACAATATAATGACATTCATCATAGGAAATTTGTACCTTTACATAATATATCTTATTTTTTCCCCATTCCCCTGCTCTCCCTTCAACCCCTCCTCCCCTCCCTATTTACAGACTTTGTTTCCATTTTTGATTTTCTCATATTAATTCCACTTCCCCTTACTTTTGCCACTTTTTTTCCTATCTCACATTATCTATTATACTTTTTGATCCTTATTTACACTTTCAGTTTCTCATACCAGAGAAACAATTCTGTATTTACATGTGTTCTAAATATTTCAATTAAGAGTATCTTCCTCAATGTGCATCCCTTTAGCTAAAAATAGCTCTAATTTATCATTCTTTATGGCTGAGGAGTACTCAATTTTATTTTTTAAAAAACCAAACATTTTCTTTATCCAGTCTCCAATTGATGGGCATTTGGGCTGTTTCCAAGTTTTAGCTATTACAAACTGTGCTGCTACGAACATGGGTGCACATATATCACTATGGTTTGACTCTCTTAATTCTTTTGGGAAGATCCCCAGCAGGGGAATAGCTGAGTCAGATGTGACCTCTAATCCTAGTTCTTTGAGGTATCTCCATACTGACTTCCACAGTGGTTGCACCAGTCTGCACTCCCACCAACAATGGAGAAGAGTTCCTTTCTCTTAACACCCACGCCAGCATTTGTTATTGGTTGATTTCATGATAGCAGCCATTCTTTCTGGGGTGAGATGGAATCTCAGCTTTGTCTTCATTTGCATCGCTCAAATCTCTCAAATAACCAGTGATGTTGAACAGTTTTTCATATGTTTATTTGCTATTTCTACTTGTTTCCCTGACAAATGTCTGTTCATTTCAGATGCCTATTTTTGGATTGGGTCTTCAAATTCAGGAGGTCTGATTTTTGTAAGTTCTTTATAGATTCTAGATAGTACACCTTTGTCTGAAAAATTTTCCACATAGTGGGTTGTCTCTTCATGCTATTGGTGGTTTCTCTTGCTGTGCAGAAGCTTTTTAATAAGAAGAGATCTCACTTGTTGATGCTTTGTGCTAGTCACTGCAACTGAGGTTTTGTTCATGAAATCTTTTCTTATGCCAATGTCTTAAAGAGTTCTACCTATACTCTCTTCCAGCAGGGTTAGTGTTTCTGTTTTTTTTTT
>NW_004624879.1:683474-752314 GCF_000247695.1 Heterocephalus glaber | reverse complement strand
TTTGTCGAAGATGAGGTGGCTGAGTGTGTCTGGAGTTGTTTCTGCATCTTCTAATCTGTTCCACTGGTCCTCAGGTCTGTTTCTTTGGCAGTTCAATGCTGTTTTTAAGAACAGTAGCTTTGTAGAACAGTTTCAAGTTGGGGATTGTGATAATCCCTGCCATGTCCCCGTTGCCTAGAATTGCTTTTGCTATTCTAGGTCTTTTCTTGATCGAAATGAATTTTTGGATTGTTTTCTCAAGGTCTGTGAAGTATGCTGCTGGAGTTTCAATGCTGGATTGCACTGAATCTATATAGCAGTTTTGGAAGCATGGACAACTTCACTATATTGGTTCTTCCTATCTAGGAGCAAGGGGTGTCTTTCCATTGTCTGATATCCTCTTTGATCTCTTTTTTCAGAGTGCTATAGTTTTCAGACTAGAGGTCTTTGATTTCTTTCCTTAGGTCAATTCCTAGGTATTTCAGTTTTTTGGATGTTATTGTGAAGGGAGTTGTTTCTTCAGTTCCTCTTTCAGTCAGTCTATTGTTCATGTACAGGAAAGCTGTTTTTGTGTGTGTTGAGCTACTATATTGAATTTGGTTATTAAGTTTAGAAGACGTTTGGTAGAGTTCTTAACATCTTATTCTTTTCTTTTTTTTTTTTTTTTTCTTTTTTTTGGTACCGGGGATTCTTGGCATCTTCTATATAGAGTATCACGTCATCTGCAAATAATGACAATTTGACTTCATTCTATCTTTATTTATTTTATTTCTTTCTCTTGCTGTGGCTAATGTTTCCAAAACTATATTGAACAGGAGTGGTGATAGTGGACATCCTTTTTTTGTTCCTGATTATAGTGTGAAGGATTTCAGCTTTTTACTATTTAGCATGATATTGGGTGTTGGTTTTTCTTAAATGGCATTTATCAGATTGAGGTAGAGACATTCTATTCCAATTTCTTTACTCTTTTGTTTTGTTTTTTTCTTTGGTACTGGAGATTGAACTCGGGTCCTTGCGCTTGCACAGCAGGCAGCGGAACCACTGAGCTAAATCCCCGGCCCTTTTTTACTGTTTTTATCATGAATGCATATTGGATCTTGTCAAATGCTTTTTCTGCATCTGTGGAGATAATCATATGGTTTTTGTCCTTGGCTCTATTGATAAAGTGTACTACATTGACTGATTTACATATGTTGAACCATCCGTGCATCTCTGGAATGAATCCCACTTGGTCGGGGTGTATGATCTTCTTGATGATCTTCTGCATTCTGTTTGCCATTATTGAGGATTTTTGCATCTGTTCATTAGTGAGATTGGCCTATAGTTCTCTTTTTCAGTTGGATCTTTCTCTGCTTTAGGGATCAAGGTGATTTTTTGCTTCCAGGAATGAATTTGGGAGTATTGCTTCTCTTTCAATTTCACTGAAGAGTTTAGAAAGTAGTGGCAATAGTTCTTCTCTAAATGTCTTGTAGAATTCAGCAAGGAGACCATAAGGACCCAGGCTTTTCTTACTTGGTATGTTTGTAATTACATTTTCAATTTCATTGATTGATATTGGGTTGTTCAGAATTTTTAGGTCTTCTTTGTTCAGCTTTGGTAATTCATATACGTATGTCTAGGAATCTGTCCATTTCTTCTGAGGTATTCCACCTTATGGCATATAGGTTCTCAAAGTAAGTATTGACGATCCTCTGGATTTCTGCTGGGTCTACTGTAATTTCACCCTTTTCATTCCTAATTGCATGGATTTGGGTCTTTCCTTTTTTTAAATAAGATTGGCTAAGGGCTTATCAATTTCATTTATTCTTTCAAAGAACCAACTCTTGGCTTCATTGATTTTTTTTTTTTGTATCTTTCCCTTAGTCTCCATCGTGTTGATTTCTGCTCTGATCTTTATAATTTCCTCCCTTGTATGAGCTTTGAGTTTGTCCGGCTCTTCTTTTTCTAGAAGGTTGAGATTCAGCATCAGGTTGTTTATTTGAGCTTGCTGTTTTCCTAATAGAGTATTCACTGCTATGAATTTCTCTCGTAAGACAGCTCTCATTGTGTCCCATAGATTCTGATATGTTGTACTGACATTGTCATTTACTTGTAGAAACCGATTTCTTCTTTAATTTCCTCTGTGATCCATTGTTATTCAGATGTATGTTGTTCTATTTCCATGGGTTTATGATATGCTTGCAGTTTCTTTTGCTATTAACCTACAATTTCATTGCACTATGGTCTGATAATATACAGGGGATAACTTCAGTTCCTTTGCACTTACTTAAGGATGTTATGTGACAAGTATGTGGTCTATTTTGGAGAGTGACCTGTGTGCAGGTGAAAAGAATGTGTATTCTGATTTTGTGGGGTGGAACACTTGGTAAACATCTGTTAAATTCATTTAAGAGCTTGATTGACTTCTAGTATTTAATTGTCTAGTTTATTTGTCTAGTTGATCTATTTGTAACAGTGGGGTAATAAGGTCCCCGACTACTACTATAACAGTGCTTATTTGATTTTTCATGTCTGTTAGTATTTATTTTATATAGTTGGGAACACTAGTATTTGGTGCATATATATTTATGACTGTCATTTCTTCCTCTTGGATTGTTGTCTTTACAAGGATGTAGTGTCCTTCTTTGTCACTCTTAATCAGTGTTGGTTTGAAATCCATTTGATCTGTAAGTAGGACAGCTACTCCTGCATGTTTTTAGGTTCCTTTCACATGGAGTATCATTTTCCACCCTTTAACTTTCAGTCTATGAGTTTCTTTTTGAATTAAGTGTGTTTCTTGTATGCAACATATTGTTGGATCTTGCTTCTTGACCCATTCTGCCAGTCTATTTCTTTTGATTGGTGAACTGAGACAATTAACATTGATAGTTATAACCGAAATGTATTGACTTGTCATTGCCATGACTTTTTCTTTTTGTTGGATTCTTCCCCTTTGCATTTAATTTCTTATCTTGCCTGATGGATTCATTCTGTTGGGCTCCTGGGGTTGTGATCCTCATTGTCTTTTCCTAGGATAGTGTTTAAAATTTTTTGGAGCTCTGCTTTGGTATTCATGATGTTCCTCAGGTGCTGTTTGTCATGAAAGTATCTTATTTCTCCATCAATTTTGAAAGATAGAAGATAGTTTTGCAGTTTACATCAATCTGGGTTGGAGGTTGTTTTCCTTTAGGGCTTGAAATACTTCACTCCAGGCTCTTTTTGTCTTGAGGGTTTGTGTTGAGAAGTCTGCTGTGATTCTGATGGGCTTTCCTTTGTATGTGATTTGTTTCTTTTCTCTAACTGCTTGTAGAATTTTGTTCTTCTGTTGGGTTTCTGGAATCTTAACTATTATATGCCTAGGTGTAGATTTTTTTTTGTTAAGAGTAGGAAAAATTGATTGGGAGAAAAAAAGCTGCCTAAGAGAGACAGAAGGTGGTCTGGAAAGTGGGTTGCCCACAGACCCCACTTTTCAAAGATGTTTTGTACAGCAAAGCCATGTGGTGAAGCAGGTACAAAGTGGGACAAAACTATAAGACCCAATGGAAATTTACAAGGTGGGTATGAGGTGGGGCAAAAACATGACCAACCAATAAGATTACAAGTACAGTCACTGAGGTAATATTAATTAAATGGGGGAGCAAGTCATGTAGCAAGCATACAAGGATATTCAGAAAGGGTGGAGGTTAGAGATATTTCCTGGAGAAGCTGGGTTAAGACCCTGACCCCTCACCCAGGTGATTGATACCTATTTAGAATATCAATCACTGCTATTTATCTCCAGGGAAAACACAAGGGTGTGTAGTTTCTCTCCTTTTACAATTCTGGCCTTCAGTGAATGTGTCTTGATTGTCCTCCATGTTGGCTCCTCCTGGGCTGGCCCTGTCTAACTGCCTACAAGATATCTAATTAACTTACCTATCTGCAATATTCCTCCCTCTAAAGGAGTGCCCCTATCTGCTGTGAGGGAGCAAAGGGTGAAGATTGTTCTAGCTACTTCCATTTGAAGAAGGTCATAGTTGTGATCAGCAGTTAGATTTACTCTACAGAGAGTTTAATCTAAAGGCCCTTGATAGGTGCCAGGCACTGTCATCTTGGTAGCCATATAGCTTTGAGTCTGGAGGAGACAAAGCCAAAGAAACAGGTAATACATGATCCAAATTATAAGGTCATCAGGATTGCTATGAATATAGCCAACAAGTGTTTCCATTGGGAGGAAGTAGTAATAGCCTCCCACAAAGAGGACAAGAAGGTCCAGGGGACTTCAGAATCCAATGTACAAGTCATATTGCATAGTTTAGTATTTATGACCTGTTTATAAGGTCAATCTGGTGGATCCCAGTAAAAGACGTCTAGAACATTTTTCATTGATTCCATTTGTATGACTGCTTGGAGTTTGGCACCCTCTAGGCAAGAATAAACAAAACTTTTAAGAAATTTGAGCATGAAAAATCTAAGTATGAGCACATTAGAATGGAAGGGCTGGTTGGGGAGAAAGTCACACTTAGAAATTGAAATAATGATTGCAACCTGCTGACTCTTAGATTCTTTTACTGATAAGAGGTTATCTATAAGTCTGATACAGTGTCATAAGTCTCTCTAATTTCAGCTGTAAGAAGATAAGAGACAATTTGAAGAACAAATTTCACTAATAAATATAAAACTCTAGCTGAGCTCTTACAGATTTTACCATAGTTTTTTTTTCTAATCCATAATCATGGTCAGCTACTGGTACAGCTGGAAACTGCCAGAAGGGGTCAGTGACTGGAGCCCCTTTTTACATCTAGCTTTATTACTATGGCATTATTTTATACCTCTTTTGGTTATTCTTTTGCGTTAGGTGTTTAAGACCAAGTTACCCTGTTCTTTAATAGTCATTTAAAAAGAGTATCTAATTCCTTAAAATTTTGTTGCTTTTGTTATTTTATGACTCATTTGTCATTTTATGTGATATGAACAAAGATAAAGAATTGAAAAGACATAAGCCTTTTTTACTGAATGAATAAGATATTTTCTTTTCCAATGTAAATGTAAACAATTAAGATATGATACAAGCTATCAAAACTCTGCTTTTACATGAAGTCTGGAACTTTTTTCCTTATTCCTAATATATGTTGGGAAAGTCTGTACTTTAAAAAAAATTATCAAATGAATTCTTTGTTTTGACAATCTGAACTATTCAGGCATGCCCAATACATGGAGAATCTAATCTTTTCAGACATGTGCAACTGCTCCTTTGTGTTTAATTGCAACCCAGCCAGGACTCAATAGGAAGTTGCTTTTTCATAAGGCTTTTCCTACAAAAACATCCTGTTCAATTTTTTGTTTAATATATGAGTCGAATGCTTCTAATTTAGATTCTTTCACCTTTACAACCTCCCAAATCTCTTATAACATCAAAGGGGATTTTCTTTCTCATTCAGTTTTCTCGTACCTTTCTAAAGTTTTCTTTTTTACTTGCGTCTGAAAAGTCTTAGCCACTGTATTTTCATATTCTGGACATTATTTCTCAGTTTCACAATTTAATATACTCAATTTTACTTTTAAAAACAATTCCTTATTAGAGCAACAGAGGAGGGCCTCTAAAGCTTTTTGCATCTATGAATAGCATTCAATCTATGAAAGATACTGCGGGACTTCAACAAATTAAGAGTCACTGTTGTTCCAATCAAACTGAAATAAAACCAAGAGAATTTCAGTAATATTTCAGGCTTTGATGCTTAAGTATATTATTTATTGACAAGAATCAAATAATGTTTAAAAATGAAGTCATGTATATATTCAGCAAAAACTTAGACTTGCTTCTATTTCAGAGTTTTGAGTGTCATCATGGAAAGCTGGTTCCACTTGCTATTAACTTTTAAAAAGACCTTTATGAAATAATAACATTTAGAGTAAATCTCACATGCCAAGAACATAGTTGTGGAGAGTTAGTTCCCACAATAAATACTCTAATAGCTGTTTTGGTCAAACTACTTGAGGATGTTATGCTTTATTTTTTAAACAAAGCAAATCTGAATTTAAAAATTAAAATGAAGTTAGGAGTGTTCAATATTGAATTCTGAGTGTATTTCGATTGGTTGCTCATTTTTAGAACTTGTACTAAAGGGGAATAACATTATATATAAAGACTGCTTAGCTTCTGAAAGTATTACATGTAGGCGGGAACTTCTGCTCTGCGTATATTTTTTAAGGCTATAATTTCTAACTGTAGATAAATATAGAACTAAGTCAGAGGTGTCCTGGTTATGTTCCAAGAGGCACTGCTCCCAGTGTCTAATCATGTGACTGATTTGAAAACTGACAAAAGTGCTTTGCTACTATACAGCTGACTCTGCTTGGATATAGGCTGTTCTTAGATTAAAAAATGAACAGTGGGTTTTCCCTCAAAATTTCTATTTCAGCTGAGTTTACTAACTTGAATCTAGGATATTTTTGAGGATAATTAAAAATAAATATATATGAAGTAGTACAGCAGTCTGACATCTAGGTTTTTGTGAAGTCACTGTCCCATGTAATTTCTAACAGGAAAGAAATCACAGGGACAGAAACTGTATGGAATAGCCTACTGTGGATCTGTCACATCAATTCATTGTCAGTCTCTGGCTAACCAAGACAAGCACTTCACTTTCTCCTGCTTTTCCCTCATGCTTTCACTAACTCCTTCTTGTCCATGCAGTCTATTGATTGCTGGACCTGACAAATAGCACTGCTTTAGAAGAGAATTAAGAGGCATTTTGCTCACCTTCTAACAGCAGACCATCAGATGGATTTCTGAACTTATGCTGTTGAAAGAACTAGCAGGCCATAACATACTTCTAAGTCACACATCTTGCATTTTAAGCATTGTCTCGTGAGCATAACTATGTTGTTATTCAATTGCCCAAGATGATTTTTGCACCTGTAAACTTACCAGTGGTTTCTTTTGAAGGAGGTCTTAGTAGAGCTTTTATTTTTTTCTTATAAGTTTCCTAAGTAGATTTTATCTTTAATCCATTGAGATAAGTAAATAAGCCATTTCATTTTTATTTCCTATTCCATGAAATGCTTCTCAAGTAACTCGATTAATGTTCAAAACCAATATTTGAGTAAGTGCATAATATAATTAAAATTTCATAAAACTGCTATAATCATAGTAACTCCGTGATAAGCAACCATATTTATCACACAAATCATTTCTTTGTATTTCTAACGTGTCCTTTATTTCTCTAACTCAATATAAATATAGGTACATATGCATAAATACATATGTATGCATATATATGTATGTGTACACACACACAAACATGCACATATGTATATTCCCTTTTTCCAAGGAAATTTGTGCTTTCAAAGAGACACTTGACAACCAGTATTTTCCATTAAGAAAGTACCAGCATTTTCTTGCAGACTGGTCTTTGGGTAACTTAATAGAATAAAAACAGAGATGGCTAAGATCCATTTATATCTTCTGAATAAATGACTTATCATCCCAGAAAGCAATCAGGTACTATGATTTAATGTAGAAGTGAATGACACTGAAATATTGAGTGATACGGTTCCTCTACAAGGCAGAAAAAATATCAGTGATGCAAAACCCTTTAGTTACTGTATACAGTGGCTACTGATACCGTAATACAATAGGTGCATTATTGTAGCTCCTGTGTATGTGTATCTTTGTTGTCTGATTGTTTCTCTTCCTTTAGTTGAGATATGGTTGATTCTCAAGCTTCAATAACAATAAAAATCAAGTGGGTATTTGTTAAAATGTCCAGATTCTTGGACACAGGGGTTGCACTTATATATAGCTGGACTAGAACCAAAGAATCTACATTTTTTATAAGAACCCCAAGTGACTAATGGCAATGGTTCTAGAACTGTCCTTTGATAAACATCATGTGGGATGGGAATCTCATCTTTATTTTATCTCCTTCACACTGGCTCCTGTGTCTACTGGTGAGCTCCTCGTTTAAGATTGGTTGCTTCACTCTGTGTTTGTTTCAAGAATGATATCATATAGTGAAGTTAAGAAGAATGTTCTCCAGTAGAAATATAATGTGAATTACCTAGGCAATTTTGAACATTATATAACATCATTTTAACAAATTAAAGTGAAATTAGTGAAATTTAATTTAATAATATAGTTTGTTCCACTCTATATATCTGAAATTGATTTATAGATATAATCAATAGAAAAATATTAAGGAGATCCTTCACATTCTTTAGCATTTGCATGCTAAATCTTCAGAATTTGGTATGTAAATTATGCATAACACTCATCTCAACTCAAAATAGTCACACTTCAAGCATGGTTGGAACAGGGTTGCAAGATAGTATTGGATGTGTATTTTCTAAAACCATACCACATGCCCAACTAGTAATGTAATAAGCCCCTTAATTTACATGTACCCATCAAAGCAACAGGGTATGTTACAACTGCCAGAAACACATCACACTAAGTATTGTTGCCAAGGTCTGATTACTGAGATACAGTTTGTGAAATGAAATTATTTACTTGCTGATCCTTTTCTGTGGTGTCATTGAATTTTAGAAAAGAAGAAAGACTGCTTGGAAGTGACTGGTCTTAGATAATTAACTGGAATTAAAGTTCTGTGCAGATCCTGATTTTATGAACAACAGTTGGTAAAATAATTTGGTTCACTGTTTATTTCAATGAACTCTACTCATAAAATACTGACAAAATTTCACTCACTTGATATGTTTTGTTTTGTTTTGTTTTTGAGACAGGGTCTTGCTATGTAGTTCAGGTTGGCCTTAAACTCACTATGTAGCCCTTAGCTTGCCTTGAACTCAAGGCAATCCTCCTGCCTCTGCCTCCCAAGTGCCGGGATTACAGACGTGCACCACCATGCCTGGCTTGTTGATGATATGTTTTGATTGGAGCCTGGAAAGGCACAAACAAAATAAATTGCTATTATTTACTGTCAGTAATAGTGCTAATGAAAACCAAATGCTTGTGTGTGGAGCACTGTTCTAAGAGCTTTACACACATTGTCTCATTTAATCCTCACAGCAATCCAGTGTGACATGTACTATTGTTATTCTCATTTTCACACATGTCAAAAAATGGAAACAAAACAAAATAAAACAAAACCTTGAGGGCCAGAGAAATGATGCCATATGCCCAAGGCTGGGTTACTAAGTGGTGGCACCAAGTTTAAAACCAGACAGTTGAGATCAGTAATCTTAACTTCTGGGTTAGAGTTTCTCAGCTCCGGAATTCTTGTCATTTGGAGGTGGATAAATTTTCACTGTAGAGATCTGTGTTGAGCGCTGCAGGCTGTTTAGTAGCAAGTGAAGGCAAGTTGTACCTGATTCCACAAAGAAGTACCAACCAACAACTTTGGACTTCGTCAGATACCCTTTGGGGGGAAAAACTGCTTCTGGCTGAGAACACTGATCTGAATGAACTACCTTTCTGGAACACGTACAAAGTGAAGAAGGTGCCTTCTTGTGGAGGGCAGGACAACAGGAGTAGGAGGAAGGAGGAATGAGAGGAAGGGGTCTTGAGCTGAGAGAAGCAAAGGGCCTTTAGAAGCTGTGAGAGGCAGACAGCCATTTTCCCATCAAACCTCCAGAAAGGACTAGCCCTGCCAACACCGTGACTTAGCCCGGTAAGAGTTGTTTTGGACTTCTGACTTCTGGAACTGTCAGAAAATACATTTGTACTACTGTAAGCCACTGAGCTTATGGTAAATTGTTATATCATCTTAATTACATGTTATCTTAGGCAGCTTTTCATTGCTGAGACAAAATACCAGACATAAACAACTTCAAGGAGGAAAGGTTGATCTTTGCTTGTGGTTTTGGAGGGCTCAGTCCAAGGTGGGAATATCATGGAGGAAGGGCATGGTAGAGCAAAGCAGGACGGGGAAACAGTGCTGGAGAGGAAGAAAATAGTGAGCAGATATAGTGCTCAAGTTCATGCATCCATGACCTACCTGGACACACCCCTAAGTGTGCTTCATACCAATCTGCTAGACAGTCCTCAAGTCAGTCAAGTTGACAACTCAGTTTAATGGTCACACATGTTTTGACCGAACTTCACCTTAGCTTTGTCAGGTGATATTTCTTGTTCCCATTTCCATGACAAGGCAACTGCACATCAGAAATTTTAAATAACTTGAATAGGGTCCTAAGCCAGGAAGAGTGGATGCAAGATTTAAAACTGGGTCCACTGTCCTACAATATCTGGGCTTTTCCCACTTACCATGAAGTATTCCCCTTCCCCCAGTTATAACACAAGCCCAAGTTATAACCCAATGTTTATTCAACATAAACTATCTGAAGATGTAGTGCATAGACAACACTCTTGGAGAAGGTGTCTGGAAACAAATATCCATTTCTACATGGAAAAAAACTTGAAAAAAGAGCAATACAATGACAATCCTTCTTTTACACCTCAGTTGTTGGTATATACTCAAAGAAATTTCCACATCAGCCTAGAATACAGATTTTTGGTGGTTTGGAAGATAGTAAAAAAGAATCTTCAGTGAAAGCAGACAACTGTTTTGATGCTGGTCATTTTGACTGGGGGATTCATTTCTCACCTTGGTAAAATTGGCCTGAACTAAATTTCCTTACGAAAACATCTAAGTCACAAAATTCAGGCTTGGAATCAGTAATTTCTTTAGTATTATGATTATGTAGCAGATTAATCTGACCTGTATGTCCTTTTTGCAAGAAAATTAAGATCCTGGAAAAGGCATTAACAAGTCCTGGAATGAAATAGTATCATAGCCACTAAAAATGTTCTCGTTATGCAAAAGTCTTGTTATCAGAAGTACATTTATGAGTTATTTGCATTTCTAAATATTTGGCTTCTAGCAGTATTGATGTTTACAAATCTATCTTGTGTTCTTTCTGGCTATGTTGAACTATTTTCCCACTATGCTTTTCCTTTTTTTTTTTTTATACAGTGCCTCCCTGTGAATTCAGGCTGGTCTTGAACTCTCGGTGATTCTCTTGCCTCAGCTTTCCAAATGCTGGGATTACAGGCTGTCAATGCATTTATTTCCTACTTTAGATGGCTCAGTAACATAGTGAGGAAATTCAAGGACTTGGAAGTCACGCTTCTGTAGTACAAAGTCCTTGAGCCCTCACCTACAGTCTGCAGGACCCTGAGCAATTTATTGAATGGCTGGAAGCTACAGATCCCTCATGTGTCAGGTGGATACAATTACTGAACCTGCCTTGAGGGCTGCACTGGGGAATCCAAGGACAACACAAAGAAGCCATTCAGAGCTGTGCCTGGTCAGCTAAGATGCCTCTCAATCCTTTCCAATGATATGCCCCCCACCCCCCCCCTTCCCTCCCTCTCTCTCTTCTTTCTTTCTTTCCACTGTATATACAATTTCCACTGTGACCTCAAATTATACTCATTAGAATTGAGGCTATGCATTTCTTCCCCCTTTCTTCCTAAAAATCTGTCTGTATTTTCCAGTTTAATGGAAGGGACCTCCACCTTTCATCCAGTTGGCTCGCTCAGAGCTAGGTTGTCATCAGAATCTCCTTGCCTCTGGTTTCTACTACTAGTCCTCTACTTCCCCTGCTGCTTCTTTCCATCTGTGATTTCAGACCCTCCTCACTTGTTTCTGTGCCTCTAGAGAGATTCCCCTATTTAGTTTGGCCATTAGTCACCCATCCTCCACTGCTTGGCACAGTCGTCTTTTGGTACAATACCATGTTGTTCCCTGGCTTAAAACCCTTTGTTTCCAACACGCTTTAAATCACTTCTCTGAGAGTGTAGCACTCTGCTCCTCTCCAGACTCCTGCCCTGGATGATCAGTGCTGCTCCACCTGTGCTCAGCGGCCGTTCCTCAGAATGGTCACAGCAGCTTTTGTGAGCAGCAAAGCTCCAGAGCCCAGGCACTCCCCAGACTATCAGAAAACAATCTGGGCCCAATGAGAAGTGTTTTGGTTTGATGTGGCATTTTCTAAGCATTTAATTACTATGCATTTTTTAATTTAAAAAAATTATTTAAGTTCAACAAAAGATGTGTGGTACAGTGAATCTCCACATACTGTACTTATTAACAATATTCAATAATTATTAAGATCATGCCATGCTTGTTGATCTATACTGTTTTGTCTAAATACTTTAACGCAATCCCAGATGTTGCCATTTCACAAATACCAGTAACTCTTTGCTACCATCTACTATTTAGGCCATAATCAACCTTCCTGGTTGTTTCCAAATTTGTGTGTGTGTGTGTGTGTTTGCAGAAAAAAATTGCCTCATTTCAATCAAGCTTAAATAAGCCCCATGTATCATGCTTAGTTATCCAACCTATTAAATCTTTTCAAATATAGAACAGTCCTTGTTGAAAACTCTTTTCTCTGCCCACTGATTTATTCCAAAAATGGACCAATTGATCTGTAGAACATACTACTTTCTAGATTTATCAGTTTCTTAAAGGGTTGTTTGACTTGTTTCTTCCCTAAATTTCCTATCATATTTTTTTTAAAACTTCCCAGATGATTCTAATGTCTGGCCAAAGTTAAGGATGTCTTGTCCTTCATCCATACAAACTTGTTATCATTCATTCCCTTTCCCTAGTTATACCACTAACACCCACTGAGGATGTCTACTACATGTCGGTCAACATGACAGGTGCATTTCTCACATTAACCTCATGGAAACCCTACCAAGAGGAAGCTGAAGCTTGAAGACATTAATTAACTTGTTCAAGGAACCCAGCTGATAAGTGGTAAAATGGTGACTCTAACCCTGACCTTTCTCCCAAATCAATGTTCTTACAACTATGCTGGCCTGGATAACTCTTTATTTTTATCCGAGGCTCAGGTAAGGTATCACTTTAAGTTGGAAGCAGAGATAGATTAACTTCTGTCTACCATGCGGGAACAAGTACTATATTTACTCTATAAGGTCACATCCTCATCATCCTCTGATTATCATTCTCTTATTCCAATGACTAGTGCTAAACTGTCCCTGTGATTCTCAAGAAACATGAGACCACTGAGCTACTGAAAAGCAGCAGTTCCCAACTGAAATGCGCTGTAAGTGTAACATACACACTGGATCTTAAAGTATCTTTAAGAATAAAAAAAACCTAAGTCATTTATTCATAATTTTAAAAATGGATTAGTGTTAAAATGATAACATCTTATATAATACATTTAATAATATTAAATTAATTTAATCTGTTTCTTTTGGCTTTGTTGAAAGTGGCTATTAGAAAATTTTAAATGACAGATATTGCTCACATATTTCTATTGAATGGTGGTGAACTAGATTTTGATGTTCACAGGTGCTGCTGCTCTTTGTAATATCTACACATATTTATTAAAGAAATTACTTTTAAAAATGTACATGAAGCTGTTTAAATTGATGCCATACTGTACTTGAGAATGAGGGTATTAACATTCTCTAATAAAAATATTACCAGTGGCAAAAGAGGAAAAGTATAGTTGTCTATTTTAAGCATAAAATGCACAGAAAAGGTAGAAGATAAATACCACTGTTCACAGAATAAATGGTCTGCACTTGGTTAAAGCTGCTTTAAAAATCAGGTGTTGTGGTCATAAATCTCCTGAAGTTCGAGAGCTGATCAGCCTTTGGAGAGGCTGACTTTCTGGCTTTTGACCTGAAAGGCAAGTACTGAAAAGGGCCAGGTCTGAATCATGAAAGCAAAACCCTTGTAGACAGTGAAGATTTGACATAACTTTTTGAAGTATCCAAGGAGATGAGGAGATTGTCAATGGCAAGTACCCTCAACAGAAACATAGTGTTTTCTTTCTCAGGTAGCTTCACTGGCACTGAAAAAGTAATGCCCCAAATCAAGTGGAAACACTTGATGCTGTCTTGAGTACTTGCAGTTTAAATATCTGTCTGTCTGTCTATCTGTCCATCCACTTGTATATAAATATGCACACACATGAACACACACATTTATGGAAACACATAAAAACCACAAATACCACATATAAAGCTCCCTTTTGGGATATCTCAGTGAAGACAATCCTTTTTGATCTATCAGAGGCAAAATGAATTCTCATTTCATATTTATCATCTGTCTATGTCATCGCGATCAGTACAGAATTATCTTCCTCTGCAGCATGGTGATAGCTCAGAACTTGCTCCACAAAATGAGCAACCACTCACTTTGGTAGAGTGAAAAAAGAAAATGTACCATTTTGGGAAATTCTAGTTATTTAAAGGCTTTGTGAGTCTAAAACAAATGAAAGTTTGGAGGAGAAATCTTTTCCCTTACTTTCTTTGTTATGGTGGCTAGGAGTATTTGAACTTAAATTATTGTTATATGACCTCATGAATTTACTGCTTGAAGCACAAAGTTTCACCACACAGAATTTTTGTGAATACCTTACTATATCACCGTAAATGGAAAAGAACAATCTATATATGTATAACTGTATGAACTATGCAAGAACAATATCTTGTAAACATTTCTCTAAAAGCAAACCAAAGAAACACTAAATTCTGAGCTGTGGCTGAGATAAAGAAATAAATACTTTCACTTCTACATTTTTCTTTCAAGAAAACCATGAAAGAACATTTTATTGTACTACGGAATTTAATTACTCAGACTATAAAATTATGATAATCAAGGTGGTCCTCTGCCCATCCCCTCATTATTAGGTTTACATTATATTTATTCTGCAGTGGGGGTGACATTAAATCAGCCACCACCGGGATTTCTGTTCCTGATTGTATACAGCATTTGAAAGGCAGACCCTTAATTATAAGAAACTGTGCAGAAAAGGAGTGAAAGAGCCAAATTCAATAATTATCCATACTATTTCACTATGTAAAAGAAATTAGAACCATATCACTTAAAATATTACAATATGACTTGCTTTATAACACCTGGATTCTGACCATCATCCTCTCAAGTTTTGGTTGAGTCTAACAGGCAGATACCTCCATGAGTGAAATTAGTTTGAGTAATGAGACTCAGAATTCATTCATATACAAGCAAAACAAATTCCAGTGGTTTTCATACAAGCTCATATTTATTCAGTGCTTACATGTAACAGGGATGTGTTAAATCCTTGAATGAATTATACCATGTAAACTTTACACCTACAGAAGGGAGTAAACAAGGTTACAATGACCTTGTTTTTGCAAAAAAGAAACCCAGGCTGAGGGAAGTAAAGCAACTTGCCAAAGTCATATTTTATTATGTGGTAGATCCAGGATTACATCCTGATTAATTGTTTTAAGTATGCATTCTCTTAATATCTAAGCCATCAAACTTTGCATAACTTTGATCTTGAATAGTCAAAACGGTAAGACAAGGAAGCAATGACTATGAAAACCTGTCTTATTATTTCAGTATTTTATGGCTTAACAAATTGGTCAGATTTAACTCCATACTCTACTTTATAATAAAGAGATTATTACCAAGTGGATTTATAAGATGTTATCAGGGAAGGGGAAGGTGTCCTCCTAAAGAGAAGAAAATAAAATTCAGTCTTTATCCATCAACAGAAAACACTTGGCTATGTTTTAAAATTAGTATTAGTTTTTTATGTGTTTTGTTTATATGAGACTCAATATAATCCTCTCTTGGTCCCTACAGACAAGCTAAGAGCTTGTACGTCTAAGCAGCAAAGTTATTTGATTCCAGGCTGTCTTAGTAAGAAAATTCACTCCTCACGTGTTTTAGAAACATTTATCTATTTTATATAGCACATCACGTAGAACAGCCTGTGGATAGAATATTTTGCTTCAGGTAAAACTGTTCAAATCCTTAGCTGGATATACACTAAACTGAACATTACACAGGAAGCTGCTGGAAGAACATATGGTCATTGTCAACAGCGAAATCTCTAAACTGTACCATGTCATTACCAATCCACTCACTAGATTCAAACACAGAACCACACATGTTCACATAAGCTATGGTGACTCAAACATTTGCCCTGTAAGGTCCAGCCAATGGCATCTGGCTTCTATTTACAGGTACACAGAAAAGTGGAAGGGGGACCTGACATGTAAAATAATTGACTATTTTAGGAAGCAACAGTATGACTGCCCTAAAGGTGGGATCTTACCATTTTATCAGTCAGGTCATTAAATTTGAATTATGGTCCATAACAATTCACTGGGCTAAAATTATGAAAAGGTAGTCTCTTGCCAATAGAATTAAACCCATACTACTTTATTTTCAGCTATAATAGTCAAATGTATGTGTCATGTACCAGCCTTCCCTGGTGCAATGAAGATGGAAATTGAAGGCTACAAGTTACAGCCCTAAGCAATTTTTACCCTTATATATGGGAAAATACAGATCATTAATATGTAATTCACTCAAGACTCCTGATGTTCCCTGCCTAGGAAGATATTAGAACATGATGGGGGTATGTTATCTTTAATCCACACGTAAAATTGTACTCAGTGGCATAGAAGACTAATTTTTCATTCCTAGTTTCTTTTGTCTCCTTTTCCGTCTTTTTGACAAATGGTTTACATGCGGAGTACATAGCTGCTTACATGTCTTTGAATCCTAAAATTTCATGGAGCGTGTTATATCTAGTTTCCAAAAATGCCTCGCAAAAAGCCATGGATTCTGGCACTGACGCCCTATCCAATCCTCTTCCAAAATGCATCGTGGTTTGTCTGTGTGACCAAAAAAATGCAGTGCAAATGACTTACTGAGACTGAGCTGTGGAAATCATCATAGTTTGCACCTTGCTGTATTGAAATGCCTGAAAGGACAAAGTTACCATATAAGAAATCCAACTGCCTGGATACCTCCTTGCTGAGAAGTAGTCTAAAATACTCACACATGGAGGCTGCTGGGGTGGGGAGAAAAACTCACCAGTCCTCAGCTAGTCCAGCAATGCCAGCAGAGAGTCTGAACGTGAGAAAGAAGCTGTCTTGCTGATTTCAATCCCCAAAGCCAGAATGTGGAGAAGCACCAAGGAACTCAGCTAACAGCCAGAAAGAAGGCACTAGACACAGGACCTCAGCGGAGCCATTCTAATCATTGTCAGCTACGCAAGCCATCCTGGCCAAGACCCCCGACATCTGGATGTAAAGACAAGCCAAACTGCACTTTGCCTGACTTCCAGGCAAAGAAAATCATGAGCATAATAATAGATTTGCAGCTTGATGCCATCAAGTTTTGGGGTAGTTTATTGCATAATAGATAACTAGATTAGGCTTTTATCCATGCCTAACTGCTGCTAAAAGTGGATTTGTTCTAAAAGTTAAAGTCCAATGTAGAATCTGTTTTGCTGGTCTACCAAGGGCGGGCCAGATTCACATACAAATTTATGGATAAATTACTTTTTATAACCAACTCAATTTCTCAATTTCTCGCGCTACAAATGGAGCTCATTATTTTTCTTTTTCTTTTTTTTTGATTCCCAAGAATACAGAGAATATCTTTAGAGAATTACAAAAGAATCCCTTTTATATGCAAAGGTCATTCATAACTCCACTGTCCATATTTCTCTACTCTAGCATTAGACAAACAGAAAAGGCTTTGTATTCAAGGAGACCTCTGACCTTGGGTTGGATTTCAGCTTTGCTACTTAGAAGTGTGTGGCCTCGCATGGGTTTGTAAACTTCCTGCCCCTGTAAATGGGGGTCACGTTGCCTCATTTCCGTGTTTGCTCGGAGGTTTAATACAAGACAAAGTGGTTAAAAGGGATATTACTGTGCCAGGTATAAGAAGTATGTAATAAAGGGTAAGCATTTAAACATGCTCTCTCCTGGCCTTTATGTTGGTTTCTCTATCAAACTCTTCACATTTTTCACAGACCTCTTCTGGTGAAAGAAATTGGACATGATGAAGTAATGCATCTGTTCTTTACCCAACTTTTACCATTCTATAAGGCATACATATTTTAAAATATCATGATGAATATCATTCGTTGATCTGCTTTTTGTTAATTTAAAATTTAATTAAAAAGCATTGACAACATAATTTACCTAATGTGACTCAAGATCTGAGGAGGTCAACCTAGAAGGGAAAGTGCAGGTGGCCTTATTCATCTTTTGGGTTATAGAGGAAGAAGGAGGAGGAGGAAGAGGAGGAGGAGGAGGAAGCAAAGAAGGAGGAAGAGGGGAAGGAGGAGGAGAGAAGAAAAAACCACCACTCTGATGTATAATTAACCCAAGTCAAAGAAGGTATTTATATTCAAGAGTAAAAATTACTCTCTTGAACCCCAAATTCAAGAAACATAGGTATCTGTTTTTTCCTTTTTAATGAATTGAGGGTTGAAAGAAGAACTGAAGTCAAGATATATAAGGGTGTATTCTTTTCCTAAGATACATAATAGAATCTGGAGGAGAAAAGCTTTGATTCCTTTTCCTTAGCATAAAATTTGTGTTAAAATGCCATAAACTCAGTGGCTTTGATGGAGGAGCAAATGCAAAGTCTGACAATAGCTAGTGCTGCTCATTTCTGAATACTGCCTTGTGTATATGTAGGGGAAGGTTCTGCTAGACGCATACTGGTTTTTCTGGCACCAGCAGTCACAGAGATAGGAATTGCCATTAGTGGCATTCTCTCAGAACACAAAGGACAGCCATATATACCATACATCAAACATATAATAAAGAGGGTGCATGAATGGGGATAATTAACATCCAAAGAACCATCATAACTTAGGAGTTTACAGACCCTGTCCATGTTGCTAGTAGACTAATCAGCAATGCAAAAAGTAGAAAATTAAATAAGGCCTTGGTCACATTGCTGTCACACTGCACAATGTCACTTTGTGTGGATTCGCAAATTCAAAGCTACATCACTTTATACACAAATAAGAACCTGCATAATAAACAAGAAAAATGAGAATGACAGATCATGAGTAATAAATTATCTTTACTTTGTAATAAACACGTGCTAAATAAGGGAGCTGAGTTTAAATAAATTTGACAGATATCCAGGGCTGACAGTAATTGTGTAAAGTACTTGTGCGGCATGCCTTTCAGCTAGCATCACCACTGACCGTTCGGCTGGAGGTTATTTTAAACAAATCCTTCGTTTGAACAGTAAAAACATATTTTGTTGCCTTAATCAAAACAGGGATTGGCTTCTTCCGGAAAAGCAATTTACGACTTAAATTCTGGAAACTTCTCTGCTATCAGGAAAGGTGTTATAACTGCTAAAACTAAGGAAAGTGGCTATTTTAAAAAAATACACAGGTATCTAGAATGGAAGATGCTGTATTTTTTGCTGTATTCATCTGTATCTGAAATAGAGGAGTAACCTCTCCAAGGGTTTTGGTGACCCATAACAATGGGATTTTTTATTACTGGAGTCAAAGTGCTATCTATAGTTACCTAAGATCTGTCACTCACCAGATAGATATCAGGAAGAGACAAATGCCAGTTTCCAGCACTGTTGCTGCCTCTCTGTACTTCTTGAAGTTTCCTTAAAATTCTAGATTCAGCCCAAGCCGTAGGAGATTATTACACATGATAATTCTGCTACCATTAAAAATAATTAAATGCACCAATAGCATACTACTGGGTTTGCATAAAGGCACAAAGACACACACACACACACACACACACACACACACACACACACAGCGTTTCTGGTATACAGATCAGTAATTTACAATATGGAGATTGTTTAAAAGGAATGTCTTTTAGCATGATGTCTTTTTTTTCCCCATCTGTCTGTTCTGTCACAATGAGGATATGGTTGTGGCCGAATTATTCCCTGGACCCCAGTTGAGAGTTATCAAAGTTTGAACAGTTGGGCTTTTTCCTGCCATATTTGTATACTCATTGTAAGAGGTGATTCTGAATGGTGCCTGTGAGTCTTGTCTGTTTCATAGCTGTCATTGATTATGGATGTTACAAAATTATGCATAATAGTACAGCATACAAATGGATTTGAAGCTTAGCCCAAAGGAATGTAAACAGGAGGGGTTTTGGAATGAGGACCTCAAAATGAGTCCAGTTGCTTTTCCATGGGAAAATATGTCGGCCTGGCCATTTTCACTGCTTTTAGAGAATTATATTCATTTTAATCACATATATCTCCATCTAAATTTGGGTCTTGCTACCCAGGGGACATGTGACAATGTCTGGAGACATTTTTATTTGACATAGCATGGGGCCAGAGAGAACAATGTACTGGCTCAGTTGGGAATACTGCTAAAAACCCAACAATCCACAGAAAACTTTCCAACAACAAAAATTATGTGCCCGTGCCCCCAAAGCACAACAGCGCTAAGTTTGAGACCCCGATTTAGGTAGACAGTACAAAAATTAATGTGAGAAAAGAACAACTCTCCTTTTCTTATGTAATCTTAGGTCCACCAGTACCAAATCCAGAAGCAGACAGCTCACTTCATAGGCCTATGTGAATCCTGCAGTTTTGTGTTTATTGACATTATTGAGGACATAAAGTCTTTTGTGCTACTTTGCAAACACTGGAGAGGGTTCAGGCCTCTTCCTGGCTTTCTTCCAAACACACAAAATCAAGGACACATCTGTTTAATGGGCCAAGACACTAAAAATAAAATTTTACACGCATCCAATAAAGGCTAAAACTGTATTTCCCCTACATTTTTCTATCTTCATGTCTCTTTTCTTCATTTCTATTTTTAATTTCTTTATTAATATGATTGAATATGGAAGTTTAAAATTTTCTTAATCGACTAAACTCATTTGAATTCTACACAAATCTATATAACATGTATCTATTGAGTATTTTGTATTGATTGAGAACTCTTTTTCCCCTCTTACAGGCATCTTAGTATATAACTAGAGTGAGGGGATTTTTTTTTTAATGGGGATAGGTGAATCCTGGGGCTTTCAGGCAGGACTGATAGGGGCAACCAAATGAGAAAAGTTCAGCATTAGAAAAGAAAAGAGTGTTGTTGCAGAATGAGAATGCTTACATTTTGGTTTTTGCAGTGGAGGTAGCTTCAGAAACTACTGCTCATTAAAGATCACAAGTGTTTAGATATAGACAAGGAGGCACTAAGGTTAATGAGAGTTTTTTTACTTTATTAGGCAACAAGAAGGAAATATCAAATACATCAGAGCAAGGGACTGTTACAAGCAAATGGCTGTGTAAGTAAGATTAATCTGAATAACAGTGGACTAATGGATTGGAAGGCAGAAAATGTGGACATAGGAA
This sequence comes from Heterocephalus glaber, assembly GCF_000247695.1. The sequence goes on along the minus strand of NW_004624879.1, from coordinate 731,264 downwards.
CCTAGTCAGGAAATGGGAGCTAAAACCAGAGGTGGCACTGGACAAGATGAAAGGAGATTAGCAAATGAGATTACAAGAAACTTGTTAGAATACCACTGTATTATATATGGAATATGCCGAACAAGGCTGCATCAATCAGAGGTGATTCAAGACTTCTAAGGGGCTGGTGGACCCATTAATGTGACTCACAAGGAAGAATGGTATAGGAGAAACACATGACTTGATAAACTTGAAATATGAGGAAGAACTTCAACTAGACATTCTCATATGCAATTTACAATACTAGAATAAAACTAATGGGCAAGCGGATACAGAGAAAGGAAAAATTTGGGAAGGGTGAAAGTCATTTATATGGAAATGATAGAACCATAGGAACTAATTGAGACTACAGCGGAGAAGAAGAGAAAAAACAAGGTAAGAACTAGGGGGATGCATTCATTTGAGGGATGGAAATAGACTAGAAACAAGTGAGAGAGATGGGAAGGAATAAACAGCACGGCTGCTGCAGAATGGAGACAACACTGTGAAATACAAGCTAAGCAAAGATCAGATATGAAGAAATTGGAGAGTAATTAGAACTGAGGGAGAGTCCAGGAGGAGAAAGGTTGAGAAAACTCTGGCAGGTAATTTAGCATGAGGATATCACAGACCACAGAGAGAACAGTTTCTGTAGGGAGTTATGGAAGAAACTAGATGTAAAATCTGTAAAGAGAGATGAGAGAAGATATGAATGCTAGAAAAGGAAACAGAGGAGAGAAAAGAGTACGTAAGGGTGAATTCATTTCTAGGCTACAGACCTCTAACAATGTGTCTACACGACAGAACAAAGAGCACAAATCACCAACTCTTCATAATAAGCTACATCTTCTTCAGCCTTCTGTTTTCCCTCCTATTCCTGCACTGAGGTTATGGAAAACACAATTTGAACATGAAAACAGAAAGAAGGAATATGGCCAAGAGCTGTATGGTTACAAACGGATAGAATGCCAGTATTTTAGTTTCAAAGTATAAGGCAAGAACAACATATAACTCCAGATTTTCCAGCCATCATCTCTAAACTCCCAGATACACTAACCAAAGCATTGATTTATGCTTCCTTTCAGAGGCCAGGTTCCTGATATACTGGTATTCTTTATTTCAAATAACTGTCTGAAGGATCTGATGTGTCTTACATTTTTATAAACTGAGGCAGACCAAAGAAAATTTCATACCTCCTAAAGGGAATGTAGGAAGGAGGTACAATGTGGCACCACCTACATTAGCAAACTGTTTCATAATTTATTGAATAAAACTGCAAGCAGCGCTGTAAAAGCAGTGGTTTTCACAGTTTGGAAAGGCATTTTGCTAAGGCTGTTGCACAGGGACCTAATTTCATCTCTACTGAATAGTTCAGAATTTGTGAAGCCAAGCACTCTATTTCTCAAAGTGGTGGGACAAGTGTCAAAATTTGGAGCTGTTGGAAGATGGTCCCTCTCCCGATGAATGTCTTGAGTTAGATATTAATGATGTGCACATCTGCTCAGTGAGGTTAATGGAGACACCATCAACACTCTCTAGACATCTGAGCAGCCTGGGTCTCTTTTCGGCCCTTTGACAGAGGTGATACTACAGACCCTCAAGAAATGAGGGTGTTGATTCTCTGAGGTCTACCAGTTGGTGTAAAAGCCTAGGTGGTTGAGATTAATAGTTTCCAAATGAGTTTTATCATTGGAATCTTTCATTAACTAAACCTTGGAGGAGACACAATACAAGTGGAGACACTCTTCAGTGACTAGAGAATAACAAGGCCGGCATCTTGTCTTTTTAACCTTCTTTTAATTGCTAGCAGTGACCTTGAGAGAGCTCTGAAGAAAAGGAACTTGAAAACTGCACTTTGTGATCATCTTCAAGAAAGCAGTCAAATTCTGGACAAGATAATGTTTTAATGGTACCAATAACAATGAAAGATTGCCTAGCATGTAAGTCAATCAATAGTAATCTTAGGTTCTTTTAAAACATTTCTTAAAACAAATCTCAAGCTCCTGTTAGGAATTAGGTGTGAATACACACTGAGAAAACCAAGATAGAAAACCCCATAAACATCCCAATGAAACTATGGTGGTCTCCAAGGCTGTATTAAAGTTATCCCATTGATGTTCAAGTACTTCAGGAGGTAGATGTGCATATTTTTGTTCTTTAACAGCTGAGGAAATTTGGTGAGATTTATGATGTGAAGTGCCCCAGGGTGCTCAGTCGATTTGGCTGGGAGCACAGGCAGATCTTTCATTCCAACACCAAGCTCATAACCAGGCTTCCCACAGATTCACTGTGCAGATTTGAAGCAGGCTCTCATCTCAGGGGCATGGGATCAGACCCAGCAGTACTCCCTGTTTCTCTCTGGTCCAAATGCCCCGCATTTAAGAACTGAACATTTTATTATTGCTTTGTCACTAAGCTCAGCACATTCTGTCTTCAAAATAGTACCTGAGGAGCTAGGGCCAAGGTGAAGTCCTTTAAAAGCCTTAGACTGGATCCCAAAGTGCATGCCAAAGATTTGTAGTTTGTTGGCTCAGACATCTATGTAATATTTTTCCTGTGGCAGTTTTTGAAACTTGAAAAAAATGCTGAGTTTCTCCTAACTGTTGCTGCTCTATGTTGCTCTGTGGCTAGGTTCTAACATTTATTTTCTGTTTCTGACTTAGTTTAATGAAAGTGCATGAAAAATAAGAACAGTCTTCCTTTAAACAAGCCAATTATTTTACTTGCCATGGCTTGCTTTTGAATATTTTTTAAAGTAATAAAATTAAAATAGTATTCAGAAAGAAGATCCAGCACACTAAGCCACATTCTGTTTTAACAAATAGTCCTCTGAGATGGAAATAAAATTCTTCTCAGGTCAAACGCACACATTTGCTTATGAAAGAGATGTTTTGTTGACACGTTATAGAAGATCAAATAATTAGAAACATTACAGAGTAAAATTACAAAAAGTACAAGGAAAACTTCAGGCAAAAAGTGAGCTTATGGTACACATAAAACTCTGCAAATAGTTTATAGTTAGGGTGGGTAAGAGGGAACTACCATCAAAATGACCAACATTCTGTTTTCGAATTTATTTCTGACTTGGGTCAAAGCAAACTGTCTTTTTTATTTTCAAACAAAATAATAAATAATAATAAAAAGTAACCTATCTTCCTCTTGCTTCCCTTTTCCCACAAAGAAATCCTCATCACAGTTTTATATCCTTCAAAAGACAACACTGCTTGCTTTTCAGAATGCTAGGTCAATGGAACAATACACTTTCATATTAACTTAAAGTGGATTTCACAGCTTATTTTTGATTTTATGGCACTTCTTCTAGTTTCGGCCAGCAGAAAAAAAATCTGCTTTCATCATGGAACCCTGACAAGTTATTTCAACTATATTAACAGGGGGCTACAGTCAGTTGCTTTTTTGTGCTTTCTGGCATTCCTTCAGTACCAACTAAAAACCAGGGTCAACATGTTGGAGTTTGGGGATAACACTGGAATTACATTTACTCTCAATTTTCTACTAAGAGAGACATCAAAAGGAAAAGTTTCTGCCAAATACAAATTCTTGGCAATGCAGACCCAGTTCAATGATCAAAAAAGGTAGTTGCGACGCTTAAAACCAACCAACCAAGAAAAAGCAGCAAGAATGGAGGCTGATTTACACCTTCAACAAATGCTCTTCTTACACTAGTGTTAGCCCAAATTCTTAAAAAACCCGAGCCTGAAGCACAGATCAAGATGCTAACAATTTATTTCAGAGCTCACACACACACACACACACACACACACACACACACAAGGCAACTGGAGAGAGGAAAAAAGAAGAATTGGGGCAAGGAAAGAAGGAAAGTATTGCACTGTGATGGTTCCCATACTGGCTACTGTATTAGGAGAAACCTCCAAGAAGCCAAGCAGGTCTTCTGGAAGACATGCTTGACCACTGTTTTAGATGTTTTAGTTCAGATCTAAAATATCCCCCAAAGCCTCCTGTGTTCAGAGGTGGGATTTTTGAGAGGTTATTGAGGACTCTAACTTCATCAATTAGCTTGATGGATTCCTAACTTGATGGCATTATTGGAAGGAATATTGTAAAGAGATGAGGTCTCACTGAAGAAAGTGCGTTACCCGGGTATGTCCTTAGGGACTATTTCTTGTCCCTAGAGTGCCCCTCTCTCTCCCTCCCTCTCTCTCTCTCTCTCTCTCTCTCTCTCTCTCTCTCTCTCTCTCTGGTTTTCTCTCCTTCCTGGTTGCCATGGGCTGAGCAGCCTTCCCCTGCCATGGTCTTCATGTTTCTGCCTCACTGTAGGCCTAAAAGTAATAAAACCAACCAACCATGGCCATCACCACTAAAACTATGAATTTAAGTCAACCTTCCTCCCACATATTGCTTTTCTCGGTGACAGTGACAGGAAGCTGATTAATATACTGTACTCTGTCTTGTGCCAGCCTCCTACAAAAGGGTCCCAGGGAGAAAACATGGCTTGGAGTAGTTCAGAGGAGACAGAGCTGAGAGAACATCTTCTTCCTCGTTTCCTCTGTTTCCTTTCCATGGCTCACCTTGGGGAGTTCCTTGTTTGCATTTCCCAGTTCCTTCTCACCTCTCTTCAGCCACTCAAGAAGCTAAATCCTCCATTTAAGTGCCCATGGAATCCCATTCACATTCAGAGGCTTAAGTGGGGAGGTGCCAAGAGAGAAAGAAGGAGGTGGTCTAGGGAGTCTGAACAGGCGTACCATGTAGGTTCAGTCCATTGTGCAATTTGGGTCACAGCTACAGTTCTGAGCTTCCTAGTAAGCAAAAAAGAAACATCATCAGTGATTTACTTCCCTACCTTCATAAAATAAGATTCAGCTTGTTGCCCAGAATACAACTCTTTCTGATAGTGAGTCAGGGAGAAATTTTCCCAATGGGACTCTACCAGTGTTTAAGAGAATAAATGATGTTCTCATTAATAGTTCCACAGCATTGTTTCTCCAACCTTTTCAGTGTTAGATAATGATAAACAGACACAGGATGTTCAGGTAAATGCCACAGGGAGCTCAACAAGGCCGTGGAGACAGGAGACAGAGTGAGGACAACATAGCCTTCGGGCAGTGTCCCGTGTGTTTATTCTCTCAAACGCATTTGTGATACTTTCACGGCACCATTTGTACCCTCGGAGTGCGCCATAGGTTCTCTGGGGATATCAGTCTGTACTCCATAGGGCTGTCATGAGAATTTAACAAGAGAATATATGGAAAATTCTAGTGACATAATGATCTGAATTTGGAAGAGAGAAAAACCCAGAAAGATTCTAAGATTTAAAGCATGCTAGCAAAGAGAATATACCGTGTCTTTAAGTCATCAGTAAAAAGGGCTCTTTTGAAAGGGAGGGTCAGTTTGTGACACTGAGATTGAAACAGCAAGAAGATATTTATGTGTGAATCTTTATTATAAACAATATGGTTACAAATTGAGGTTAGAGGGTCTAAGTTACTCGGGGTTCAGGAGGGTCCTGTACTTTCAAAGTCTGAATGACTGATATCATGCTAGATACAGGGAAGGCACAGCAGATTGTCTTCATTGAGTTGTGAGATTTATCTTCAGATCTCACACATTCTCTCAGTGCTTCACATTTTTCCCTCTTGTTTCAGTTCTTCCAGTATTCTGGGCATTTTTTTACAACCCATTTATTTTCTCCTCCCCTGGACATTTTATTTCTCTTGCTGCTTACTAGTTAAGTAGGATTAATAAAAGGAAGGCCTATTCCTAATTACTGGGTGTGGCAAAGTGGCATTCTAATAAGACAGAGGTCAGAGCTTTATTGGGGACAAAGCCTGTAAGTAAATTTCAAATGAATTTGGATCTTTAGCTTCAGTGAAGTCAATGAGAGCTTGGAGAACAGCTGCCATGGATCGTAGGGAAAGAACAATGAGTAAACAAGCAGTACAGTTTCTGTTTCTCAAGAGTTTAAAAATCTTAGGAGAAAGGTACAAATTACGGCTACAATACAGATAAATAATAGAAGAGTAGTAAAACTGGACAATGCAGCCAAAAGGTACTCATAAAATGGAAAGGAAAAATTAAGAATGGGTAGTATGGGAGCTTAAAGAAAACGAGTAAAAAATGATGGTGTGAACCCTGTCAGCAGGCAGCTGGGTCTGTGTTTCTTTTTCTGGAGGGGTGAAGGGTTCTCAGAGCAAATTTGCATTCCCAAGGTTTTGAAATTGAAGTGAACCCTCCAATCATGCATCATTCTGAATGACCAAAGGTGTTGCCATCATCTTCTTTGGCGAGTGTGAAGAAAATATCCCCACCTACATCCCTCAACAAAGAAGAAAAGTGGTACAAAATCATTCAATTTCTACATGAGATTTTGTTACAGAGGAACAAGTGGAAACCCTCTGTACCAGAAACTGGAGTACCCGTTTCCAGGCAAAAAGTAAATGCTATGAGAGATAATGACTCAATTTTGTTAGATTTCCAAAAATAGTATAGCCAAGAACAACACTGAGAGTGAAAGTGTTCTGAAGTTGGTGGAGAATTTGTAAAGGATGTGTCTCCACTGCTGCATGTATTGTGCCCAGAAGTGACCTTCAACATCCTCTTTCAGCTAGAGCTGCTGATCCTTGCTCTTGTTGGACATGCCTATGCCAAGGGCTCATGACCACAGGCAAGAATATCAAGGGAATCACAACAGACACTAGTTTCTGCTGGAAGGCAAGCAACAGGTAGATAAGTGAAACATTTAAAATAGGTTTTCAATCATGCTTTAAATTATTTTCTGTGTGGGTTGAGCCATGTCCCCCAAAAGTTATGTTCACATTTTAACTACCCGTATCTGTGAATATGACCGTATTTAGACAGAAGGAATTTTGCCTTAATAATTAAGTTGAAGATCTCAAGATGAAATACATCTTAATGGTGGGCCCTACGCCCAGTGACTGGTGTCTTTATAAAAGAAGAGAGACAACTGAGGCAGAGACACATGGCGAAGAAGGCTATGTGAGGACAGAGGCAGAGATTAAAGTAATGCAGCTAAAAGCCCAATAAAGGCAAGAATTGCAGGAGCCACCAGGGAAACACGTTCTCCCTCAAAGCCTCCAGAAGGACGCAACTCTGCTGACAGTTTGATTTCGTACTCAGAACTGTGAGATAATAAATTTCTATTGTTTGAAGCTACCCAGTTTGTGATCATTTGTTACAACAGCCCTAGGAAACTAATATACCTAATCAAGGACAAGAATTAAAAACATGTTTTTGAGCAAAACACAAAAGCCCATCAACTGTATTTTATGTTCTGGAATCATGAGATTATTTTCTCTTAGAGCTAGAAAGTAACTTTGAAAGAAATCAATGTACACCTGCTTTCCTATAAAAATTCCAAGTAAAACACCATTAATTTGAACCAATTGGAGGAAAAGTGCTTCTGAAATAGTGATAAATAATAGTAGAATATTTTTTATGCCATATATTATCAGAAAGACATTTAATGGAGATTCAAGATGATCCTACTGTCATTAATTGACAAATACCTCATGGGCACTCTCTGCACTATAAGATAGATTATTTTGGGCCATCTGCTAAGCTCTGGTCTGTATAATCTAGATGTCCTTCCTTTGCCTATAACTCCTTCAATTCGCTCTGCATCTAGCTCTGCAAAACCACCTGCTCATTACACCGCACAGCTCCATGCCTTTGTACCTTCTGCTGTCTGACTGCAGCCTGTCAGGGACCACTTATTTAGCTTCTGCAATTCACCACTCCATTAGTAGGGTATGTACTGTTTAAAAATATATTGCTGACTTTTCATAAAACACTGGAAGACATATATTTTCACTTCAATTTTACACGTTGTTAGCCCTAAAGGTTAAGGAACATGTGCAATATTAGACAATTGGTACGTTTTTATTTGAATCCAGAACTCTGTGATACCAAACCCTGTGCCCACATGCTTTCCTCTTTTGAGTTGAACTCCTATTCATTCATGGAGAACCATCTGAAGATCATCTTAATAGAGAAGCTTTCTCAACACATCCAGGTAGAACATTAGTATTTCTAGGTTGCTACTGTCTCTGTTTATATTTCAATATACTTGTAATTAGGATTATATATCCTTGTGAGTGAAAAAAGAAAGAAATTTAATGAAATACATTTATAGAATTAACTGTTTATTTGCAGTAGTTATGTTTTATAAAGGTACTATGGATACAAAGTTAGTAGATATTCAACTCTTACTCCTATAGCAGTTTATATTCCCTCAAACTCTTTCTTTGGTTGGCTTTTCTCTTCTCTGGAGGTCTTCCTATCCAGACTGTGTCTGTGACACTTAACTGTGGTGTTGACTGGAAACATCCAGATGATCGGTTGAGCACAGCTCTGAGTGTGGATGATTAAGTTTACTGAAGAGGGAAGACCAGCCCTGGGTGTAGGTGACACCAACCAATAGGCTTATAGCCTGGATGAAATAAAAAGGGAAAGAAGAAGGAAGTCTCACATCTGCTTCTTCAGAGGAGCTCCAGTCTTCACTATCACTGTTGGATGTCTGTGTCCAGGCTTCAAGCACAGGCTCTTCATCCTTCCAGTGCAGACCCTCCGGTTTCCCAATACAGATTCCAGTGGGACTCTGCAGTTAGCTCCAGGTCTTCCATCCTTGACTGGACTATCTCTCCAGTTACTCCAGTGAACTCTAACTGATACAGGGTCCTTGTTAGGTCTGGCTGGCACACACGGACCTCAAGCTGCCAAATCCCATGGACCTCTATTCTGATCAAGTATGACCTTGCTCTTTGTTTTGGTTTGGGTTTGAAATGTTGTTCAAAACTCATGTGCTCAAACCTTGTGTGGGGGCATAATGAAGGCTCTAACATCACCAGTGTATTTACCCACTGATGAGATCATAATTTGATGGTGTTATCGGGAAATGATGGAAACAGGAAGTAGGGCCTGATTGGTGAAATGAGTCATGGGAGTATGACCTTGGGCACTAATGTTCTGGTCCCTTGATCCCCCCCACCCCCCACCCCCCACCCCAGCTGTCATGAGATGAGCCACTTTCCTCTGCCATGCTATGGGTATAAAAGCAATGGAGCCCACCAATCATGGACTGAAACTGCTGATATCATGAGTTAACTAAATCTTTTCTCCTCAAACTCAGTTTTCTTGGGTTTTTGGCCACAGTGAAGAAAACTTGACTAACACACTGAAATGTCTTGAAACTTTGCTTCTGTTTGCATAGAAATTGAGAGCTCTCGTCTACCCCTTCCTTTCATGAAAAGTTAAAAAGATATCTGACTGGGAAGTAAAGCAGCTTACACTGTGCATTACATTATCTCAGATAAAATATTACAGTCTGCTTTCAAAGGAGACCATGTGTGAGTACACATAGCATTTGAAGGTACAGCACAGTGCTGAGCTGTAGGAGCAGGAAATTTATATATTGCTTTTGGGTATGAGAACTCAGATATATGGTACTGTGGGGCGCCCTTGGGGCCTGCATTCCCTGTGTGAGACTCAGCTTATCTTACCCGAAAACAAATGAAAAATTCTGAATAATTCATTAAAATTTACCGATACTGCTCAGATAAGTGATCTGTTTAATGGGTGACTAGATTAAGAGCAGGAGGTAAGGCTTTTGGAAGGCTGAGGCGCCCCTCCTCTTGGTACTTCATGCATATTCTAAAACTTTAGAGTATCTTATATCTTTCGTCCACTTGGCTGCTTGAGACAAGCATGCTAAATTAGCCAATGAAGCCAATCTAGGTTCAGGGTTGGGGTGATAAATCAGGATAAAAATATCCCAGGGGATTCCCTCAGAGGTGAGATAAATACTCTATTAAAATACCCCTCTATGCCTCCCTCTCCCCCTAGTTCACTCCCCTAAAGCTACTTACACACACAGACACACACACACACATACTCACACACCCCAGCTATAAATTCTCCTTGTGGCTTTGTCATTGATTGCATCCCTGGGTTCCTCAGAAAATTAACCATTGAAAGTTGAATAAACAATGCTGTGTTCTCATCCTGGGATGGGAAAGGGAATGAATGGTGGAAATCTACACTGTTGACTGGCTGAAGCTGGAGAGAGCAGAGAGAAGAGAAGGAAAGAACAGTCTAGAGGAGCGGAAGGGGAAGGAAGGGGCAGCACAAGGGGCAAGAAATTATACCCGAAGGATAAAATACTCTGAGGAAATGGAAACGGAGGCATCAGAAAGACCACACGAAACGTCACTTCATGTGCAAAGCTGCTTCTAAACCAAAGGTTAGGTTTTGGCTTCAAGACATTTTTTCTCTAAAATCCTTTTGCTTCCATTCAATATATCTGAGAATTCAATCATGAGTCAAATCCAAGGTGTGGCACAGGAGAACAAGGCCTGCTGAAGAGGGGTCAGAGATGCAAACAGGGCTTGATCAGATAGAATGGAAAGAGTGAGTTTTTATCACGAGAACCAGATTATCTGGAAAGTCCCATTTGTCACTTCAGTATTTTCATTTCCTTTTCTAGAGCAATTTTCATTGAGGCTTAATTTTTTAAACAGTTACCATTTGTGTGTGTGTGTGTGTGTGTGTGTGTGTGTGTAACTAGATCTGAAGCACTGTGCCCTATTTTGTTCTTTCTTGTCTTTCTCTTACTTTTCTTCATTTATCCAATCCCACCATATTTTATCAAATAATACAACCCCTCCTTGCTGAACTCTCAATAACAGGCTTTCAGAGCAGGTGCAATATCACACTGTGGGCTTTATTTTGAATACAGTGTGAGGTTTTTATTGTATCACTTACTTTGCAGAGGGCTCCTGACTGACCTTAAATTGCAGATACACTTTTATTGCTCCAAGAAACACAAGTATTTGTCACTCACTTGGAAGAATTTTATTGTGGGCTAGGCTCAGCTACAGACTCTGGAAATACAGAATTAAGGCATGCAGGTGCTTTTTTTTTTGCAAAACTTTTATTCTAGTGGGAGAGACACAAAGTCAAAAAATAAATGTAAAACTCAGGTAGTGATACATACACAGAAGAAAGCTGAAATGGAAGAAGTGAGAGTGCAGAGAAGTAGGGGATCGTTTATTGTACACTGGGGTACAGAGATGCCTTCTTGAAGTAGGTGACATTTGACCAGACACCTAGAAAACAGGATGAAGACAGCCAGCAAGTGGTCTAAAGAAAGAACTCTTCTGGCAATTGGAATAGGAAGTGGAAGAGTCTCTAGAAGGAAAGGCTGGGGCAGAAAGAAACAGAAGAATAAGGGTGAGATATGGGAGAAATAGAATTTCAAAGAGGTTCACATTTTGATAGCTATCGAGGAAAAGGCAGCTGAGTAAGGCAAATTTGGGTAAGTTGGGTAAGGCAAATTTGAGGAAGCATTTATTCCTCTTTTCCCACCTACCAACCACTGACAAGGTCATTAGAAGAAGAGCATTAGGATCATCACCTAGGCCATCACGACTCTTGTATGGCTGCTCATACAAACAAGTGTACATGTGACACATAGAAAGGGAAACACAGGTTGCTACGGCTGCTTTTCTGCCTTGGTTTCACACTGACTATTGGAGATTTATCCCCCAATTCATCCAGGAACTCTGCAGGGTAATCAGAACATAATCTGTCACTTCCAAAGTATAGTAGGTGGCTTCCTCTGTGCTTTAAGGGCACATTATCATAACTACTCACAGACTTCCCAAATCACTTCTATTTAGACCTCTGTCACAACAGACATGTCATGACCTTGACCTGCTGAAAGCATCTATGAAGACTGCAATCTATTCCCTTCTTTTTCAGTCTGAGTTATTGGCCAAACTGTGGTGTGATACTTGGTTAATCTGCCTTAACTTTAGGCAGAAATCTATGTGCCTGCAAACCTTTGGGATGAAACCTTTAAAATGACTAATCTTTATGGAGAAATTTTCTTGGATCCTAAGATTCTGTTTCTTTTCTTTTTAAAATTTATATTTTCATTTTTATTACAACCAATTCTTACTTCCCACCCAAGGTTTCAATATAGCCTTGGTTCTTCTGTAAGGCAGTAAAAATACTGTAATTCTTATAAACCAACATTAGAGAAGGAATTGCTGTTGTGCAATCAGATTAAGCAGCAAATTATTTCTTAACTCTGACACTGATTATTTACCTGAAAGCAAGTAAATATTTTTGGTTTTCTTAGATTGGTAAAGCTTCTAAATAGAGTCACAGTTTCAGAGGTCTAATTTAGTCTGGTCTTACCTCTACTTTGCTGGGTTTCTGTGACTGAATAATCTGTCTACTTCTTTAGCTATAAATCTTAACAATGATTTAAAAACTTCAGTGGTACACAGATAGTATTTGATAAAGGAAGATTTAGACTATGAGTGTCTCTGTAGAAAGTAATAAAAAACGACTGGTCATAACACTACCCTGCTAACAACCAATGATTAAGGAATATAGATCATCTGTAATTCAAAATAATAAAAGGAGTACAGATTGTCTTTAAAGTTAAATGAAAATTTTAATTAGACAAAAACCTGAAAAATGCCAGAATCTTTTCCATGGAAGAGAAAATTCAATTTTTGCACCATGGTATGTCAACAGTCTGCTGGGTCAATGGAGCATAAGAACAATGAGTGGGTCTTTGGTTGTTAAATATTATTATTAAGGAAACCTACATGAAATAAAGGATTATAGCATGTCTGCAGGCACATGTCTGCTTGGAGCATTTCCTCCTGCTAAGTGAAGGATGTAGATCTTACCTATAATTTCAAATCCTAAATTTCTTCAAGGAGTTTATAGATTTTTATTGTAACTTTAGAAAGGGATTGCTTGATTCTTTTGACTAAGTTTCTCCCGATTCTCATCTCATCAAATCAGTGTAACAAAAGTGGAAAAGTTAGCTCTTATATCCACATTTGTGTCTAATAAACATGTCTTTTAATGTGGATTTCTGACAATCATTCAACACTAATTAACTAATATATCAAAAGGGAAGTAGAGAGCGTATATGCAGAGCTACTTGTCAGAAAAAAAAAGTCTTTATTAAATTCACCTTATTTTTAAAAGCTACCAGAGTCCTTCATTTATCACACATGGCTTTATCCAGCCCTGTACTCACATCTGGGCGGCATGTGGCCGCTTGAGAAAAGGTGTTGCACAAAGGAGCAAATATACTTAAAACTGAATGAAAGGTGAGGCTGGAGATATAAAAGTCATTAAAATATCCCTTCCCTCCTTCTCCCTTTTCTATTGCTTATTTCCAAGTTAGTATAATGCTGATAATAAAGAAGACAATATCATGATTTAGTTGCCTTAAATATCTGGTATATATTCAGTGAAAAATGGCACTATCAATTCAAAATTTCATTTTGCATGCAATTATCTTGGTAGGATCTCAATGAGGATTGGATCTGGCTCACTGAATGAGAGGCCTGAAAACAAATGGCTCTTTATCGGTCAGTGTTATGAACATCTATTCCATCATTATCACTGGGTTCCCAAATATAAGTTGTTCAGTATGTGCAGTGAAGAATTTGGTAAATTAAGGTTTCTTTTCTAATTGTTTGGAATTGGGATTAGAAGATTGAAGCTCCAGTAAGGGCTGAGCTCTAGCAGACAGGAGGTATAAAATCTGGAGCTATGGCATTTTCTAGTAGGTAAACTGAATGAAGTCATCCCTGGGAATGTGCAAGGGATCAGCTGGTTACAGCACCCCATGCAACTACTAAAATCTGCAGATGATCAAGTCCCTTGGATAAAATGGCCTATTATTTATTTATAACCTCATATATCCTCTTGCATACTTTAAATCATCTCATCTCTGGACTACTTATAACACCTAGCACAATGTAAATGATACACAAATAGTTGTCATCATGTTTAAGGAATAATGACAAGAAAAAGATTCTATACATGTTCAGTCTTGATACAATTTTTACATGAATATTTTTGTGTGCATTGGTTGAAACCAGAGATGAGGAATCCACAGACGTGAAGGGCTCAGTGTAAATGAGAAAGATGATCTATTAAAATCAAGGATGAAAAGACAACAGTGATTGAGGAGAACAAGAAAAAGGGAGAGGGAGAGAAAAGACAGAGAGAGGTGAGGGGAAACTGACACTCTGTTTTCCCTGGGGGCTTCTATGCGGAAAAAACTTCATCTTTATGATACTTTTCCTTCTTGTCTATTGAAGCTGACAAATTTGGTGTCTGTTGCTTAAAACCAAAGATTTGCAACAGTAACATATCCCTGTGGTAGTATCAGATAACTCAACATCAGCGTTCATTCTAAAATTCATTGATTTTTAATTTTCATATATTCTGTCAGAGAAATCAACAATTACCTACAAAATCACTATCTATGAGTGAAATCTTTCAGAAACTTTCATGGTGTTTTATCTGGATTTTTGCTCTTTATTTTATACTTTAGTTTCTTTCAGTTTATTCAGCTCTATTTGTAAGTCTTAACAAGACACAGAATTTAGAACCCCCTGCATGATTCATTCATTAGATAATTAAAACCTGATCCATTCAATTGGATTATTCTCACCTAATCCTAAGAGAAAAAGCAGCTTGTCTTTCTTTCATACTCTTGTGTGGTGAAAATGAGCTCCAAGAAAGATTTATTCCTTAATTTAGCTTTGTTCTCCTGATGTTCCAGTCAGTCATATAATTCATGCAGATTCAAACGTGAGTTCAGCAAATAACACATTTATCCCTCAAATTTGGTTATTTTTATTTAGGAAACTGTGTTTCTAAGATAATTACAGTAAACTGTAACTTGTATCAGCCTTTTCAAAATCAATATTATAGGCTGGAAGTTAACAATTTTTTATTAATTATATATAATGATAGGTATTTTTCTTGAGTATCTAATGTGAGTTAAGCACTATTTGTGGAAATTTTTCATAGAGCATGAATAATCATTGAAACAGTCCTGTAAGTCTTCACAGAAAGGCCAATTAAAGTTAAATTACTTATTTAAGACCATATAGTAAGAGGCAAATCCAGGTACTTCTGAATTTCAACCCTAAGCTTGTTTTCATCATACAAAGAACTTTCTAAAAAGTAGTCACCACTACTCATCCTACAATGTAAAAGAGGCAAAAAATTCCCTCATAATCTGGAGGAAACAATGTATGAATTCCTAGAAAAATTAACACAAATCTAAAAGTAAAGACAATTAGAAGTTGTTTTCAAATATATATATGGTATTACCATTACCAGTGTGTTCTCAAAATATGACTTCACTTTCCATCCTTTCTGAAAGATCATAACAGGCCATCACCACACAGACTATATGCTCCTCGTGCATGGCACATTGTTAGCACTGTAGCTCTTCCAGGTGAAAATGTGGCTGACACTGGTTCGTGACGGGCACAGCCATCCCATATAGTAAGTTCTCCTGCAGGCACCCCTTTTCCTTTGAAGCTGTGGTTGCTATTTGCAAGGTTTGTTTCTATCTACAATTCTACTCTTGAAACTCAAAATCTATCCAACATCTTTGTTTAAAATGAGCTACACCACTTTTGCTCACTGTGGACCATGGAAATCGGCCAGATATGGTAAGTTCCCAGCATCCAGTGGCTGTGTTTCATTTTTCTGAGGGAATTTGTGTAAACCTCCTGTGGTCACCGCACTTAAGCTCATTCTGTAACAGCTGTTTGGGCAGCCTGCTGTCATCTATTTTATCTGCTTGGACAACCCCAATAAATTGTTATGACAAGTATCACTTTAATCTATTAATCAACACGAAGTGCACAAGACATGGTGTGAAAGGACAGGACATATTCCTCTATGTCATTTAGCTGGGGGAATGATACCACACATGGGAAAAGACAATTACAAGCCAAATGAGTGCCACTAATAACTGATCACATAAAGACTCACAGAGGAAATAGGAAATGAATTTGCTTGAAAGGTGAGTAGGATTTTTAAAACAAGTTGGAGCAGGGAAAGAGGAGACTAGAAGGAATGCAGAAGCCACTAAGGATGAAATCTTTAGTATGTTCCATGCACTATCCTATGGTTTTTATATGTATTATCTCCTTGAATCCCCACAAAATTACTGTTTGTATTAATATTTTTCTCCAATATTACAAACACGAGAGGCTCAGAGAAGTTGTCATTTGTTCATGTGGAGAAATAGGAATTCAAACACAGATCTTCCATGCTCTTAAAGTTTATGGTACAATAAATAGCCAGAGCAAACACGTGAAGGGAGAACTATGAAAAAGAGATTTCGGAATGTTAGAGGATTAAGAAAAGTAAACTGGGTTTTGAAGCCTGCCTCACTGCAGCAACTTGATGGATATCTTTGGAAGTTCTGGAGTGGGGCAGCTATGGGGAAGGAAAGATTTTTAAAATGAAGGGGAAAAATATTAAATAAAATGAAGGGGAAATATCAATCTGCATAACAATACTAGTCAAAACCATGGGGCTAGTATAGGGAGAAAGCTGTTTGGGCCATCACAAAAGGCTGTTCAAAGGGTCAAGTTTAGTTACTATGTAGTAAGAGGGTTTCCATTCTGCCCAGTTCTCATCTAGCTTTTTCAGAACTTTTTAAAGATATTTTTATTAGTATATGTTTGTGATACATAATAATTATGCACACACACACACATATATGTATATATATATAATTTTGACTATTTTTACTCCCCCCTCCATTCCCTTTCCCCAGATCTTGAAACACTGAAGGGTATATTTTAAAAATAAGTCCAGTCTCAAATTTCTTGATCCAGTTCCCACCCTCAATCTCATCATAACCTTCTGAATTTTATGGAAGAAAATTTCACTTCATTACATAAGCAGTAAGGACTGGATCTTAGAATGAAAGTGTAACACCAATACAGATGTCCAGATGTATAGAAACAAGTTGATTTTGTTTACTTTGCTTATATTTTACAAACAAATGAGTCTCAGTATCTGTGGAGGGTTGCTTTCAGAATCCTCCTGTAAACACCAAAATCTGCAAATGCTCAACTCTCTTCTATAAAATGATTTAAGACCTGTGCATAACATACACATCTAGGCCCATTCTCCCATATACTTTATATCACCTCTAGTTACCTATAAAACCTAATTCAATATAAATGCTATGTACACAGTTGTTATACTGCATTGATTAGGAAATAACAACCAAAAAAGTCTATTCATATTCAGTACAAATGCAGTTTTTTCCCAAATATTTTTGATTCATGGCTAGTTAAATCTGTGAAGTAGAACTCACAGACCCAGAGGGCCAACTGTACTCTTTTTTTATTTTTCTAAAAGAGACTTTATATTTTGGGTAATTTGGAAGATGGACTTCTAAGTAGAGAAGTCATTATTGGGGTCTTTATCAACAAAGTCTAACTCCTTGTTGGACAATCAACATTTTAAAAATTACAGACTCAAAAAGTCTCTCTCTCTCTCTCTCTCTCTCTCTCTCTCTCTCTATATATATATATATATATATATCCTTACTTTAAGAAAAATGCATTTCTTTAGTACTATATCAATGAATATTTGGAATAGGAATTTAGAAAAGAAGACCAGAATGGATTTCTTTCCATTAGCTTTGACCAAGAACTGGATAGAACAGCTGGGCCTACTCTAACAAAACAGTTTTGCCATATGGGAATTTTTTCCCTTAAAATAATAGTCACAGTTTCCCAACAGGGATTCCTCTCTGATATGTTGCTCATTGCAGCCTGGCATGTGGTAAATTTAAAAAATATTTGATTTACCTTTTACACATCATTCCTATTTGCCCTTAATATTTTTCACACATAGTTCTTTCACATTCCTCTTTATACAGTATTTAAAGTTTTTTTAAGTACCATGAAAAGAAACTTTCTGCAAACAAAACCTTTGTAAGGAAAGTCAGCATAATACATATGAATAAATAAATTATTATGACCATAGCTCTCTTACTGAGATCAAGTAGCTGCAGAAAAATGTAAAGGTGAGGGAAGAATAAAAGATCCACCACATTTTTTTTTGAAACATCTGGTCATGTCTTCATGTAAGAGTTGTAAAATGGTACAGGAGGTACAGACAATGTATGAGTATTTTCATTCAAAAATATTCTCTATTTTCATATTTTTCATGCTATTTTTTATTCTGTGACTACAGAATTTCACATCTCTGGAGACTCAAAAATAGAAAAAAAGAATCTAGAAATTTGAGTAAAATTGCGAGGAAGATGAAATACGGATCACTGGAGCATGTAAACTTGTTATGGATGGGGCCAAATGAGTGTTTGCCTTTTTCTGTGCCAAAAACTAGACGCCTTATTATGATTCATGTGCTATTAATTCACTTTAGGTCTGAGAGTTAATGGAAAAATGATTTTTAATTGAGTGCTGAAGATTCTTAAGTCACTTTAAAGAAGCATGTGCTTAAATCATAAGGATAGTTCAGGAAAATGAAGGGACACTTAAAACACAAATTTCTTCAGAAATCTCAGACTCACAGTTGAAGGTTGAAGGTGAAGAAATTTGTATGACTACATAATTTATTGTGAGAAGTAAAAGCGATGCATTAGGATGACTGTGAGACCCTCATAATATGATTTACCTGCAAAATTATCTGATTTATTATTTTTCAAACTGTGTGATTAACCTGTAACTTCCATGTAATTGCAAACATGTTTTTGAAGCATGATTGCCTGACTAACATTCTTTAATTAACTCGTTGTCCTAATATTTATATTCACCAGATAAATAATTTGATTCTTTCATTTCTTCCATGGCCTTGACAGACACAAATAAAACTGATGGCAGATGAAAATTGTTTTGATCCTACCTGAAATGCCCTCTGCAGGTTTTTTTATTATCTTGTAGCTCTCCATCAATCATGTTGTTTATAAAATCTCTTTCAGCTAAAATTTTGCTGCCAACTAAACTTTTTCTAGTTTCTGTTTATTGCACATGCACTTATTCTTTCATTAAATATCTAAGGAATTCCTGGTAATCTATGCCATACTTGTTTACATTCCCATTTCCTGGATCTGTCAGACCCAAATTTGGCTGTAAATTTTTTCTCTTCATGGAATTCCCTCTCTTTTTTCTCGATCTATCAAAATCTCACCAGTCTGCCAAGAATCAGCTTGAGTTTTCCTCAAGTTCCTCTTTGTTTTTGCCCACTCCAACTCACAGTGGTCTTAACCATGAAATCGAAGTCATTCTTCTTGAACTGACCTATATAATTAGTGCACTGTTTGTTGTTACTGACTTTCTTTGTTAAACATGTCTTATTTGCCTCCAGGTTGGCAGGCTCCATGGTTGGGACCCTAGGAAATACTGGCACAACACAAAATACAAAGAGAATTTCTGCTTGAAGTTATGTGTTGAATGTATGAAAGAATGACTAAATGGTTGATTGACTGACAGTGAAGAAATGATGTGAATGGTTGCCCGGAAGTCATTAAACTACGTATGTTATGCTAGAAAGGCAGAGGGTGAAGAAATATGGCATGACGGAATTACTTTTATTCAGTATAATGAAAACAGCAGCAATGTTTGACGTCTCAAGAGATCTGGAAATTGATTCATTTGGACTCAGTGGCCCCAAAGTCCCGTAGATGGAAATTTGATTGAAATTGATTAGATGGGGTAATATCCAGATTGCAATATAGGAAGAACTTCCTTAGAAAGTCCATGCTTCTCACAGGTGCAAAACCCTCACACTCTACTTTCGCCACAAGAAGAAGCTACTATAGGGTAAGGTTAGACACATTTTCGCACCTGGGAAACACAAGTGACACCAAAACAGAAGAGAAGTATAAGAGGTTAAATGCTATATAAATCTAAACAGGCTGCACCCAGAAACAAGTACAATGCAGTGTCCATGAAGCAAACACTTTCATTCTGAACAATGACTGCTTCTCTCTTCCTGAGTCTCACCTGGACTTTTCCTTCCTAAACTCTGTTCTGTCTCCTGTCCTGCCTAATCCCACTCTTTATATAAGACTTGGCCACATTTCTTTTTTATATCCTAATCAATTCTCTTGGTTTATAGCTAAGGAAAATATTTCCCAGATAACATTTAAACAACAGATTTCACTGCCTTAAGAGCAAAAAACAGTGACAATATAGAGTTGGAAAAATTATAAAGCTTTGGAAATTGGTTTGGATAAGATGGTAGTTTCGGAATCTCTTCAATTCTATAGTCTGCTGCGGAATATCTATGTAGGTACAAGACTAGGGTGCATTTCACACGTTAGACCTAAGTGGGCTTCATGTACACACATTTCATCCAAGACCAACAAAGGCAAGCATAGATTCTCACCTCTTGCCTGCCTCCCTAATACTTCGCATTTCCCTTTCGGTAACATAATTACACTGATAAGTGTGTGGCCAATGGCTGCTTTTCCTGTAAGTCCACAAGGGCAGTGATTGTATGGTCTTCTCCTCTGCAGTGTCCACTGTGCCATGATGGTGGCATCAGCACAGTGCTAGTAAATACAGTGGAGGCTGAATGGGTGGGCATTTGGAACTACAATGTAGGTCTTCATTAGGAAATATGACTATATGATTCAACAAACCAGTCATTAATCTCCAAATGCTCATTTAACAGCTTCGGCTTTTAAGAGGTCAAGAAAGAAACTGAAATACTTCAGCTGTGCTTTTTATTTTTTTTACAAATGTAGTAAGCTAATAAAAAGTGATTTGCAATAATAGAAAACCTCCCCTAGTCACCATTTTGCGATTGACATTGCTTGTATTTCTCCTATTTTGTGAAAAGTCTAGTAGAGTTTAGGATTATATGATTTGAAAGCAAAGCAAGGATGGAAGTAGAGAATGGGAAAAAATGAAATACAGTTAAGAATAAATGCATTAAAATGGAATAAGGGAATTTTTGACAATGAAAACAAGGAGAGATGTAGAGAATGGGGAAATATGTGCAATGTAATCTGTAAAACAATGAATATATTAAAAGGAAAATGAGAACATCTTGACTATTAAGCATTTTCCAAATTTATCACTCATGTGCTACAAAAGACCATTATCTGGCAGTTGTGTCTCCATTCCAATGGTTAATATTTAACAGATGAGGGGGACAGGAGACAACTGTGTCAGAGATGAACAATTTCCATCCTACAGGAGGTGCTGCCAGATGTTCCATCATTTAATAAGGTAATCATAAATCTGGAACAGAAGGGTATATGCTTTCAACGTTTCAGAGAAAAAATGGATACAAAATTCTCTCCTGAATCTGAAGAGGCAAGATTTTTAATTATTCATTAATTGAGATATGTTGTAGTTACATTTTAAATTTTGATATGTCTTTTTAAAATAGGAAAATATCATTTTGCTAAAAAGTACACAGCTAATGTTTGAGGAAACCCCTTAACAATAAGAAATTGTAACCAAGAATGAAAAGTCTTAAACCCATACTCTAGGGGTTCCTCTATAATTGGTAAATGTTAGACTGAGGTAGAAACATCTAGAGATATTTTATATATTTTTAAATTTCAAAGATTCATTACATTCTTATTTTCTTATTTTCTCAAATTTTAAAGCTGAGCCGAGTGATACTGACACAAAATGAAACGGATGCGAGTCTAAGAGGTTAGCAGGAAATACCTATGTTGCTTCTTTCAATATCAACTCAATAGAGCTGAAGAGGGAGAATACATTGGTTTCCCTGCCTTATTTAAAAATCAATTTAAATGATGATTGTGTGTATAGGTAACTATTATTCCAATACGAGACAATAACTTTTGTCTGTTAAATTACATTTTCCTACTACAGAATTATCATTATTATTACTTTGGGAGTATTGGAGCTTTGAGCACAGTAGCCAAGTGCTCTACCATTGAGCTACACTATACCGCCAGCTGCTTCTATACAATTTTGATTCACTGGTGTGGGAGTGTTTTGAAGGCTTTAGGGAATTATATTTCCGCTTCTTACCAGTTGAAGTTGATACTAATCATTTGACTTCATAAACAAGCAGGAAATGGTATGAATGTAAAATAATTTTAAAGGTTAAAAGTTGTGATTTCTTGGTTTTTATTTGAAATTCAGTTCATGTAGAGATTATTCCTATAAAGAAGCTTTGACTGTGAGAGGGAGAAGGGTTTTTTGGACTAAATATGTTTTTCCTACTATACAGTATGTCTCCGTGTATGTTAAGGAGGAAAATCTGTCGTCCCCGCCCCCCCACATCTGCCTCGGGGCATTTAATAAGATTTAAAAAATCTGGGCACAAAAGTCAAACTTGAAATCTATTCATTAGATTGTATCTATGTGTGGATTTGTTGTGATACAGGCTCATTTCTTCCAGGATAGTAATAATACCCCATTACTGTTCCATAATATTATCTTTAAGTTGGTGTGTGGAGTTCAGATTAGTTATTTGGTTTCATAAAAAAAAAGAAATTGCCAGGTTTAAATGACTCTGGAAACACCATGGTTTATATAAACGTAGTTGTCACTTAAAGGGTGGTGGTGGGATGTGAAGAAATGCCAAAGGGCCAGGGATTTAGCTCAGTGGTTTTGCCACTTGCCTCGCAAGTGCAAGGACCCGCCTTTGATCCCCTGTACCCAAAAAAGAAAAAGAAAAAAAAATGCTAAAGAAAGAAAAATACTAAAAATTAAGATGTATTTTCCATTGCTTCTCTTTTCACTTGAATCAGCTCCCAAGCAAGGCTTCCATTTAATTTAAAGAATTCTTTGGAGTCCAACCACATTGATAGCTCACATGAAGTGACTCCTAGAGGAAACATTATGTTTGTAATGCGCCTCTATTTCTGTAACCTATTTACCTCATAAAGCTTGACGGATGGCTGTGCAGTACAGTCTCCAATTCATGAGGGCTCATAGTGAAAAGTCTTGTGTGAACATTACTAACATTATATACACATTTTTGCCGTGAGATGGTGTGGAAGGGTATGTCTTAAAAGAGAAAGTGCTTTCTCTCAACATTATGAAGGTTATAAACCACTCTCTATGCATTCAGTAACTTTGAAAGATTGCCCAAAGGATGGTTGAAAAATAAGTATTTCAGAATAAGATTATCATAAATCAAAAACTGGGAGTTCAAATGAAAAACCAAGATAACACAACAGTTTATATACTAGTTGTTTAAAAAGGCTCAATTTGAATTTTATGTGTATTCCCAAATACTACTGCATTAGTATAAATTGTGATCTTTGATAGCCATTTTCCTTTCTCAACCTATGAAACTGTAGTGAATATGAATAAAATATACAAATTTGTCAGTGTAGGTACTCAGTTGAGGGAAAAAGCACCTCTAATAATCTGAAGAAGAATCAACAATCAAACAAACTGGAGGCTATAAGTAATCATTAAATAAAAAATGGAACAGTGGTATTGCAAAATTGTTTGAATCCAACAACCCATGAACACATAGCATACATTTTTTTATTATAGTCATTTTTAGTGTGTCATGCTATGATGCATGTGTGGAAAATTAAGTAGTCTGATAAGCATATATGAGACATGTGAGCTTCAATAATTAACAACTTGTGAAGTAGAAGAAAAGCAAAAATTCATTCAAAAAAATAAATGCTGTTTTCTGTGCACATTCACTTTGGCAGGCTATATACACTTTAATCCCATGAGGATGCCACTATAAAAATGAGTGCAAAATTTTCTTTTGTACTTCTCTCATAGCTTGAAGTGAGTACATATTGAAATATTTGTAGGAATGAAATTAGACCTTTGGAACAATAAATTATACTTATACTGATAGCTAGATGTAATACAGATTCACTGTATTTTTATTTTTAAAGATATAAAACTGATTTTCCTGTTTGGCTTAGAATTAGGGCTAAGCAGTAAGCTAGATTTATGACCAGACAGGGATCCCTGATAAGGACCCTAAATCAAGAATTCTAGGGAAACCATATGAAGCAAACACTTAGTTGTCCAGAATAAGCTTCAAGATATTAATCCAATCTACATTTGAAGAAATCTTATTTGGGGAGACACAGCCTGTGTGCATGTCTTCCGGGCTAGAATGCCTAATGATTACCATCACTGGGTAGTTTTCCTGCCTAACGCATCTGGTATTTCTATGAATGACATGTAGATAGTGCATCCTTGGTTGAGGAAAAGGTAGGTGGTCATGGTTACTGAAAGCTGCTTCTGGTCTTGTTATTGTAGGCAGCTAAGTTACTTACAAATATTACAACTGGTTATACAGGGCTGGGCCTTCCCCATGGAGGACAATTGTGGCCCAAGGCACATTCACTGAAGGTCACAATTGTAAAAGGAGAGAAACCACACACCCTGGTGCTTCCCCTGGAATAAATAGCAGTGATTGATACTCTAAATAGGTATCAATCTCCTGGGGGGGGGGGATCAAGGTCTTAACCCAGCCTCTCCCGGAAATATCCCTGACCCCTACCCTTACTGAAAATCCTTGTACACTTGCTACATGACTTGCTTCCCAATTGGACCACCATTACCTAGGTGACTACACTTGTAACCTTATTGGATGTTCATGGCTGTGGCCCGCATTGTACCCATGTGGGTTTCACCCTATAAAACTCCTCTGTAAAGGGGGTTCTTTGGTTACCCACTGGGGGCCCCTCCTGCCCCTCAAGAGCTTTCCTATCAATAAATATCTTCCTACTTAAAAAAAAAAAAAAGAAAGAAAGTTGCTTCTGTAGAAAACGTTGCATAATGAGTTTGGGAGGTGTTCTGGATGGAAGTGGAGATCATCATGATGATTAAAATAAGGCAGATTCAGAGACAAATATCTCACATTCTAAAGAAGATAAGAAAGTAGAAGGGAGATTATTATTAGAGGAGAAGATGGGAAGAAGGGGGTGTAGAGTGGGTAACTGGACATGAAATGATCAAAATACCATATACACTTTTAACCTCCCATGTAAAACTAGGGGAGAAGGTGGGACAAGGAGGGGAATGGAGCCATGACCGAAGTATGTGATGCACATGTATCAACTGCCAAAAAGAGACCCATCCATCTCTCTGATCTATGTGACTCATAAAAATGTGGGAAACTCTCTAGTTTGTATTAAAAGATGAAAGAGGTTGGAAAAAATAAATGACAAGAACTCATACTTTAGAGATGACAATTTAATCCCAATGAGGAAATTGAGCAACCACTAAAGAGTGGAAAAGAGAGGAAAGAGCACATCTTCTGAATGCTTTATTGAATCCTTTAGCCACCAGGCTCTGATTTCAACATGGTATGTAACAATGTGTGTCATGAGATCCTTGTGGATGAGTGAGAGAAACATCAGCTGGAAAACAATAATAATAGCATGTGGATATAAAGCCTGATACAAGAGCACTAGAAAATAGCCTTTTTGACTGTGAAGAATAAGTACTACAAATAGAGGTTGGCCCTTAGAATCAATTATTCTTTCTATCAAGTGTAACAAGGGCTTATTGAATCTGCACAGTACATACACCCGAAAGTGGGAGACAATATATCTAATGAATGTGCAGGAATCTCTTAAGTGCTAAAACATTTCAAAGTAATTAAATGAATGAGAAGAGTTAAGTAAAATACATTAAGAATGAATATAAATTAACAATTTTACTCATGGTAAACTAATCACTGTGAAAACAGAGTATGTAGAATACCTTATTAATAGGCCAAAAAAATGACCTAGTGTTTGCTGTTGTTTCACAGTCAATATAACAATTAATTTTCTAATACAACTAAAAGAGGAATGAATAGAAGGCTTTATATACTTCTACATCACTAGTGATTTTTCAAGCAAATTAAATCAAGAGATCTTTTTTGACAAAGCAAAAGTCTGAGTATTTCTCACATGCTGGTAAAGAGCAAAATGAAAGAGGAAAAGTGAGTATCATTTTTGAAATGATCCAAAAGTATATATTTTTGACATTTACAAAGAAGGAATTTCTTCTAAAAATCATAAATATGTTCGTATATGTTTGTATATATGATAATTAGAGTGCTTTCTTGACACCAACAAACTGAAAACTATCTAGTTGTTACCAAAGAGGCTAAGTAGTTTAGAAAATCACACTTCTTTACTAAAATTACTGTATAGATTTCAAGGAAGAACCAGCATTCATTCTAGATTTTGATTTATGAAACTGAGATGTTAATGACACAAGTGAAGAAAGAGTACAGAAGAGTGAGCTATAAGACCTCTTGAATTTGTCTCTTGATATTGTTATTAGTAAGAAAATGCATATTATGTATAAAACAGTGTTATGTCAGGCACAAAAATGTTGATTGCACTTTTGAATGTTTAAATTTTTTTGCTTGTTATTGCTGATTATTTGTATAGCTTTTTAGTGGTTTGTTTTTTTTTTTTTTGAGATAGGGTCTCGCTGTGTACTACAGTTCAAGCTGGCCTCAAATTTGCAGCGATCCTCCTGCTTTAGCCTCCTGAGTGCTGAGATTACATGAATGAGCCACCACACTTGGGTTTTAAAACTAGCAACTAAGTATACAGAACAAAAGAGATCACACAGGATTAGTGTTCAATCTCAGGTCCATATTTACAAAGTACTTAGTTGTTTCTTTTTAAATCCATACATGCTCATCAAATAATACTTAGAAAATTTATAAATGCTTGGGTCAGAATATAGCTTTCCAATTCTCAGTCTTATTCTCCTGGCAGGAAACTACCACTATAAATATTTTTCTGTTTTTGTTGAGGGTTGTTACGTCCAGGTTCATTCTAGACTAGATATCAACATGACTTGCAGATATATTTCTTCAAATTATGGGGATGGCTTGGTATATCTGTCATGAATATAAAAATAAATCAGTATATACACACACATACTGATGGATAGTTGACATAGAACATACACACATCTTCGAGAAAAAACTCATTTTCAGTAAACTGTACAGAGACCAAATTCCTAGCATCTTTCCACTGTTCCCTTCCATTGTGTTGAATAGCTCTGAGCTCCGCACCTGCAAAAGACCTGGGTTTAGCAAACCTTCCTCTGAGGGATGAAGGGCAGTGAGGAAGGAGAGTCAGCATACTGCACAGCCAAGGTACATCTGACAATTTAAAGGTAATTTCTTCTGTGGTTCAGATGTTAATAGAGGCATCCAGAGTGAAAACTCAGTAAGTAACCTCACCTGCTTCCGAAACTAAATGGGAAAAATCCTGGTGGCATTTGATTCAGAGCATGAAACACAAACACACCTAAGAGCAGTGATATAACTTGATTTTTTAAAAAAATTCCTACTTAAAGTATATTTTGAATAATAAAATAGACATATCAATGTACACTGTGATATTAAAGTAAAAGGACAGTAAAACAAAGTGTGGTAAAGTTATCACTAGTCACTCGGGAACATATTTTTAAAATTTTTTAAATTGGTACTTTTGGGCTGGAAGTGTAGCTCAGTAGCACACCCCTATGATGATCCTATCATGAGCCTTAGTTGGATCCTGAGTAATATTAATATATATATAAATTTAAAAATGCCTTTATATTTCTGCCAATAGCTTTATATTTTATTTTTTGCATCTTTTAACATGTTCTGCCTTTGTCATAGGATCTAATGAGGTAAATTTAGCTAACAAACACATAGCCTAGTAATGCTGTTAGACCCTGCATTATTTTAATTTTTTCTAATTAGAAATTTAAACAATGACAAAAAGTGTAGTGATAAAAAATTGTCTCTCGTATTAGTACAGTAGTAGAAAAAAATTTCAGGAAGGATTGAGAATTATGTTGCAGATGGAAATAATGAAAAAACATTTTCCTCCCACACAACTGTAACGTCCTCTAAGCAACAGTTTAAGTAAAATATAAAATGGAAAACTACGAGCTCACTTGTAAAGTACTACCTAATAAGCAGTTCTGGTAAAACACAAACAAACAAAAAACACCAATGGATGTCATGCACAGGGATCATATGCATAGATGAATTTAGGGAGCAACAATACAAAGCAGTCCTGAGCTGTACCCCCATCGAGGAGCTGTCTCACTGCAGTACTCTCTTAGGTAGCAACAAAATGGCTATTTTTAAAGCACTCAGTATAACAACCTACATGTATCCATTCTTGTTCAAAACTGGACCCATAAACCCAATCACCTAGCCATCAAAAAATATGTATTGATCAGGAACAGTAAAGAAGGTTCTGAAGTACAAAGCCATGCACAAGTTCCTTCTCTTAATAGTCTATAACAGAGATAAGGTATAATGCCAGGCACCTTTGCAGAGTTAAGTACCAAAAGGAGATATGAATAAAGTAATCTGGTAGTTTGGAGAAGGGAGAGATTAGTTCCAGTGCAACACCATAATCCACTGTTGGCATAGAAACCAGCAGGAACCATGACAAATATCTGGGACGTAGACTGTGGAATCGTCAGAGGCCCAGCTTTGTAAGAAAGACAGCTAGCGTATTGGAGAACACTGGTCACTGAAGTGAGAACTGGTACTGCAGTAGCTGTGTCAATTTCCACGTGCTTTATACTTCTTTCAAAGCCATCTATATTTTCTCCTGCATGGGATTTTAAAAATTTGATGTTTTCTATAAGGCTTTATAGGTATGTCTTATGAATTCAGTAAATTACTGGTTTCTTCAGAAATTGTGAACTATGTGATTTGTTGCTAGAAATAAGCTTCTGTGAATCCAATCCGTTTTAGGTGTACCTAAGAAAACCCAATCTCTACTTGGAGAAGCAGCTTGCTCTGTGGGGCCATGGCAAACACCAGCAAAGATAGAGAAGCAGAGTGTGATTATCAAATGGCAGATCTTTCCCCATGGGGGCAGGAGAAAGGACATCTTTGACTCTTCATTGACTGATTCTGAGAATTCAAGATGGGAACAGGTGCTCAAAGAAAAGTGAAAGAATTATTCTCTTCTTCAAAGTCACTTTATTATTAAAGTGTCATGAACACTCACGGCAGTGTAATCATAGTGATATCTAGTACCTACTACAAGTACAGAGGGAAAGCCTGTTTTAAATTCTACTAAAAAGGAGTTATTTTTGTTTCCTTGATTATAACTATAGCTCCACAAAAATCTCTTATTTCAGTTCCAAGCCTGGTGAATAACATGGTTATTATATTAGATTTACATTTACTGAACACCATCAGTGCATTTCGAACCACAGAATTGTTCTTAATACAATGTGCCAAGTTGAAAGATGTAAAATAATTCTTTAGAAAAAAGCAAGCGGTTATACTTTTAAATTGTTTGGGAAAAAACAGTATGTCCCTCCAGGCCTCCATATTATAGAGAGCCTCGATTGACAGGCTGTATTACAGTGAGGGGCTTGAGAAAGCTGTGTTATGAATTAAAAACAACAAGTGAATAACGTGTACATAAATGTTTCATAAGTCTCCCAAATCAATGGTAACCCATTTCCCTTATTAGGATCTAGAGATAGTCAACCATATTTTTTAAAATTAAAAAGTGATAAGCAGTGTACAAGAAAATGAATATCATAATTTATTTGATGTCATTTTAATGGATTCAAATTACTTTTTTTGTCTACGAGTGCTGGGTTCAATTGTAGATGATAAGTCTTGGCTATTATTGTAAATATATCTTTTGTGCTCAAAATTACTTACAAAATGCTAATCAGCCTGATTTCCTGCTCAGTTCTATTAGCTTAGCCCTTGAAAGCACGGCTCCTAAGATTTAGAGACAGTTTCTGAATAGTCAAGGCCTCCCCGTGGCACTGGGAAATTAAATTTGGTTTCTTTCCTGCTTTTACAGAATGCTTATTCCATCAGGCGTAATTTACTCTAATTAGGGGCTATGTGTTCTGAAAATATAAGTATTTCTTTCAGGAAAGATTAAATGTTGTGTAGTTTTTATGTTTCTGTCAACTTTAAAAAGAAACTTATGACCAAAAGCCTGCCATAGAGAAATGTATTGCCTTACAGGCCAGGCGAGCTTGCTGGTCTTCAGATGTAGGTGATGCACTTCATTATCAGCTTACA
Source organism: Heterocephalus glaber (assembly GCF_000247695.1). Next base: position 701,417 of record NW_004624879.1, on the reverse strand, counting down.
CTTTTTAGCCACATGGTCAGATTAATTGGGAAGTATTTTCCAAAACCAACTAGTCTTCTATACATTACTGGATTTAATATTGTTTTTAATCTCCCTGCCACAAAGTCACCTTTTGCTCAGGGATAGTATCAAGAGAGTACTTAACAGTAAGAGACACACCATAGGACGTAATATCTGAAGGAATCAGTGATGATTATCTTGCTACGAATATCTTTTGGGCTGTATTTAGCAGTCTTAAAAATATTTTATGTAAATAAAAAGACTACTATATCTCAGAGTCTTTCTAGAGCTTTACCATATCCTGATATTACTAAATCAAATGGCATAAAATTGAGCCAACTGGCAAATAGCTTTCACTTTGTAAATAACTGGAAATTGATCATGCAAGGTGGCCTCAATTTGGAGACAAGTTTCTCAAAACCATGTATTACATTTTGCTTTTCTAGGTGTGCTTGACTGTTCAAAAGGTGCCAAAATACCTGAAACCAAATAACAGTAAACCAGAAAGGACTTTGCAGGATTGATTCAGAGGTCATATGAGGTTTTAAAGCACTTCTAGTTTTATTGTGGGATCAGTCACAGAGTATGTGAATTATGTTATGGAGTGGCCCCGGTATGCTACTGACATGAGCCACAATGTGTGGTCGGGAGGTCCTAATGGCCATCTTGGTTGTTAGATCTAGGTATGTTCATCCATGGGACAATTGTATTATTAATTTTACATAGAAAATCTTGCTACCTATGCAATGAATTTCAGGCTTTGTAGTTTTACACACTGAGGAGACAATAGGTGAATTATTGCACCTAGAAGTTATATCTGACTTTATCATACTATCCTTCAAGAATTCAATAAGGTTGTATCATTTCATCAACTTAAATTGAGAAGTCACATCATAAAGTCACTAATTTCTCACACAAACTCTTTCATTGTAGTGAAAGATGTGCTAGAAGGGTCACAGAAGTGTTGTAATTATCTCTACTCCCTAAGGGCAGTGCCACTATCTTCACTGATAAGAGGAATCCACATCAGAGGTGTTCAAATGCAGATACTAAATATCAGATATGATAGAATTGTCTCATATTCAGTCATGACTAGTTCTAGTTGGTGAAATCTCTACCATATTTAGTTTCACTACCATATTTAGTTTCCTGTTTAACTCCTAATATTGTGTTTCATAAGTTTTAGAATTATTTTTTATGTATACAACTAAATTCTAAAGCTACTAACCAGAATGGGCTAACTCTTGACTTTATTTATTCATGCTCCATTTCACTCATTATTAGTACTTTTTACTTTGGTTTTCTCTTCTGATCTTATTTTCTGATTGAAAATAAAAATTCAGATATATTTAATAAGTCAAATGACTGCATTCTAAATGAAATAAATCTCAGATTATACAGGGCATCTTGGTTTTGTTCGTCATGTTTAAAACTGGTTGCTTAAATTCAGAACATGTTATATCAGTGGCACTGGTCTTTCAAAAAGTAATCCAATGTCTAAATATTTGGACCTTGGTACTTTGGAAAAGTGCACTCTTATTATACTTTAGTTAAAGAGAAAATGAATCATGCACATACCATGTCTCTGTACACTAAATTTCATAGGGAATAACTTAGAATGTGATTCAATGATTCGAAAAATTAGAACTATGCAGTCCACATCTACCAAAATAAAGTATAATTAAAAATGAATCATAGCATCTCTACTTTCTCAGATAATGCAATGGATTGTCTAGAGTTGAAGTTTGAGAATCTAATTTCCAATATTTTAAACCTTATTAGTGAAACAGTATCAGGGTAAAAAGAAAAGGAGCAAATAATGACAAGAGTTGCTTGAAACAGCAATGAATTAACACCACACTATCTACAAAAATCATTGTGGGTCTGTCAATTAATGTTAAGACTCTAGAAATCATACAGCACAGGAAAGATTAGTTTCAATTATAAAAACAGTCTGCTTTACCACAATTCTACCGACCATCATTTAGAACAAGAGGAAAGGGGCCAGAATCTGTGTAATGATTTGACATGGCCAAACTTAATAAAATGATTTGCAATAGTCAAACTTATCAAGGTCAGCATAAAATGTTTTTCACCTTAGGCTTAATGCCTTGCAGATGGCTTTTATGTAGCAACACTCCAAACTGCGGGAAGCTGCCTTATGATCTCCACTGGGAATGGCCAGAAAACTCTTTCCAGCAAAACCTGAATGTCAGCACTTACAGGCACCAACCACCACTGCCACTGCTTTTCTAAGCTCTTTCTAGTTTCCTCGTATTCAAGCTTGGATTTTTGTGCCTTTTCCCTAACAGAATCATTGTCATTCCAGTAGGTCTTTCAATGATTCCAGACACACTCCTTGTCTAAAAGCTAGATAATCATCAGAATAAAATATGTGGATGCCAACAACTGTGTACACTTTTGCCAATTTAAAACCTCAAAACTTTGGCATAGGCATGGTTTTCATTTCATTTAAATTTAATATTGCAGTCATTCTGTGAGAATGCACTGATAACCATATCAATAGCATTCCAATTAAAGTAGTTATGCAGAGGTTTTATATGTTCCCAGAAATGAATAAAATAATAAACAATGCATTATCTGTATTTTCTCACGACTAAAATTCAACTGAACTGTGACGAGAACAATAAGCCGCATCACTGGCAAAATTTTTCTTGATATACTTTGTTTAGGTAAATCATTTTTTCTCCTTCATTTTACTTACAGTTCCCTTTCTATCTTTCCCCAAGTAGTCTAAATAAGTACCTTGATACTTTTTTCTTGTTCCTAAAAGAATCTGATAATGACTAATAATTGCTGTTATATTACTCTATTTAAAGAATTTCAGTACTATTACTATATCTCTACTATTTCCGTACCCATGTATGAAAAGTGCTACTGGAGATATTAATTTAGGTTACATCATTCATGAATTGAAAATGTAATACATTTTTCCAGGGACTCTTATCTGTCTTACTTGGGTAGCCATACCTACATTAGAAATTCTAGTACTAAAAGGAATACTGATAAGGTTGGATAAGGGCTTATCATTTTTATTTAATCTTTTAAGGAACCAACTCTTTGATTCAGTGATTTTTTGGGGGGTACTGTTTTCTTAATTTTACAATTGCATTACTTTTTGCGTGGATCTTTATGTTATTTATTTATTTATTTATTTGGTACCTGGGATCAAACTTGGGACCTTGCACTCGCAAAGCAGGTGGAGGAACCGCTGAGCTAAATCCCCAGCCCCAGCTTGGATCTTTATGATTTCTTCCTTTGTGCAAGCTTTGAACTTGACTTGTTCTTTACTTTCTAGATGGTTGAGGTTCAACATTAAGTTGTTTATTTGAGTTCATTCTGTTTTCCTGATGCGAGAATTTACCACTATAAGTTTCCCTATTAGGACTGCTTTTATTGTGTCCCATAAGTTTGAGTATGTTGTATTGGCATTATCATTTAATTATATATACTGTTTAATTTCTTCTTTAATTTCATCTGTGACTCATCGGTTCTTCAGGAGGGTGTTACTTAATTACCATGCGTTTATGGAGCTTTTGTGGTTTCTTTTGCCACTGATTGCACTATGGTCAGATTATATGCACGGGATAATTTCAATTTCTTTGCATTTACTTAAGCATGTTCTATGGGCTAGCATGTGGTCTATTTTGGTTTTATTTGATTTTTTTCATGTCCATTAACATTTGTTTTACTTAGTTGGGTGCACTGGTATTTGGTGCATATATATTTATGCTTGTTACCTCTTCCTCTTGGATTGTTCCCTTTACGTGGTGCTGGCCAATAACAAAACATAGTGAATACCCTGTAAAAACTGTACTGAGATTGATGTTCTTCTTCAAAGTCATACTGTTAAAAAATAAAAGTTTCTTCAACCATTTTTAACCACTAAGCATTTTTGTCCTGCACCTAATTTTGCCCCAACTATGGCTATGCCCAATAATTTTTCAATGCCAGGGGACTGCAGCTTAGGCCCATTGCTTTGTAAATAACACAAGTTGGCTCTCTATGATTATTTGAATACATAAATCCATTACTTTTCAATCATTTATTCATTCAATAGACATTTGTTAAGTGCAGTGTTACAAATAAAAACAATAAATATTTTCGTGATTCTACACACACAAGATATACTGTGCGTAGATATTTACATAGCATGGACTAAACTTGAATTCTCTATATAAATCTTGGCAGTTGGAAGTATTTGTCTATGCTTACGCACCTGACTGTGGCAGATGCCCAACAAATGCTTTTCTTATAAGAAGAGGAACAGCTAAATTAGTGATGTAGTTAAGAGCGTCATTCCCAGGTAGGATCATGAGAAAAATTCTTCAATGAAAATGACATTTCAACTGGAACTTGACACATGAAATCATGCTAAGGTGAGCTGTTTCTACTTCTTTCCTCCACAGAATTTTGTTTTTAATATGCCATAGCAGTTTCCTTCTGTATTTTCACTTATATCTTTATATGCCCACCTTTTCATACAATATATAGACTGCAACTTTCCTGATTATTACTCACATTTCATCAGTCCTTTGTATCTTTACTAAATATGGATTTCTTTAGAATACAAATAATTGTTCCAGTCATGTCTTAAGAAAAATAATCTCAATTCTTTATCTAAGCCCTTATTTTTCAAAGAAAGCATAAATATTTCATAAAGTGTACATATTTCTTAAGGATTTTGTAAAGGATTTTTTGTCCCAGAAAGAAAACTATAATTTATGCAATATTTTAAATTGGTCATCATAGCAACATGCTCTCGAAATTTTCACCCTGAAGGAAAATAGTGCCATGTCCTTTACAAATACAGTTGAATTTCTGGAAATTCTTTATTTATAATATCCATACACAGATACCCTAAATTTGTGCAACTTCAATATTCAATACTAATTCAACTAAAATACTACTGTCAAGTTATCTAAAGCAACCTATTATTAAGGACTACATAATGCATGTTTGAGTTAAATGTAAATATTAAAATTTGTATAAGAATTTATGAATATATTGAGTGTTTTTTTGCATTTTACCATCGTCCATGTCTTATCATTCATCCATACATCCTCTGATACGATCTTACTTGTTTGAGATTTCAAGGATTTTAGCGGTCGGAAAGAGAAGAGGGTAAATGAGTGTCTACTCTATGTCAGGATAAATGCTAGATGTGGGGCATTGAGAGATTAAGAAGTCCTTGAAGTGCTTATAGCCTAATGAGGAGAACAGATAGATAAACAGACAATTACACTATAGTCCATTAACCATGTTGGCAGAGTGTAAATTAATAGAGCCATTCTAGCAGGCAATTTGGCATTGTAGGAGCTGTAAAATCTTGCATCCCATTTGATCCAGCAAGTCTCCTTTTAAACATCTAGCCATTTATCTCTGGGTGCTTGGTTTCTTCGCTCTGTTTTTCCTAGACTTTTACTATGATCCTACATTACATCTGCTTTCAAAGCAGAAAGAGAGAGGTCAGCTCTGCGAACTGAGATGTGTGTGTTGGACAGAGAAGACCAGAAAGACAGGAGATAAAATTGCAGTCAGATTGGCAATCTTACAAAATCCTCTGAGAAATTTACATTTTATTTAAGGAACTAGGGAGAGAAAAGAAAGTAGGATAGATTCAAGATCGAGAAAAAAAAAACCCTAGTAAGTTATACAGATAGAAGGAACATTTACTAAGTTTGTATACTCTGAGGTAGATGACTGTAAAAAAAAATTCCACAATAAATTTCCACTCCCAGTGAACCTCTCCAAGGTGATGCATCAGGTTCAAGGTAATTCACTACAAGTGGCCAAAGAGAACTGTTTACATGCTGATATAGCCAACTGAGTTTAGCTTAAGACAGAACAGACAATTTAGGTCTATCATCTTTAAGCCTATGTTGGTCCTAAACTATCTACGCCATTTATATATTAGGCACGAGCATCCAATGTAATTCAGATGTTTTATTAACCAATATGTCTATCTAGCATATGCTCAGAAAAGCTATTATTCCTCAAATTCTGCAAAGCTACACCAAAAATCTTTTCTCCAATATTAATTGTGACCACCTATCACTCCAAAGAGACAACTGCTTTTCAATTTCTTTCTAGGAACCTGACGATGACTTAAATAAAACTTGAAGAAAGGAAAATCCAAGGGAAAAAGCGTTTATCAAAATAGGTCTTGCTCACCAGCATATCACGTATGAGGTCTGCAAATATTATATTTAAACCATTAAGGTAGAGAAAATAGACTTGTATATCCACCATAAGGAGTTCAATAAAGATTGTTCCAGGATTCTCAATGCAATGAGTGACAAGCACAGCACCAAAAGAGCAGGGGAGGATGATGGGCTTACTATGGCTAGAATCAAAAGGTCGATCAATTGTGGTTCCACTGCTTTGGTTTTTGATGCTAATGAGCTCCTCTTCCTTTTTGAAATTCCCTTCTCCTTAGATTTGAAAAACATGACGTATGGTGAAAACATAACAGTGAATGTTTAAATAAAAAAATTACAGTAAAAGACACATTGCCATTAATCCTCCTAAAAAATATTCCCTTTTACTTAGAATACACTTATCTCATCATTCTTGCCACTTTCTGAAACAGTTCCGGAAGTTCTCTTTTATGAGTGTCTTTTCATGGCTGCATCTATGTCCTGAATTTATTCAAAACATTTATGGCAGTTTCTGTCAAATGAGAACATGACAATGTGTCTCCATCCACGTTATTGACCAGATCTGGCACTGTACAACCTCTGGCTCCTCCCCAGAGTCAGAATGATCATGAACGAGAAACATTTCAAATTGATCCCAGGCATACAGGCAGCTATGACAATGCAACTAGAGACACTCACGAAAAAAAAATACTGAAATGCATCAGAACGTGGCAAGAATGATGGGATAAGAATGTCTGTTCAAAGAGAGAGGGTGTATTTTGAGGGGGAAACATGGCAATGTGTCTCGAAGTCACACAGATTCATTTCTATGCTGGTCTGTCCCCACCAAAGCATACTCTGTGAGGATTCCATCCCATAAAACAAAATGAAAAAGAGACGAATATTCATAATCTCCTAGTAGTCAAAACCCCAAATTTACAACTCTTCTAGCAAAATTAGAACCTCCATTGATTACATAAAATGGATATTTATCTTTAAGCTACTGGTTGGCACTGATCAGTAAGGACAAATTTGATCAACCAAGTATGTACTGAGTTATAGAAACTAACGGATTAGATTCCTTAACATAAATTTCAGGAATTTATGAGTCTATTATATCTCAAGTTGTCAAATTAAAAATAATATGCTTTAACTTCATGGCTTCCTTGAAGTAAGCGCATGAAAACTGAACATATTTGAAAATTATGTAATAATTTTTCTCCATGTGTGTAAGACGGTTAGATTTTCATAAACAAATATTTATTTTAACCTGTCTGTGCTCACTTCAGCAGCACATATACTAACCTGTCCAAAATTTTGAGAGGAGTAATTTTTAAAATATTGCCTTGGGTTTATAAAGGATGCCTCCAAAATACATATGGATTACAATTTATATTGGAGATTATGGGCTTTTTCCTTTGTGATCCAGTTCCCTTATTTTAAAGTTCACCAAATCATATAATAATGTTTAGGTATAAAACAGACACTATCCATATGTATTAGTATGATAAATTGCTTTTCATATTTTTAAATACTGTTTATTTATACTTTAATATAGTAACATATTTAATCCATTGCTGTTTTATTTAGTTGATATATTTGTAGTATCACTGAAAGCAAATTTATACAGTATTATTTTTTCCACAAAGACACACCCATTTCTTTACTTTTCATATTGAGGACTTCAAATCCAGACTTCATTGGAAATGAGCTCCAATGAAGAGGAATGTATATTTAGTAGTAAGACATATGTAACCTCCACACTGGACACTTGTAAATTTGAGCAATGTATTCAGGGGAGGCAATCTGTAAAAAGATGGGATAATACTAAATGAAAGGGTTTTATTTGGGAATTTAGTATGACAGCAAAAAGCTTGCTGATTTTGACTGAATCATGGGGAGGGGGGAGACAGAGAGAGGGAAGGAGGAATCCAAATTTCTTATGTGATAATACTAGAAGAAAGGATTCCTTTTCTTCTAAGACAGGACTGGAAATACATAGGCAGGACTGAAATGAAGGAAATGCATTGCTAATTAATCTTTAGATAAGAAATATGTAATAAAAATAAGTATTAACCCATTCCAAGCTCCTTATTTTTAAGCAACAAAAAGCATTTACCAAGTGTCCTCTGTAAGTCAGATAAGTGTCCTTCACATGGAGAAATCAGGTCATAGGACAGTGATGAATGCGCTTGTCACGAAGAAGCTGACTTCAGACGTTCAGGCTATTTTCTTTAGTTTTATTATTTAATATAAGCAAAAAAAATATCACTTAGGCTTGCTCCAGACAAAAATTACAGGTTTTTCTAGGTTCAGATAACAAGTTTGTAGCCATTTTTCTGCACAATCAACTCTCCTAGACATTAACAATATAATTAAACTTCATTCCTCAGTTTTAAGCAATGCTTGAAATAATGCAAATAAGCACTTCAAAAACCTTAACGGATCCCTAGTTCTACTGTAATTGTTATTCATTCTCCCGAGGCCAGTTGCAGTGTGCCTTTCTGGGTCCTTCAAATGGTACTTCTTAGCTAATCTTATCCTCAACTGGATCCCAAGACTGGTTAACTTCTGCCTCTGGCTCCCTCCATGCTGCAGCCTACCTTAGCATTAAAGTCATTTTAATTAAATGCCTAAGCTTTGTGAGGAAGTTGTTATTAATTCTGACATCCACCTTTCACACAAGACCCATTTTGTATGTCCACTGAGTCCCGCCCTGGGGGAGAACTGGTCCTCCTTTCTGGCAGCTTGTCTCTTTCTCTGTGATGGGTCTCTGGTGGGTCCCCCAAATGCCCTCCTTGCTAGCACCGGGCGGATGATTAGCTTGAACATCTCTCCCACACTGCATGAATCATTTATTGGGCACCTGCCAGGTGTCACAAACTGTGCTAACTGCTCTCTCTATAGATTATCTCGTCACTCACATTACAGATATTTACTAAAAAACCATGTATGCCAGGCACGGCTCTCAGAATAAAAACGTAATATTGGGCAAGACAGACATTCCCTCAGGGACCTGATATACCTTACATTAGTGCATAGGATAAATGATAATTAAAAGAGGTAGACCGGTAAAGACTATGGATGACAGTTTTACACACCTCTAGAATATCTGAATTGGCCCCACGATGTATTGCATTTCAAGTGAGACAAGACAGAATTCTTTTCCTTAAAGCTATTTAGAAGTTTGTGGGGGTTATCATTATAAAACCTAATTTTAACAACTAAGTGAAATCTGTTGAAATTCTCACGCATCTTCCAAATAGAGCTTTATTTAGGGGATAAATGAAGGAGAATTCAGTGTTAAGAAAAAAAAAAGAAAGGAAAAAGTAAGTAGTGGATCAGTGTAAATTTGTAGGGATACAAATTAGAAATTAAGGTCCAGTTTGCATAGTATGCCTATCTACATAAGGGAGGAGGTCATCAGACTGGAAATGTCCTCTTTAACCTGATGAGCTCTGAAATACTTAGCATTGTAAACCCCCTCTAGGTTACTGATTAAATCAATTCACTGATTATTTCACTTTTTCTCTCTTTTTTGGGAAATTGTCCATAGCTATCTGCAAGAAACACAGAGTATCCAAATCACTGCCTTTATGAACTCATGAGCACACAGGAAGAGGGGAATGAAATAGTGTACTAAAATAAACACAAAACTATAGATGCTGATTTAAGCCAGTGGCAGTTCTAAGGGGAAGTAGACGTACAGAACATAGGCACTCTGGTGAAGTCCATTTGGAGGGTATGGCACCGGCAACACTGAGTGGTAATGGATGCGGAGGGGGTGGGATCACCCAGGAGGGAAGAACAGCAAGTGGAGAAGCCTGTGTCAGGACCAAGTCTAAAGTGTCCAGGGTTCTGAAAAGGCCAGTCTAGTCTGGCTGGAGCGTGAGTCCCTTTTAGCAAGCCTACCAAACGAAGTAAAGTTTCTCAGATAGAGGCCGGTGTGCCTTGGTCAGAAGTGTGGCTGCCTTTCTGTTTGGCATGAGAAGTCCTGCCATGCAGTGAGATAACCTGATGTGAACTTTGAAATCTATCTCCTGGATGACACATTGTCAACAGCCAGGAAGGATCCAGGGAGAGGAGTTTGGTGGCTGCTGTAGAGTCCAAGCAAGACATGAGAGTGGCTATGAGCAGCATAGAGCAGTGGAGATGGGAAGACATGCTCATACTGAGGACAGATTTGTGAAGCAGAGCGATTAGGAATTACTGGTGGATTGAATAAGGACAAGGAGAGAAAGAGAAGATTCAAGGATGCCTCTGAGTTCTTTTGTATGAATACTTTGTAGATTTAGAGATAATGGAGGTAGGAACTGGTTTGGACAAGGGGAGACCTAAGAAGGCTTGGGGACCTTATTTGTACCTGAAGACTTTGTTTAAGCATTATGTTCTATTCATTATGTTAATGAAATACTGACAAATCTTTCTGACTCAAGCTCCAAATGGGCATAATTGGCAGGTGGGGCCAAAAAATAATCCCTGTGGAGGACTGTCCTGTGTGATATAGTTGGATGAGCTGCATCCTTGCCTTCTACCCAGATGCAAATGGAAGATATTCCACAGAACCTTTCAGTTACGGTATCCAAAGATGTTTGCAAATGTATGCCAAATGTCCCACAGAGGACAGACAGACAGACAGACAGATGTATTAAAATGAAACAAAATGTTGCCTCTAACTGACAATATTTTAGAAACTGGCATAAGAAAGAACTTGACAATGTTTCAAATTTCTTACAGAAAATCCTGTGCCAAAACAGCACTAGAAAGGTCATTGACTATTTTGTGTAAGTGGCTAACAGTGTGAACTCACTCATTGGTCAAAAATAACTACACAGCATGTCCATTTTCTACTTTAAAATAATGGTAGTTAAAGTGTAAATGTTTAGTAAATAGCTGTATTTTCCTCTAAACTTTGTTGTATTAGTGTTCCACATGGAGCTATAACTTTGAAACTTTTGTTGAATTTGTGCCAGTCTTAATGGTTTAAAAGGGAACGGAGAGTTTTGCAGATGTGAATAAATTATGCATTTTGAGATGGGCATATTATCTAGGGTTTTCCACATGGTCCCATTGTATTCAAAGGAACACATATATGATGGAAGTGAGAAGCAGAAAGTGATTGAGACAAATCTGAAGGTGCTATGCTGTTTTCTTTGAAGACCAGGGAGGAGTCACAAATTTAGCAGTGCTGGTGTCCTGTAATGTCCAGACAGGGAAAGGCAATGGATTCTTCCTAGAAACTCCAGAAAGATGTAGCACTATAGACCTTGATTTCAGACTCACTTTGGACTTTTGACTTCCAGAACTAAAAAAGTATATTTATGTTGTTTTAAGTTACCACATTTGCTGTCGTTTGTTATAGCAGCAATAGGAAGCTAATATGGTACTATATAAAAATGTGTGTTGCCAAGCATGGTAGTGCACGCCTGTAATCCCAGTACTTGAAAAGCTGAGACAAAAGGATCACTGCAAGTTCAAGGTTGGCTTGGGCTATATACAGTGAGTTCAAGACCAGCCTGAACTACATATGAGACCCAGTTTCAAGAAAAAAAAAATGCATGTTGTAAATTGTTCTTTAATATAAAACTGTTATTCTTTATGCCTAAAAAATGGATCTTTTAACTGTGGTATCGCAGTTTGACACAAACTAAGTAGCTAAGAAAAATCCACTTGGGATTTTCTTTTTATAAGTATTTTTCACACGTAATTTTTAACTTCCAAATGTACTTTGTTCTCATATACCTTCAAAACATCTTCAGGAAACATCAGGATACTATTCAAATTTCTTCAATGACAAATAATCTCTTTTGGTATTTCAAAAAGGCTTTTATGTAAATAATGTCAGAGATTTGAAAAACAGCATTGAGCACTTGTGTTTGATTCAAAGATTATAAATTTGAATACATGAATTCATATAAATTAGCAATCAGTCTGAAAGCTTGTTTTATTTATTTCTTTTCTTGCTTATCAGAAAAATAGAAGCTACATTAATCAAAAAAATAAATGCAGTGAAAATTAAATGCAAAAATCATCTTCATTAATACCTTTAAGAGCAAAATTTCAAGTATACAAGTTAAAAAAAAATCTAACATTTGGATCTCCACTGCCATATTTCTGTTTTTCTGCTTTCCTTTACTGAGTTCTCATGAAGAAATTCAGAGGATTTCTCAGTTCTTTGTACCAGTAACACCGCCTTACAATAATAATGAAAAGAAAACAGGACCTTCTACAAGGGAATAGTGTTACAAACTTGTAAATTACACTTGGATTAAAAAGTGGAATGTACTGAAGCTGTGTTATAACACCTGACTTGCAATTTATTCTAATACATAAGAGCCCTTGGAAAAAGAGCAAAATGTGTCTGACATCAAAATTCACTCTAGAGTGGAGTGTTATTGTGAAATCCTGGGGCAGAGGTTAGTCTGGTTTCCATGAAGACCGAAGAAAAAGACGATTAGCACAAATCAAATGGGTTATTTTAAGGACAACTGATTATCACCCTCTATAAAGCCATTATAGCTTAATAAACTAGAAGTGTGATATTTTGATCCGTGTTTATTACCTTAAAAAGCTAAGGAGAGTATGATTAATAGCCTGGGCTCCAAGCTACCGGCTGTACAACCAATGTCTTATTTAATCCTAAACACACTCCCCGGAGATAGGTGTTGGTAATCCTACTATATAGTTGAAAAACCTGGAGCTATGAGTGTTTCACTAACTTGTCCAAGTTCAGACATCTACTAAGTGACAAAGACAGAGTTGACTTTACGTCTGTCTGACAGCAGAGCAGCTATCACCTGTCTACCTTGTGTCTCTCCCTACTCTTTTCTTACCCTCATTTTAGACACTGTGTATATCTGCCAAATGATCAAGGTTGTTTCATTCTGAGGTCCATCTCTTTGCCTTAGAGAGCATCTCCTCCCTGTATACTCATGTGGTCTTCCCTCCATGTATATGTGTGTATGCTAACCTCATCTTGTTTAAATGACACCAATCATGTGGCTTTAGGGCCAATCCTAGGGACTCCTTTAATTTCCTCTAAGTAGAGTGTAATATATACCTTCTCTCCAAACATAGCCACATTCTCAGGTGCTCAGAATTAGGGTTTCCACACATGAATTTTGAAGGCACACAATTTAGCCTATAATAGTAACTTTTGGCATATTCTATAAGGCTGCAATATAAGTGGAGAAACTATTATTTTATAATACAAACTAGCCAGATTTTATTCTCCAGAATATTTAGGTAGGAAACTTATTAATGTCAATGTAGAGCACAGGGCAATTTTTGTTGGAATTATCCTAGTATATCAGAGGCCCATATCCTAGTAAGAATGACAAGAGAGGATGGAAGCTTCCATTTTTTGAGACATGTCCCTGAACCAAATGTTCACTAAGTACCTGCATGCAAGGTTTTATTTAATCTTTACAACAACCTAACAACACCGTATTGGCATCCTTGGGTTACAGTCAAGGCAACCTGAGGCTATGTGAGGAGGGAAGAAAGAAGGGAAAATGAACATATTACTGTCCTAAAACCTTAGAAGGTTAGGATATTTCACTCGAGAGGCAGTCATGGATTCAAATCTCAGCTCTTCCACATATCTGAGATTTTGGGAAATGCTCCAGAAGTGATCTGCCTGCATTAGGTAAGGAAGGCTAGGTCAGGTGAGCTTAGATGAAAACTCTGCGTTCTTCTTCAAGATGTCTGCAATTGTTCTCTTTTGAAAAAGGTGTCCTTTTAACATGAGTTATAGAAGTTACCAGGGAAAATTTGTTATTTACTTACATCTTTTATTCTTCTCTTTTACTAAGAAATTACCAAGCCTTAGGAGTCACTGGAAAGGATCTGTTTAGAGAGGGTACAACACTGGGTATGTAGAAACCAACTCTGAGTTAAGAAACACACTAGGCTAATTATCGGTTCACCTTTTAAATTGCTCTTCAGTGGATTATTTAGATGCTGGAACTTTCCATGAATGTATGTTAAGTTGCCCCAGAAATCAAAGGGTGTTGAATTCTGAGGTGACTGCCATCCAGTGTCAAGTGAACTCTTTGACAAAGCATCTGTGTTTCTGAAATAACAATGTTACCACAAAGGAAAAGAAATGCTTTGATTTTTGTTGTACATCATATGATTGGTTCCAAGACACTATGATATAAGTAGAGTTTGCTTTTCAAGCTCTCCTTAGCAGTACCTGCATCATAGCAGATGGACCCTTTCAGGCAAGAATCTCCCATTGTAGAGAGAACCTGGGCAAGGCAAAGGGGTAACAACTACACGCCATACCTCTGCACATCATCTCTGCTCCAACTGAGGGGAACTATCTTCTCAGAGGTCATCTATGATCTTAGACATGTGGCCCTGTCTCTGCCTTGTGGAGTTAGATGGGAGAATTAGCCAAGGAGTTTGCAAAAATAGTAATCTATGAAATCCTTTGTTACCCAGGGCTGTAAAGAGAAAGAGGTGAAGCTCGTGGCAGGTTGTATAAAAGGAGCAATCACTTGTGGTGCATTTAGCTGTGTCACTCAGTTGCACAGGTGTATTAAAAGCCGCTTAGCTTTCTAAGGTCTGTACACTGAACAAAAATTAAATTTTTAAATGGTGCTTGGAGACATCCTCACTCAGTTAAGTACTATTCCCCTCCTACCTGCAACCAACAGTATTTATGAGCTGTTAAAAGGAGAACAGAAGAAATATTTGCATGGAGTGTTTCTGTTGTTGGCCATAATAAAAATTAGCTAGGTATATTCAAAACAGTGTCCAGTTTGGATAAAACTCTACAACAATACATACTCCTTATTTGTTCTACTTGCCTCTCAAACAATATTAATACTATACAAAATCCCCCTTTGGGTAGTAGCAGATATTTGCCTGGTGATGTCTTTTTCAGTTTCAGCTTGGGTGGGGGGAGAGGAGAGAGAGTGAGAAAGAAAGAAGGAGAGAAGGAGGGAGATTAAATAAATAAATCAACATATACACACACACACACACACAGAGATAGGGAGAGAGAGAGAGAGAGAGAGAGAGAGAGAGAGAGAGAGAGAGAGATCTTTACCTAGATCCTGTAACGTAAAATAGTTTTTTCCTTATTCTCACAAATATCCAAACTTAGGTTGTTGCTACAAGAAAAAGCACATGCTACCAAGAACTTCTACATGAAAAAGCACATTTAGGTTAGGCATTTAAATCTAATTATTAATTTAATTATTATTTTACAATTTACTTGTTAATGATTATATTATTAATGCCATTTATAACTTACAAAAAGATAAAACCATGCAGGCAGAAATCTTAAAATTTTCAATATAGGTTATTGACAGCCCAGGTGAGAACTGGAAAACAAAGGAGGAGATGAAGTGCAGCTGAGATGAAAAACTAGGAAATCAAGTCAACTTTTAAGAATATGGCAAGTGGGCACCCTGGGGAGGACGCATTGTGGTCTAATCCAGAAGTATTATGCCCCGAGGTTTAAGCATTTCTGAAGTCTCTCTCAAGTGTGGAGACATTCTTCACTTGATTTTCCTCCTTAGAAAACCCAAGGATGCTTTCCTCAAGCTTTCTCCTGAATAACATAAAGGTGCAAATTCCCAATGATGAATGTCATCATATTGTACACCTAAAATGTACCAATAAACTTAATGGATAAAAAAAAAAGAGTTTCACTGTGATCCCCATGTTTCTCATGTAAGGGGAGAAGTATAAATGTTTCCTCTCCGTGTATCCCCTGCCTTCCTTGTGTAATCCCTCAAATCCACAAAAGCATTAGAGCTGAGTCCAACAAGGCTTGGGTTCCGGTGCAGCTCACTCTGTCAAAAGTGCAAGGCTGAAAATGGGTGAGTACTTAAGCTTCAAGGGTGAAGTTCCTACACTGACTGAGCATGTCCCATTTACAGGCTATGGTGCTAGGTGCTGCCACAGAGGTGCGGATAAGACAGGATCTTCATCATCTCAGTACAACAGGATAGTAAAGCGCTTCCTAGATAACAGTGACGGAACCAGTGAATGCTGTGAGAGATGAAGAGCTGATTCATTCCATGCAGAGCACCCTAGCACAGGTTCCAGAAGAGTTGATACAAAGGGAACAGCCAGCCTTTCCCAAGACATGACAACAGGTCACACACACACAGTGCTCAAGGCTCAAAATATATTTTTATTTACTTTTCTCAACGAATTATGAAGAATGTTTTATTATTAACCACATTTTAGACATAAGTAAAATGAAGTTTGAAGATGTTATGTAAATTGTCCAACATATGTAGCTAAAGCATGGAGAGGAAAAATCTTAAGTTTCTACCTTCAGACACCCAGTTCATAGCATATCACATCCTACTCAATGCGAGGAGACCTCAAAAGAACAAACAGGCTTTATGAAGCAGGCCACAAAATGCTCAAAGTTTTCTTCAAATGTTCTCTCTAGAGAAATATACTCCATAGCACTGCTGTCCAAAGATACTTCCTCACCATAATATTAGCAGCCTTGTTTCATGAGCTGGCGTTACTATGGAAAAGTTTCATGGAGTGGAATTTTTGGAAATAGCCTCACTTTTCAAAAAACTTACTTTATTGAAGTGTATACTGAAGTCAGCTCCTATGCCAATCATTAGTCTTGGGCAAGCACTGCTCTATTTTCTCCGAGTCCAGATATCTCTCTTTTTGTTTATTCGTTCAAGTAAAAGGAGAGTCACATGGTGAGCACTCCTTTGAGTCTTTAGCTCAGCATAATATTGTTGAGATTCATCCATGTCAATCCATATAGCAGTCTTTTATTCCTTTTTCCTGCTGAGTAGTATTCCTTTGCATTGCTATACCATAATTGTTAATTCATTCTCCTATTAAGGGACAATTTGGTTGTTTCCAGTTGGGGGGTGAAAAAGCATTACCTTCAAGGGGTTACAGAGCAGATTCCTCTTCAGAACAATACTCCAGTGAATTATTTCACCATTTCTTGCTTGTCATAGTTTGCAGAATATTCTGCTCTTTGGTCTTAGAGCCCTTGGTTCTTGTTCCAAGAATCCTGATCCTCAGCTTGTGAAGTACTCTGAAGTTTTGACTCCTGTCCTCTATTTCTGAGTGGCATGCATGACTTTTGGTTCAATCCAAATCATGTGACCTTTGAGAATCCCGCCATCTAAACTGACCTATAATAATGGCTCAGTGGTCCAGGTGCCACTGATTCAATGTATCAGGGTAGCAGTGCGTGTGTGTGTGGGGGGGGGCACAGGTCGATTCTCCTAAATTATCCTTCAGCTCTTCCTTTGCAACAGGTTTCCAAAACTAATGGACTTCTACTGTAAAATTAGTTCTCTTTCCTCAACAATGAGAACATATTGAATTAGTAAAGAAATTAGAATGCAGGAGATGAAAAAGAAATATTTATTATCATGTTGCTTGATAAGACAAGGTAAAAATGGGAAAGTCAGGGTGGCCCTGCAAAGCTGGGTGCCTTGTGAGGATGCCACAGGGAGCCAGTTTCTCTCCTCCACCCCTGGTCAGACGAAAGGTTACAACCCCAGCTTTATACCAAATCCTTCCATCAGATCCACAGTGAGATATCAGGAAAAGCGGCTTAAATGAAGTGCTGTCTGTCTGCAGAGCAGCAGTGATGATCCACAGAATCCTGTGCTGTTTCATGCTCTCCATCATTATTGGCGTGTTGGACCTGACTGCGTGGAAATGAGGTGAGCCCCAGCAAAAGGATCTGGAAGTAGGTCAGACATTTATCATCAACAATAGGTAGAAAACCAGCTTTTTATTTGGGCATTTTTTTTTTTTTTTTTTT